>JARHVA010002073.1:317500-917500 GCA_037957365.1 Torreya grandis
TCCACCATCACTCCATCTATAAGATTCACATAATACTACTACACCTTCAAGGATATCATGCCTTTAGTTTCACCTTAACCTCCTCCTATGCACACCTCACTTCCACTTAGGGGTGGGGAAACAACTTTGCCACTTCCACCAAAGGAAAAATCTTCTATATTGTTATTCCCACTAGATCCATCACCACCCCCTAAAGTGGAAATTTAGATCCACATTTGGTTGTATTAGGGATAGATATATATCCTCCCATATTAACACCAATAGTTGTATTAGTTGGTATTTTTGTGGATGCACTCATGTACCATACTAAACTTTACATACATTATGCATTTGGATGTGAAGTATAATTTATTTTCCAACTATCTTTCCTAAGTCTATAAAATTTTCAATCATAACTTATACACTATCTACTAGTACCTACCTTCTTACCTTCAATACTTCATCCCAAATGTGTGATCTTGTTGAATAACTCCATGATATCTTGAGATATGTAATGCCCAAATGAGGATATAGTTCAAGCAATAACATGGGTTCATTGTCTTATGATTTGGTCTCACCCTTATCTCCTTGTTGTATAAGTGGACCCCATACTAGATCTTGTTTTATTTATGTAGCCATTAAATTGTCATTATTCTTTTTCAGTTCAACCTTCACTCCTCTTTAATGCCATCCAACTCTCCTCACTATCTCTCTTTCCATGGATGTAATATGTACATGCATGATGTCTTGGGGTCCCCTCCTACCCACTTTTTTTTAATTTGAGATCACAATAGTGAGCCCATAATTCATGGTTATCTATCCTAGGATCCATGTCTACCATATTTATTCCACAACACTATACTACAAACTCATTTACTATTGATAATTCTCATCCTAGCTTCATATCCTATCTAGGCCTTGTAAGTGGGTAACAATTATACTCAAAATTGAGCCACTCCACTTGAGTATTTATGATAAAAATATTCACACATAATTTTAGAATTTTTATAAGCTTCTTCCTTGGGTTGGTGATTAATTTTTCTAGCACCTTGTCTACATTAAAACATTGAAATGGAAAATTCTACTACATAGATTACTAATGTTCCCTTGATAAATGTATTGACCACAATGTCTAGATAATATTTTTATATTTTAAGGATTGAATATTCTCAAGAGTTTATATGATATATTGGTTGTGCATTTAAACTCTCTCTTTTAGTTAGGTCAATATCTAATCAAATAACATGGTATGGTACTTAGTTAAAGATCCTTCATACAAGTAGTCATATAACTATGTACCACACCAAATTCAACTAGATAAACTCATCTTGGCACCTCTTGCCTTGAATATTATAATTTTTTTCAATCAAACCAATCATTAATTATAACAATGACAATCTCTAAAAAATTCTAAAACCTTTAAGTTCGTCATGGGTCATGAAAATGGAACCAAAATTTTTCCTATTTTGATGTGCCAATAAGTCCTAGAGCTAACACAATTCATCTAGAAAATGCAAAAGCATTTAGTGTAATTCATCCAAGGGAATAATGGCTAAATTTAGGATCCTTGTGGCTTAAGTGATTTTAGAGATACATGAAAGATAAATAAGATATTAAATTGATACAACACGTTCAACTTAGATAATTGAATGCATAAATAGAATAGTTCAAATTATTAGCATCCAAAAATACAAATAATATATTAAAGTAGGAGGTGAACTATCACATTATTCTTCTCAATTGATATCCTTGGTGTTTATATAGATGTGACCATACTACATCAAAGATTAATCAATTTACACACACTTATCTACTTACCACACCACATAGGCTAATAAATGTGTGGCACTAGTTCTTATGTAAACACCCATTTTAAAAAATGAGTGCAATGATAAATTTAATATATTGCATTAACTTGAACCTTCACAAAATATAAAAAACATATATTACTAGTATTTTCTCCTAAGGTGTAATTTGCACCAAAAGGGATGTAATATTATGTTTTTATAAAGGGGGTTTGTAAAGAGAGGGATTGTAAATTGATATGATCATTGAACCCATATCATTTTTGTGTGAAGGGTTAAGAAACAATACTTGTATATTTATGGTGGAGGCGATAATGTAAAATGAGGTTGTTTTTTTCTTCATATGATGTGAAAATATGTTGTGTGGGGAGGAGATGTTTCATTTCATGATAAGGTTGATAAAAGAAAAAGTAGTGGTGAGATGCAAAGACATCAAAACATGGAAGTGGTAATATTTTAAGGTGAGTTGAGTGGTGATGATGAGGGCCAATGATTGGGAATTTTAGGTGATGTCGTATAATAGAGGGCCCATATTGTCTACTAGACCCAAACTCAAGGCAACTAGTGGATTTACATGACATGCACCCATTGTAGAGGGTTTTTTAAATTCTAGGGTGTCAACATATTTGATTGGTCATTTTATATTGTTAAGGGTGGACGAGGATGTCATGAGTGATGATTTAATTACATCAGACTTGACATATGATATGTGGATTGAAGCATCTCTATAATGCTGCTAAAGTGGGGATAGAATATTGAGTTTCTAAAGTCTATCTATATACCAATTAGAAATATAATATATTTTAATAGTATATAGCATGTTATATAGATAATTATATTATATATTAATAACTATAGATATAATTAAAGGTTATTGTAATATATAAATTACTATTACTATATATGAATTATATATATATATATATATATATATATAACTATTATGTATAATATGTACTAGTATATATTATTAATAATATATGTAATAACATATATAATAAAAATATTATGTTATTATAATATTAATACAATATATATTATGTTTTTTTATTATAATATTATTAGTATGCATATTATTATTCTAATATATAATAATTTATTAAAATAATGTATTATATATGTTAATATTTTATATATATGATACAATATAATATATTTGTAATTATTGATAATATAATATAGTTTTAAACATATTTAATATATTGATTATTAGTATAATACAATATAATAAATATAGAATATTTATTATTTTTCTTATCTCAAAACCAGGGTTGAAGTGTCCCTATCCCAAAAAACATATATATCAAAAGAACCCAATTGTCTATGTTGTCACTTAAACTATGCAGGGGTATATAAGTGGACTATGTCTTGATTCTTGGAGTGATCCTATATGTAAGATGCATCACTAGGTTTCAAATATAGTGTCCTCATGTCCACAACTTCTTATTCTAGTCTCAAGAACCATCCTATATCATCTTAGGTCTATTTGTTTTACCTCATGCTTCTTATACTTTTGAATCTACAAGTCTATGTTTTACCATTTTCAACTATGTACTTATTTTAGAGACCTTATATGTAGGTGTTTTAGCATGTTTTAAGTTTGAAAACAATAGACACAACCTCCTCATAACCAATCATGATTCATTTGGTACTTGCTTCAATCCCTTTGCTCCATTTTGAGTCGGCAAGAACACCATCAAGACTCTCCTCCTAAGTCACTATTTGCTATCAACTGAGATACCCTATTTTCTTCAATTCCTTTAGGTGTTAAGCCCTTATTTGGATTTGTTCATAATGTGTAGAGGCATTCATTTCAACCTTGAAATCACAAAGTGTATTCTCATGTTATATCCATCTTGAAAAGACTATAAACAACATAAGGCCATCATGCTTAGACACTGTCAGCATTCTTTGTTGTAGATGGACATTTTGGGAACTAAAGACAAGCCTATAGGTCACCTTAGGAGTTTATAACATAGTTCATGAGCCTTTTTAGTGATCATTAGGTCAAAAAATCCTCATGAAAACCATTTAGAACCAAAGTGTGAAGATAGGGTCTAGCTTACAACTTACAAACATAGGTTGGTTAAACCCCAATTTTGTAGATGATATGTTGTAATTCAATGTGTGAAAAACATGTTTTAAGAACCTCAAACACTAAGTTTCTTTAGTTTTCCATTATCCTTCTCTTACAAGTGGCTAGCCCCATGGTAGGACTATCAAAATCTCATAATTAAGTTTCCCTATACCCTCTCTTGGATTTCTAAATCAAATCACAAAAAGGAAAAAGCTCTCTATATTCTCAATTCATGGAAGATTTCTAAAACTCATATTCTTTTATTTGGAATGGTTTCTCAACACCTAATGGGCTACCAAGAGTCTTAAACATGATTACCATGTTAACATACAACCTCACACTCTTCATGAAGATTAAGACCTGTCACTATCCCTTTGTATAACTCCTCTAAAACTCTATAAATGGCACCTGTAGGTGTATACTTATGAGTGTAAGGTAGTGAGGGTGGTTTGAAACCAAAAAAAAGCATAGAAGAGGATCTCTTAGGCATTTGAGAAAACTCATGATAACATTATGATGGATAAACCTATAGAGAAGCCCTGAGAAACACATGAAACATCCAAAACTATCAAACCAAAGCAAAAGATTTAGAAACAACCTCAGACAAGGACCCCTCATGGATGTAAGAGAATAAAAGGCTGCTTGGATTCTTAACCATGATTCATAATGAGGATATATTAAACTCAAACTTATTTTCATGGATTTGAATCAGACTAAGACCCCTCTCCACTCCCAAGAGCACTCCTTCCAACTCCATTTGTACAGACTACAACAAGCATTTAAAGTTGACCCTTTTTGGCTTGTGAAGGCAAGAAAGAAGGAGAAGAAGCAAAATTTGATCTTTCTAATTTTGTATCTACATTATAATAATAATTAAGACTTTAGGGAGCTCAAGTGACACTATGCCCATGTTTTCACCTGAAGGTGAACTCTCTAAGTCTATACAAGTGCCATTAAGAGCCTATTTTTAGGAGATTCTCCTATTTTTGTGCATGAAACTAATTATTTTCTACCTTTGACCATTTCATAACATTTTATGACCTCAACCACGTTATAACCCTACTTGGTGACAATTTTATTCATTGGAAAAGTCTGTATAAGTCATTTAATGAGCCTAAAATGTGACCAAATGACACTTTTGAAATATGAAACATGACAAAGGGTCAATAATTGACCTAAGAACACCTTAAAACACTTAAATGACCCTATTAGGACATTTATAAAATAATTTTATCCTTTGACCATGTTTGACCATAATTGACCAAAAGTTGAATTTTCAAGATTAAACAAGCACAAGGAAGTTAGGCTTACACCAAGGTAAGAACAAGGATAGGTGAGATGTTTAGACCAACATGAAACCCTAATAAGACATATGTAAACCTCTCTAAAAGTTTAAATATGTATGGGTTGTCCCAGTTTGACTAAAGGTCAAATTTGGTCAACATATTTGGCAATTCCTAAGGGTAACATGCCTACTATGTTAAAGATCAGTGGCCTTATCCTATCCATTAGGAAAGGGGAGTCAAATGAAATTCAAGTATAGTATGATCAAACCTTGACTTGACTAATAAGAGAGATGATTGGCCTCAACACACAAAAATAATACAACACATAAAAGATAAGGGAAATAAATACACACACACATGTGTCAATAAGACACTTAGAAAACACAATAAAATAGGAAGCAAACTACTTATGTGCATCTAACCAAACATACCTCCCTCATGGATCAAAAGGAAAGTATCTTGAATCTCCTTCTTCATGAGATGGTTGAGGGTGCCAATCATGCTTCCTTTTGGATGTAGTATTAGATGACTCATGCTTCTTTCTTGTTTCTTGGCTTGGCATGACTTTTGATGGAGTCATATTAAACAAGTTTCCAAGGTAGATGAATTCTTATTGACCTTGGAAACATACCTCATACTGTTGTTCCTTTGTTTCGTCATGAAATATTTGTATCTCCATGAATGGAACAACTTTTTGAATGTCTATGTTTTCCTGAAAGGTTCCATTGTTATTCTCTTTTGTTACAACCTCTTCAAACCCTTCAAGAAGTTTTGTATCATGGTATTCTAGGAGTGTTTATTTTTCAAGCTCCTTGATGTTTATTGGAGTAGCTTTACATGTGGTTCTAGAATCAATCTTCAAACCATTTTCAAAAGTCTCATATTCATCATAGATTTCTCCATCATTTTTTATATTTTCTTGATGGTGACACTTCTCAAAACATACTTGCTCCTCAATATATTGGGCTTGCTTTCTTAGAAGTCTTGCCTTCTCACAATCTTCATATTCTTTGAACATTTGTATATAAGTATGCCCCATGTCTTATTCATACAATGGATGATTTACCTCTGCAATATTTATTTCTTCAACCTTAGGAGTCACAAATACTTCTTTGGAAACCTACTCTTACTCATCTCCAATATGTCCATAGTTATCATAGATAGGAGACTCAAAACAAAAAAACACTTCCTCTTGAATTATATCATCTTGCTTACCATTGCTTGTAGTCAGCTCCAAAGGAGTTATAGGCCCCTTAAGACTTCCAAATTCATTACAAATATCTTCAAATCTTTGCCACAAGTCCACATCATCATTTTGAACCATGTCATGAAGAGGAGAAACAAGGGGAACTCCTTCATCTTCTTCTTTAGATTCTAAAAGAACCTCTCCCAAGATTTATTTTTCAACACAAAGAAGGTCATTTTTGTTATCATCAAAATCTAATGTTTCCTCACAAGAAGTCAGCTCTTCTTCATTCTCAACCCAATCTAATATCTCCATCTCTTCTTCTCTCCTAATGGTGCCAAGACTAGGCATTTTAAGACTAGGAACTCTAGCCTAAGAAGGCTTCTAATGAGTAATGTATTCCTCACCATTGGAATCTGATCTCTTCAATCAATTGATCCACATTAGGTTCAATGAATTAGTTGGATTCAAGCTTTTCTTATGGGGAAAGAGGATCTTCATTAGGAGAAGAAGTAAAGGAAAGTTGAGATTAAGGTAAAAAGTCTTATTGAGGATGGGTGGGAGGGAGTTAAGTAGGTTTAAATCTCTCCACTTTCAACTTCTCCACTTAGACATTCTTTATCCTTTTTCCACAAGATGCCACTACTTTCCAACTTGGGAAGCTAATCTCAAAGAGTTCTTCATGAGGCTGAGATGTAAATGGAGGGGTATATGATTGGCTTAATAAACTTGGGATTTATTTAGGATTAGAATATTTTCTCCAACTTGAAATGTCACACTTAGGAACACCATTTTATGCTGCCATGATGGATTGCATTAAATGCTAGTTTTCTAACTCAATCTCCTTGTTAAGATGGGCCTCCAACGTTAGTTTTCTTCTCTCAAAATATTCTCCAACCTAATTATGATATAAATTAACTTGCTAAATAGTGGTGTCACTCTTCCTTTGGCTGCTCTCTTGGATGGACTTCCAAGAAGGGAAACTTTGTGGAATGCATGAAGGCCTTGGGACATTTTGAAACATGATTGGATCAAAATTTTGAATAGGTATAATTAGCACACATGAAGGTTAATATGGGGTGTATTGGAGTTGAAAATATTGATTTGGTTCATAGGATTTCAACCTCTCTTCTATTTGGAAAATCAAACCATAAACATCAAACATTTCACATGTAAGACCTTGCCAATTAGCTTTCTCAATGGGAATCCATTTTCTCTTGACTAGCTCTAAATCATCCCTCACACTCTTGATATAATCACTAGGGATGAATTGACCACAACCATTTCTAGTATCAAGATCTAGCATATAGTCCTTATAGCTAATGAGAGTCTTCTTGAAAATTGTAATGCACTGACTTGGAGAGGAACTAGGTGAAACATAAGCTTGAGAAGGCTGATTATAAAATTAATATACTTCATGTATGGGCTGACAAAGATCATATTGGAGTTGATGAAATTCATATTTAGGTTGATAAGGATCATGAAAATATTGACCAAGGAATTGTTCATATTGATAGGGAATGGGAAAAGATGGATATGTCTCACCAAATTGTAGGGAACAAAACTCAACACTAAATTTAGCCATAGATCTCTCATGAGAAGTGTATCAAATAAGAAACAACCTAAAATAGATTACCTAGAATGCTTGACTAGTAGATTTTTGCTTGGAGTCACCATTGGTGCTTAGAAAGATGCCTCTAAAGGCTACTTTTTGAGAGAAACACCAAGTCTCTCTCAATCTCTTAGAACAAGAGTCCCATCATGCATGCCAAAAACTATTGTCACTTAAAATTTCACACCTTGAGGAGATGATTCATCTCCCCTCATTCAAGGGGCATAATGGAAACACCTTATGGATTTGAGTGACCCAAATTTGAGGTGAGTCTCTAGATTAGGGTTAGTTTCCATGATGTACCACTTCCACACACCATAACCACACTTACACTTATAAGGAAAATGGCTAAAAATCCCAAACTAACCTGGATAAGGAGGTGATGCACCAAATGGATTGTCTATAAACTCCACTTGTAATGCACTTGGAACCAAAAGAGAAACCTACACATACACTTCATCAAACTAAAATCCCTTCTTCTACATCAATGTTTCAAGTATGGGGTCTTAAAGAGAGCTTAGATTAGGAGGAATAGACAATAGGTATTTTATAAAAACTAATTAATAGAATACTCACTATATCTTAAATCCACATTAGACACTTCTTATTGACCTACAAAAGAGAGATTTCAAACTACAAAAGGCATTAACAAGGATAACATGTCAAGGTAAGTAAAATACACTTGTACAAGACCAACAACCATAACATGAACTTCATGAAGTCATAAATGAGGTAAAAAAACATTATTTATTAGTTTAAGCCAAAAAATGAGTAGGGCTTCTCCACACTCAGGTGGAGAGATCCCTATAAAAGCCAAAAATATAGTATATATAAGAATTATGAGAGAGGGAGAAAGTGAATCTCAAGAGTCACGAGGACACTTGTTAAGCAAGAAGGAACTACAATAGCATAGAATAAAGCATGAGATAGGTCCTGAAAGGAAAACAAGGACAAATATCTCTCAAAATCATACAACTCTTACAAAATGTGGTGTATGTGATCTTTTGCTTGCATATGAAACTACCCTCATTATTTTCCTTCATTAAACTAACTCACCAAAGAATAGGGATAGGTCTGATGGTTGATTTAATAAGGAAGGGTTACTAAAAATCCTCCATAGACATTGGAGTGATCCCTAATCATCCATATCCTTTTAGCCATGATCAATCATCCCTAATAGTTACAAATGACTCTTTCTCATGCACCTCTCACATTTGGCACTCAAAATGCTTCCAATTATTCAATCCAATCCATGCACAAGGATGGATGACACCTATAAAGAGTCTACATGTCATCATATTGTTTAATCAAGCCTCAAAAGGCTTCCCAATTGAATTTTTCATCTTTTTCACTAAGTGATCAGTGCTTGTTCACTAGACTAGCTAAGATGAGGAAGATGGAAAACATACTTAGGAGACTAGATAGATCAACATATGAACATGAATACCTAAAAAAACCCTAATATCTCTCCTAAATTTTATTGCATCATCTAAAGCTTCTCCACACTTGTAAAAAACTCAAATTATCAAAATAAGCCCTATTATACACCATCTGTACAAGTAGGGTACACCTCAATTAGATAGGGATAAGCCTTTAAGATTCCTCTACAATATCCAATTAGTTTAATGGTCACTTTACCCATTTTATATGCCACATTTATAGTATATTTTGAATCGTGTCCTTAGAGAGGGTTTGTGAGGGTTTAGAGTCAGTTTTAGGTCTTAAGCATCATTCATAAAAATGGCACACTAGAGTTTCAAACCAATGCCACTAAGGTATTCTTTGGGACCCTCTCTAACATCCTTGAACACCTTATCTCTCCATGCACATTTGTAGAGGAGTTCTAAGCATTTGAATTTGGCTACTCAGGTCCTTTTTATGCATTTTGCAAGGTCTGGGTGCATTTTAAGCCAAGAAATGGATTATTTATAGCTTCCCATGAAAACTGAGTCTATAATAACATTTTTCCTCCCTAAAAACATGTTAAAACTGGTCTTAATGTTCATCTAACTCTAAAGTGATGATGGACTACTTCTAAGCATTAGGCCTGTAATAGGTCTAGTAGGCCTATCTACAAACTTTATGGTTCAAACCCCTTTGCGAACCCTCCATACCTATAATATGGATTAAAAACATTAGTTTTACCTACATGAATGTGCTTTAAAGCATTATAATTCTTTCCAAAGTCTATAATTGGAAGTGACTTCTCATTTGGGCATTAGGTTTACACCTTGCCTAACTCTCTTATCAAGAACTCTTGTAGCTTAGACTACCTTGCTTGATCTCACCTCTATGTGAGGTATTATTAACATTTTTATATGTGTATTAAAAATTCTCAAACCTTCTTTAATGGTGTTTACAACTTCTAGCTAATCTTCCATCTTCATTTCCCAAGGTTGCAGGGTTTATGCATGGGGAAAGTTCCCTCTATCTAAGACAAAATAGAGGGAAATTAACCTATCTGCTTAGAAAAAAATATTGGAGGGGATTCTAAAACTCAAAAGTATGTTATGTAAAAAGTTTTACCCCCTGGTGATGGGTCTAGACCTCCTAGCCTACTCAAATTCCAAAGTAGACATTTATATGCAGACTATGCAGGGGTATAGAAGTGAACTATGTCTTGCTTCTTGGAGTGATTATATAGGTAATATACATAATTGGATTTCAAATATAGTGTCCCCATGTCCAAGAACTCCTCTTCTAGTCTCTAAAACCATCCCACCTTATCTTAGGTCCATTTGCATCACCTCATGCTTCTTATACTTTTGAATCTACAATTTTGTGTTCCACCATCTTCAATTGTGTAATTATTTTAGAGACCCAACCTATAGGTGTTTTAACATGTTTTAAGTTTGAAAACAACATACAAAACCTCTTCATAACCACTATTGAGTAATTTGGTACTTTTTTCAAGCCCTTTGCTCCATTTTGAGTGGGCTAGAACACCACCAAGACTCTCCTCCTAGGTCACTATATGCTATCAGCTTAGATACCCTATTTTCTTCAATCCCTTTAGGTGGTAATCCCTTATTTGGATTTGTTCATAATTTTCATAGGCTATCATTACAACCTTTAAATCATAAAGTGTATTATCATGTTATATCCATCTTGAAAAGAATATAAACAACAAAAGGCCATCATGCTTAGACACAGTCTACATTCTTTATTTTAGATGGACATTTTGGGAACTAAAGACAAGCTTGTAGGTCACCTTAGGAGTTTATAACATATTAAATGAGACTTTTTAGTGATCATTAGTTCATAAACACCTCATGACAACCATTTAGAATCATTAAGTGTGACGATGGGGTCTAGCTTACAACTTGCAAACATAGGTTGCTCAAAATCCAATTTTGTAGATGATACTATTATAACTCAATGTGTGAAAAACGTGTTTTGATAACCTCAAACACTAGGTTCCTTTAGTTTTCCATTATCCTTCTCTTACAAGTGGCTATCCCCATGGTAGGACTATTAAAAGCTCACAATTAACTTTCCTTAGACCCTCTCTTAGATTTATAAATCAAATCACAAAAAGGTAAAAGCTCTCTATTTTCTCAATCCAGGGAAAAGTTCCAAAACTCATATTCTTCTATTTGGAATGGTTCTTCAACACCCAGTGCACTACCAAAAGTCTTAAAAATTCTTACCATGTTAACATAAAACCTCACACTCTTCATGAAGATCAACACCTATAAACCATCCCTCCGTACAACACTTTTAAAACTTTACAAATGACACATGTAGGTGTATACTTCTAAGTGTAAGGTAGTAAGGGTGATCTGAAACCAAAAACAATCCTAGAAGAGACTCCCTTAGGCATTTTAGAACACTCATGCTAATATTATGATGGAGAAACCTATGGAGAGGCCTAAGAAACACATAAAACATCCAAAACTATCAAACCAAAGTAAAAGATTTAGAAAAAAGCTCAAACAGGTACCCCTCATGGATGTAAGAGCATAAAAGGTTTCCTAGATACTTAACCATGATTCATAAAGTAGTTGCCATGAAACTCAAATTTATTTCCATGGATTTAAATTAGACTAATACCCATCTCCACTCCCAAGAACACTCCCTCCAACTCCATCTATACAGACTACACCAAACATTTACAGTTGACCCTTTTTGGCTTATGAAGGCAAGAAAGAAGGAGAAGAAGTGAAATTTGATCTTTATAACTTTATATCTACATGCCAATCATAGGGAAGACTTTAAGAAGCTCAAGAGACATTATGCCCACATTTTCACTTGAAGATGAACTCTCCAAGTCTGAACAAGTGCCATTAAGAGCCTATTTTTAGGAGATCTCTTATTTTTGTGCATGAAACTACTTATTTTCTTCCTCTAAACATTTCTTGACATGTTATAACCTCATACACGTTATAACACTACTTGGTGACAGTTTTATTCCATGTAAAAGTCTGTACAAGTCATTTAATGAGCCAAAAATGTGACCAAAAGACCCTTTTGGCATATGAAACATGATAAAGGGTCAATACATGACTTAGAAACATATTAAAACACTTCAATGACCCTATTAGGACATTTATAAAATAATTTTAGCCTTTCACCATGTTTGACCACAATCGACTAGAGTTTACTTTTCAAGATTAAACAAGCACGAGGAAGTTAGGCTTACACCAAGGTAAGAAAAAGGATAGGTGAGATGTTTAGAGAAATGAAGCCCCAATAAGACATATGGAATCATATTTAAAAGTTTAATTATGTAGGGGTTGACCCATTTGAATAAATGTCAAATTCAGTCAACATATTTGGTAATTTCTAAGGGTAACATGTATGTTATGTTAAAGATCAGTGGCCTTATCCTATCCATTGGGCAAGGGGAGTCAAATGAACTTAGAGGATAGTAAGATCAAACCTTAACTTGACTAAAAATACAATCTGATTGGCCTAAACACACAAAAATAAGACAAGGGAAATAAACACATAAGACAAGGGAAATAAACACACACACATGTGTTAACAGGACACTTAGGAAACACAACAAAATAGAAAGCAAAGTGAATCTAAAAAAACATACCTCCCTCTTTGATCAAAAGGAAAGTATCTTGAATCTCCTTCTTCATGAGATATACAAGGGTGCTAATCATGCTTCCTTTTGGATTTAGTACTAGATGACTCATGCTTCTTTCTTATTCCTTGGCTTGGCATGTCTTTTGATGGATTCATCTCAAACAAGTTTCCAAGGTAGATGAATTATTCTTGACCTTGGAAACATACCTCATACTATTTTTCCTTTATCTCATCATGGTAGATTTGCATCTCCATGAATGGAACAAATTTTTGAATGTCTATGTCTTTTTGAAAGGTTTCATTGTTCTTCTCTTTTGTTACAACCTCTTCAAACCCTTCAAGAAGTTTTGTATCATGGTATTATAAGAGTGTTTCTTGTTCAAACTCCTTCTTAATTTTTGTGGGAGAAGCTTCAAATGTGGTTCTATAATCAATCTTCAAACCATTTTCAAAAGTCTAATAGTCTTCATATATTTCTCCATCATGGTTTAAATTCTCTTGATGGTGATACTTCTTAAAACATACTTGTTCCTCAACAACTTGGGCTTGCTTTCTTAGAAGTCTTGCCTTCTCACAATCTTCATATTCTTTAAACATTTGCATATAAGTATGCCCCATGTCTTCTTCATGTAATGGCAGATTTTCCTCCTTTTTTTTTCAGCCTTAGGAGTCATAAATACTTCATTGGAAACCTCATCTTTCTCATCTCCAACATATCCATAGTTATCATAGATAGGAGACTCAAAAAAAGAAAACACTTCCTCTTGAATTATATCATCTTTCTTACCATTGCTTGTAGTCATCTCCAAAGGAGTTGTAGGCCCCTTGAAACTGCCAAATTCATTACAAATATCTTTAAATATCTACTACAAGTCCACATCATCCTTTTGAACCATGTCATGAAGAGAAGCAACAAGGGAAACTCCTTCATATTCTTCTTTAGATTTCAAAAGAACCCCTCCCAATATTTATTTTTCAACACAAAGAATGTCATTTTTTTTATCATCAAAATCTGATTTTTCCTCACAAGAAATTATCTCTTATTCATTCTCAACCCAATCTGAGATCTCCATCTCTTCTTCTCTCTTGATAGTGCCAAGACTAGCCATTTTAAAACTACGAACTCTAGCCCAAGAAGGCTTCCAAGGAGGAATGTATTCATCACCATTATAATCTGATTTCTCTTCAATCAAATGATCCACATTAGGTTCAATGACTTCATTGGATTCAAGCTTTTCTTAGGGGGAAATAGGATCTTAATTGGGAAAGGAAGTAAAATAAAGTTGAGATTAAGGGAAAAAGGCTTCTTGAGGAGGGGTGGGAGGGAGTTGATTAGGTTTAAATTTCTCTTCAATTTCAACTTCTCCACTTAGACATTATTCATCCTTTTTCCACAAGATGCCACTACTTCTTTCCAACATGGGAAGTTTATCTTAGAGACTTCTTCATGAGGCTGAGATACAAATGCAGGGGTAAATTATTGGCTTAGGAAACTTGGGATTTCTTTGGGATTATAATCTTGTCTCCAACTTGGAATTTCACACTCAGGAACACAATTTTTTATTTCCATGATGAATTACATTAAATGTTTGTTTGCCAAATCGATCTCCTTGTCAAGATGGGCTTCCAACATCAGTATTCTTCTCTAAAAATATTCTCCAACCTCATTGTGAGATAAATTAACTTGCTCAATAGTGGTGTCCCTCTTCCTTTGGCTACTCTCTTAGATGGACTTCTAATAAGGGAATCTCTATGGAATGCATAAAGGCCTTGGGACATTTTGAAGCATGATTGGATCAACATTTTGAATAGATTTAGTTAACACACATAAAGGTTGATATGAGGTGTATTGGAGCATACAATATTGATATGGTTCATGGGATTTAAACCTCTCTTATATGTGTAAAATCAAACCAAAAACATCAAGCATTTCACTTGTAAGACCTTTCCAATTAACTTTCTCATTGGGCATCCATTCTCTCTTGACTAGCTCTAAAACATCCCTCACACTCTTGATAAAATAACTAGGGATTACTTGACCCTAACCATTTATAGTATCAATATCTAGCATATAGTCCTAATAGCCAATGAGAGTCTTCTCAAAACTTGCAATGGACTAACTTGGAAAGGAACTAGGTGAACTAGGTAAAACATAAGCTTGAGAAGGTTGATTATAGGACTGATATACTTCATGTATGGGCTGAAAAAAATCATATTGGAGCTGATGAAATTCATATTGAGGTTGATAAGTATCATGACAAGATTGACCAAGGACTTGTTCATATTGATAGGGAATGGGGCAAGATGTATATGTCTCACCAAATTGTAGGGAAATCATCCCTAACAGTTACAAATGACTCTTTCTCATGTACTTGTCACTCTTGGCACTCAAAATGCTTCAAATTATTCAAACCAATCCATGAAAAAGGATGAATGCCACTTTTTAAGAATCTTCATGTAATCTAATTCTTCAATAAATCCTCAAAAGGCTTCCCAATTAGAGTTTTCATTTTTTTCACTAAGTGATCACTGCTTGTTCACTAGACTAGCTGAGATGAGGAAGATAGAAAGCATAATTAGGAGAATAGATAGCTCAATATATGAATATGGATACCTAAAATAATTTCCAATCTCTCTCCTAAAGTTGATTGCATCATCTGAAGCTACTCCACACCTGTAAAACACTCAAATTATAAAAATAATCCCAATTGTACACTATCCATATAAGTAGGTTACACGTTAATTGGATGAGGGAAATAATTGAACAATCCTTTTCAATCTCTAGTTAGTTTCTTGGTCATTTTACCCCTTCTAGATGCCACATTTGCTATATCTTTCCAATCAGGTCCCTAAAGAGGGTTTGTAAGGGTTTATAGTTAGTTTCAGGTCTTAGGCATTATTTATAAAAATGACACATTGGATTTTTAAACCAATGCCAGTAAGGGATTATTGGGGACCCTTTATAACATCCTTAAACACCTTATCTCTCCATGCATATCCTTAATGTATTTTTAAGCATTTTAATTTAACTACTTAGGTCCTTTCTATGCATTCTACAAGGTCTGGTGAATTTTAAGCCAATAAATGGCTTCTCTATAGCTTCCCCTACAAACTAAGAGTCTAGAATAACCTTTTATCTCCCTAAGAACATGTTATAATTAGTCTTAATGGTCATCTAGATTTTAAGTGATGATGGAATACTTCTAGGCATTAGGTCTAGTAGGCCTACCTACAAACTTTATGGTTTAGACACCTTTGTTGACCCTAAATTCCTACAAGTTGGATTAAATACAACATTTTTACCTCCATGAATGTGATCCAAATCATTAGAATTCTTTCCAAAGACTAGAATTGGAAGTGAGTTCTCATTTGGGCATTAGGTTTGCACCTTGCCTAACTCTCCTCTCTAAAAATCTTATAGATTAGACTACCCTAATCGATCTCATCTCTATGTGACATGATATTCACATTTTTATAGGTATATAATAACTTATCCAACATTATTTAAGGGTCTCTACACCTTTTGGCTCATCTTCCATCTTTATTTCCCAAGGTTGCAAGGTTTATGCATGGGGAAAGTGTCCTCTATTTGAGATAAAATAGAGGGCATTTACAATATATAATTAGAAAAAAAAATATTAAAGGAGATTCTAAAAATCACAAGGATGATTTGTATAAAGTTTCACCCCCTGGTGATGGTTCTAGACCTCCTAACATGTTCAAATTCTAAAGCAAACGGTTATAGGCAGATTGTGTAGGGGTATAGAAGTGGACAGTGTCTTGATTCTTGGAGTGATCCTATAGGTAAGATGCATCATTAGGTTTCAAATATAGTATCCTCATGTCCAAAACTTCCTCTACTAGTCTCTAGACCCATCCTACATTATTTTAGGTCCATTGTCTTCACCTCGTGCTTCTTATATTTTTAAATCTACAAGTCTATGTTCCACCATCTCTAACTCTATACTTATTTTAGAGACCATATATTTAGGTGTTTTAACATGTTTTAAGTTTAAAAAAAACATAAAAAACCTCATCATAACCACTCATTAGTAATTTGGTACTTTTTTCAAGCCCTTTTCTCCATTTTGAGTGGGCTAGAACACCATCAGGACTATCCTCTTAGGTCACTATTTGCTATCAGCTGAGATACCCTATTTTCTTCAATCCCTATAGGTGGTAAGCCTTTATTTGGATTTGTTCATAATTTGTAGAGTAATTAATTACAACCATGAAATCACAAAGTGTATTCTCATGTTATATCCATCTTGAAAAGACTAAAAATAACACAAGGCCATCATGATTAGACACTATCAACATTTTTGTTGTAGATGGACATTTTGGGAACTAAAGACAAGCGTGTAGGTCACCTTAAGAGTTTATAACATAATATATGAGAATTTTTAGTGATAATTAGGTCATAAAAGCCTCATTACAAACATTTGGAACCATTAAGTGTGACTAAGGGGTCTAGCTTACAACTTGCAAACATAGGTTGCTCAAACTCTAATTTTGTAGATGATACTATTGTAATTCAGTGTGTGAAAAACATGTTTTGAGAACCTCAAACACTAGTTTCCTTTATTTTTCCATTCTCCTTGTATCACAAGTGGCTAATCCCATGGTCGGACTATAAAAATCTCACAATTAAATTTCCCTAGACCCTCTCTTGGATTTATAAATCAAATCATAAAAAGGTAAAAGCTCTATGTTTTCTTAATTCAGGGAAAAGTTCCAAAACTTAGATTCTTCTATTTGGAATGGTTCCTCAACACCTAGTGGGATAATAAGAGTATTAAACATGCTTACCATGTTAACATACAACCTCACACTATAAATCAAGATCAACACCTGTCAACCATCCCTCTATAAAACAACTCTAAAACTCTGTAAATGACACATGTAGGTGTATACTTCTGAGTGTAAGGTAGTGAGTGTGATCTACAACCAAAAACAAGCCTAGAAGAGGATATATTAGGAATTTGAGAACACTCATGATAATATTATGATGGAAAAGCTTGTGGAGAGGCCTTGATAAACACATGAAACATCCAAAACTATCAAACCAAAGAAAAAGATTCAAAAATAAACTCAAACAAGAACCCCTTATGGATGTAAGAGCATAAAATGTTACCTAGATTCTTAACAATGATTCATAAAGGAGGAGCTATGAAACTCAAACTTATTTCCATGTATTTGAATTAGACTAAGACCCCTCTCCACTCCCAAGAACACTCCCTCCAACTCCATCTGTACAGACTATACCAAAAATTTAAAGTTGACCCTTTTGGCTTATGAAGGAAAGAAAAAAGGAGAAAAAGAAAAATTTGATCTTTCTAACTTTGTCTATGCATTCCAAGTGTAGGGAAGACTTTAGGGAGCTCAAAAAACACTATGCCCTTGTTTTCACCTGAAGGTTAACTCTCCAAGTCTGTACAAGTGCCATTAAGAGACTATTTTTAGGAGATTCTCCTATTTTTTTGCATGAAACTACTTATTTTCTACCTCTGACCATTTTTTGGCATGTTCTAACCTCACCCAAATTATAACCCTACTTGGTGACAATTTTCTTCCTTGGAAAAGTTCGTATAAATCATTTAATGAGCCTGAAATGTGACCAAAAGACACTTTTAGCATATGAAACATGGCAAAGGGTCAATACATGACCTAGGATCACCTTAAAACACTTCAATTACTCTATTAGGATATTTCTAAAATAATTTAAGATTTTGACCATGTTTGACCATAGTTGACTTTTCAAGATTAAACAAGCACAAGGAAGTTAGGCTTACACCAAGGTAAGAATGAGGATAGGTGATATGTTTAGATCAACATGAAACCCCAATAAAACATATGGAAACCTCTTTAAAAGTTTAAATATGTAAGGGTTGACCCAATTTGACTAAAGGTCAATTTTGGTCAATAGTTTGTCTTAACAATAAACATTGTTAAGGCATATAACCTTCTAAAATAAATAACATACTAAATTTTTTCTAAAAATAACTACAAATAATATTTAAAATTGATAATAAAAACCAAAAAATAATTACATATTTCATCTTCTACCTATCTACTCATAAAAATAAAAAAACTATAAATTAATCTAGAATGATTAATTCTACACCTTACCATCACTGATCATCATTCACCATAATTTGACATCTTGGATTTCTTTTTTAAATTGGAAACTAGCACCTCTTGGACTTTAACTCCTAAGATTAAACCAACCAATACCATCACTTGATCTGTCTGAGAGCCCGCTACCTCCTTCGACTATATAAAATTTAACCTAGTCTTACTACTCCCCTATTCCATCAATACTTTACCTTTACCTTTCAACCAAAGTGGTTCCTTTAATAGACCCCTCATAACTCCTCTTAAAAACTATTTTATATCTTGCACTTGCACTAGCATCCATATGTAAACATGTCATTCTTCCATTTATGATCTAGGCAATAAGAGATCCTTAATAATAGGCATCACAATGCCCTTTTCCCCACCTTTATTCTTCTTACCAGAGCATACCTCATCTATTTCCTATAAAAAATTAACTAGAGACAAAAACTTGGCTTCAATAGGAGGAAAAAGGATAGTGAAATGAAATCCAAATTATCTTTACCTAAAAAAGGCATATTTAGAAAAGGACCCAAAGGAAGAGATTCAATTTATGACATGAGACCCAATCTGCTTTGACTAGACAAAGAAGTCTACTAATGTTTTGACATGATCTCTATCCATCATAATCATGTAGATATTACTAGTAAACAATGAAGATATGTCTAAATAAAAACACACCTGCCTACTTACCACCAACATTTCTACCCCCATCACTTTCTCAATAGCCTTTGCCACTTCCACAATATGTATCTAAAAGACATTGAACAAATGCATTTTGGAAATACTGCCTGAGAAACCCATTTCATAAACTTTTTCTCGACCAAAAATTAATGGCCAACCTATTGATTCCATGCAATCTAGATCCATGTTTGATAATGCAATCAAGTGACAGACCCAAGACCAAACTACACCGTCAATACCCATTTCCAAAGAAATCAAAACTTCATAGTAATACACATGAAAAATCCATCATGAATAATTAACTCACATGCTTGCCTTCCATAATATCAATAATGATACAATCAATGCCCTGTCACCAATTCATCCACTAAAAAATAAATTGACACCATTTCAAAACATGATTTAATCAAACATAAATATTCAAAAACCTTGCAATTATTAATTTTTAATTTTTAAAACCCTTGTTTTTTTTATAAAATTTTAAAATTATAGGTCAATTTGATCTATCCCAATGAAATCTCCCCATCCTTATCTAACATTATCAACCCATTCAGTCATTGGTTGATCAATACCCTTATTAGCTAAAAAATCAGGCACTCAATTACTTTCATGAAATTAATGCAAACATTTCCATTCCTCAAACTGGTCAATTTTAGGCTAGGTTATTACCAAGATATTCTCTAATTTCCTTGATATATCCTTTTAAAATCTTAAAGTTTGAATGACTACTTGTGAATCCCCTTCAATCTCTAGAAAAGAAATCCCACGTCCTAAAGCCAACTTAATATTGTTGCCAATGCCTGAGCCTTTGGCTCATTATTCATTCCATCAGGAATCTTTAGAGACATTGTTCTTATAATTAAACCATGGTAGTCCTTAATCACACAACCAGCCCTAGAGGCTCCTAGATTTCCTTTATAAGCTCCATCAAATTAGAGCTTAAACCATCTTGGTTTTGGAGGATCCCAGATTGATTTGTTTCTATTTCTCTTATTCTTTTTATCTATAATTGACCCTTTAACAGGGGGAGGCTTTGTATATTTATAGTTATCACACATCTGCATATCCCATTAGGTCAATAAACCTTATTTTTTTATGAATTTGAGAAGATACTACTTCTAAAATAGATATCTCTATATCTCTTAAAATAACATGCAATGAGCATGATTTATGTTTAAAAATAAAGCAATTTCTTTCTTTCCAAATCATCCATATTACAATAGTTGGGATACATCTCCATAAAATATAAAGTGCATGATTTACATCTCCCACCATCCAAGAGGAAAAGGATTGATAAAGAGTAGGTATCCAATCCCACACCCAATTGAATTTATTATAGGTCCAAATCCAACACTAATTTGCAAAATAATAATTGAACAACAAATGGTATGTAGATTCCTCTTCCATCTCACATAAACAACATATCGATGGCCCAATAAACCCTATCTTATTCAAATGATCTTGATTGAGCACATGATTATGAACAACTAACCAATAAAATGCCCCTCCTTTCTGTAACCCTTCCTTACTCCAACAAACAAGATTCTCCCAAATCAAATAAATATAATCTAATTTAGACATATGATAGCCTAGTCTAATTGAATAAATTCTAGTTTTTAGCACCAATCCAATGAAGTTGGTCCTCTTTATTATTTAGATTTTTTTCCCTAATTTTAAGACAATATTCCAAATACTTAATCTCCTCCTACAGTACTGGTAGATCAGATAATCTTTTCCAATTACAATCTACTCTCCTTTTATAGAACCAAGATTCAAGTAGTCTTCCACTTTAGTTCCCCAAATATTTTCTAAAAAATATTTGATCTGAGATCTTGAAAAAATTTCTATCAAAGGATGATGACCATTCCAAGAATCTTGTCAAAATTCTACCTTCCTCATATTATTATGAGTCCAAGAAACATGCATCTCTATGATAGATCTACATTTCAACATGAAATTCCTCACATGGTATCCTTTAGGAGGGTTGAAAATTGACACCATGCTTTCTGGGAATTATGAATCAAGATACTTAGCTTGAAGAAGTCTGCACCATAATCTATTTGATTTAGACACCATTTTCTAGACTAATTTTACCCCCAAAGCCAGGTTCTAAAGTTGAAGATCTTTTATACCCACTCCACCTCTCTGCTTCCTTTTACACACTCTATCCAATTTCATCAACAGAATTTTATTTTCCTCACCATAACCTTGCTAGATAAATTCCTTCATAAACTTATTCATAAAACTAATAACTTGATCTTAGGGATAGAACATAGAAAAATAATAGGTCAAGAGAGCACTGAGAACAAATTTAATCAGTGTTATACTACCTACCAGGGTTAACCATTTTCCTTTCCAGTTGCTAAGGTGAGCTTTAAACCCATATAAAACATCCTTCCATAATCCAACCTTAATAGATCCTTAGAATAAATGAACCCCTATATATTTTATAAGAAGCTTCCCAATCTTAAAACCTAAAATCCTACCTAAATTCACTTCTTCTAGAGGCAAACAATTTATAAAATAAATTTCAAACTTAAATTCATTCATTATTTGTCCCAAAGATTCTTCATAAATTTTTAATATTCTTTTAAAATCCAATGTTTCCTCAACTACTGCCTTCCCACAATTAAAAGTATCATGTACAAATTGATGATGTGTGAGATTTTTAATATTATCCATAGTTTGAAGACTTGCAGCCTGCCCCTTGCTTGAGCCTCTCGCACTACTCTTCCTAAGGATTCTAACATTAACATGAAAAGGAAAGGGGATAGGGGATCCCCTTGATTTAATCCTATAGAAATAGAGAATAATGCATATGGACATCCATTAACTAGTACCAAAAATTTAGGACAATAAACACAATTGAAGGTCCACTCACACCAATCTTTACTGAAACTAAATTTCATAAGTATATTAAACTGAAATATCCAATTCACCCTATCATAAGATTTACTTATATCCAAATTCACCAACATACCTTTTTGATGATTATGTAATAGGGAATTAATAATATCATGTGATATAATAATCCCTTCTTGAATGTTCCTTCCTAGCACAAACCCCACTTGCTCACTAGAAATTAATCTCTCAAGAAAATGTTTCATTTTAAAAGCAATGGATTTTGAAATAATCTTATAAACTATATTACATAGGGCCACTAGTCTAAAATCAAAGAAAGAATACTGAGATTCACCTTTCAAAAATAAAGATAAGAAAGTCATATTCAACTCTAGGATCACTTTCTTCTTCATTCTAGATTCTTCTACCATTTGACAAACATCAACTCCCACAACTTCTCAGAATAATTGAAAAAGGGCTGTTGGGAAACCATTTGTACTGAGAGTTTTATCCTTAGCCATAGAAAACACCACTCTCTTGAATTCTTACATTGAGAATGGGGCCAAAATATTTTCATTCATACCTTGAGTGATCACTACTAGGATGAGAGGAAAAAATTCTTTCTGAGCATTCCCATTAAAAAATTCTTATTCATTTAGAAATGATTGAAATAATTGAGCAACTTCATTTTTTATTACTTTTGGAGAATCCAATACCACCCCTTACTTAGACTAGATATTAGCAATCCTAGTTATATTTCTTTAAGATTTTACTGAGAAATGAAAAATATTAAATTTTTATCACCATCCTTGAGCCAATTCTCCCTAGACTTATGTTTCCAAAAAAATTCTTCTCTACATAAAATTTCTTCATAATCACAAATAAATGTTTTTTTGAGATTATAAGCTTATACATCCTTTCCCCATTTAAATTTTTTTAATTTAGCTTATGAAGCTCAGATTTGGTCCTTACTTTTTCCTAAAAAATATTCTTGAAATTCTCTCGATTCTAAATCTTGAACTTTCCTTTCATAAATTTCAACCTCTTACTCATCTAATACACTCTAGATCTAAGAGGTACTAGATAGTGATCCACAAATCTTTAAATAGTTTAAACAAATAAGGATCTCAGAGCCACATTAATTCAAATTTAAACTAGCATCTTTTAGGAGGGGAATCAAAATCAATTTTCAACAAAAAATGCCAATGATCAAACCCTTTCTATTGCAATACCCAACAATCCAATTTTCTATTTCTTTGGCTCAATAAGGAAGAGATTAAAAATATATCCAATCTCTCTAGGATATTATATGATCCTAGATGCCTATTATTTCATTTAAACCAACAAGATTTTGGTTCAATATTTTCAAGCTCATTTTATGCAACAAATAAACCAAAGTCCTAAATATTCTAAGATTCAGATATCACTCCTTATTTGTATTTGAGATTCAAAATGGCATTGAAATATTCACCTAAAATAACCTTTTCTACATAAAATTTACTTAAAAAGTTAGAGATTTCTATTCAAAGAAGCCCCCTAAGGACCATAAATGTTCAGCAAAAAGAACTATAAATCTAATTGAAAACTTGAAATTCTACCCACTTGACAATTTTGACCCGAATCAATCAATTCCACTTTAGTAGAGAAGGGAGACGAGAGAAGATCCAAGCCACTAGAATCTCTAATTGCCTCCACAAAAACCCCTTTCCAATAATGCCAAAGATAACTCATAAAACCTTTTGATTCTTCCTTATTCAACTTGGTTTCTTGAAGCATTAAAATATTTGATTTATCTACACTAATCAGATGCTTTATCAAGCATCTCTTTTTAGGGGAATTCAAACCCATAACATTCCAAGAAACAACCTTCATGATTCTAGAGGAGCATTTTCCACCCCCTAACTTGTAACATCCAAAAACTCTTCTAAAGTGCCATGTTTACCCACCAAAACTTCACCTATAATAAGATATTTTTTGGTTTTCCTTCTTGGCCTACTTTTTGGACCCCAATTTGGATGGGAAATTTTACTCTGAGTCTGAGAAATATAGTGAATTTCCTTAAAATTTAGTTCCCCTTCTAAATTTTCTTCCAAATCCTCTTCTGATCTTGACCCCTCATATGAGCCAAACACCTCCTCATCTGATACCTTTGAAATCTTTAAATTATTTATAGTCTTAGAATTTAGCTATTTTTTAATACATAATGATCTAATGGATTGAGATTCTTATTCAATGAATTCATAGCTTTTAATCATTGAGGTTGGATAAATAACATTTATTGTCCACAATTTAATAAGTAAATCTTTTGTTTCCCTTATCTTTTGAGAATGAGATTTCCAAGAAGCCTCATCCTCTTTACCTTGAACTACCTTCTACTCAAAACCCTTCTTACCCCTATTTATACCCTTGTAAAACTTCTTCAGTCTCCATTGGGGAACCTTCTAAACTATTTTGGTTTTAGGAGAGCTCCTACCTTTTTTACAAAATTTTTATATATGGTTTGGTTGGTGACATTTGTAACATCTGAAAAGAATATTTTCTGCACCAATTCTTTGATTCCAAATTCTTCCCTCTATTTTAATAATGACAAATTTTGGAATATCTTGATCCAAATCAAGTACAAACCTAACATAAGCATACGCTAATCTTTTTCATTTGAGAGATGATTCATCCACTTATATTACTAGGCCCACTAACCCTCCAATTTTAGCCAAACTATCTTTTCTCTAATATTCTAAGGGCAAACCATAGAATCTTATCCACATCAAATAACTTCCCTTCCTAGCTTTTAAAGGATTGAAATTAGGGCTCCAATTTTGAATCCATAAAACCACACCATTAAAATACCAAGATTTATTTTTGAATGCCTTATATTTATCCTATTTATATTGAAATACCACAACCAAAAAACCTATAGGTAGAAATCTTACCAATACTAAGGATCCCTAATGCACCTTAATCTAGAGTTTAACTGCTCCCACTGCTGGCCATTTTCCCATGCACTTGTTAATAAGGGAACAATATATAAATTGGTTAATCTTGGAAATAAAAGGATCTAATATCCATTCCAAAACCTTTCCTTCATAATCTTCACTCCATATCTCAAATATTCCAAATTTTTATCCAAATATTCTTCCAAAGGATGATCTTCTCCAATCACCTTTGAAGTATCTAATTCCTTCAAATCAATTTCAACTTTTTCCCTATTTAAAGCTAGGGATTTAAGATTACCCTCAATCTTATTTGAACTCAAATCCTAATTCCCTACCAATTTTCCTTTCCAACTGGCACTTATTTTGCTCAAGTTTACTTCTTCATCCCACCAATCTCTATCTTCCTCAATAACCGCTACCAAAACTTTTCTATGATCTTTCTTGCCATGATTACCCATTGTTCCACCCCCAAAAAAAAATTAGAAGATTTTAAAATTAAAAGAGTGTATAACCCTTGTTGCAACACCACAATCCTCCCTTTTGCTTGTTGATGCCCCTTCTCCTTTTCCTTCTTCTTTATGCTCTCCTTCTCCTCCTCCCTAATGTTCACCATCGCATATTACAACACCTCGACCTAGATTAATAAAACTTATTTAACCTAAAATATTGATTATTGATTATTTCTTATAATATCTTTTAAGAGTTTTTATTTACTAATTTTAGTTGTACAAATTCAAAAAATATTATTTATCTAAGTTTTATATTAATTGGCCTACTATAGATTAGTTTATCACCTTTGTGCTTGTTGTAATTCTAGATTCTTAACCCTGTACCCCAACTATATCTAAAATTTTAGGGTTAAACATTTGGTGAACTTGACCTTTAGTATAAAAACCCTAGTTTGACCTAGGGTTTCCTAGTTTATTATTTTCATGAATTTTAATTCCTAATTTCAAAGTGTATATGTTTACTACCAAACAATAACGTCATAAACATGAATTTTAAGGTCTTTCTCATTTATTGACTCTCCACTTTGATAGAGCTAAGTCAAAACATGTTTCAAGTGTTGGCATAACCCTAATCAACCTAAATGGGAAACAATGTCTAGCTGCACATAGGTTATAATTCCATTGCACCAATAATCGAGTTGAGTATGAATCCCTAATCTTAGGTGTGTATTTTTCACTGAAATGTGATGTCAATCAAGTGTAGGTATTAGATGATTTAGAGATAGTCATTAACCAAATTATAAATAAATACCAATGTAAAATAACTTACTTGAAAAAATATAAACATAGGTATGGGATTTGATTGAATCATTTGAAGTATTTAACATAAAATCCATCTCAAGGAAGAAAAACACATTACAAATGCACCAATAGCTTCAAAGCCAATTTGGAACCACTCCAAGAATCTAAGATGTAAAAAAATTATATGGAGCTAGTTCCTTATCCTTTAGTCCCAAATAAAGTGGAGAAATTCTAGGTATTTGAGGATGATCAATAGATTGTATATTTTATGAATAGTTATAGAGCCTTTGAATCTTATATAATATATCAAAAGTATGTAGAACCCTTGAATATTAAAGACCTAGGGGAAGATGATGTCATACAAATGAAAGAGAACTACATTGTTATGGGGATGGTCTCTCTAGAGTGGGATTTCATTGTGGATCCATAGGATCAAAACTAGAAACAAATTAAAGCAACTAAATCAAATTTTGTCAAGGATAATATGGGCACAAACCAACATCTCTAGTATGTCAACATTGGTCTGATTTGCACTAAAAGTGAGAAATAATAGTTGAAAGGTTTACTAACAGAGTAAAAAGATGTGATTGATTAGATGTATGAAGATATGAAGGTATTTGACCCTAGGGTCATCACACATACCATCCCATCAAATATAAAACATAATCCTTTTAGGTAGTGACAAAGCCTGCCTATAAATCCAATTCTATAACCTCTCATCTAGATATAAGTAAAAAAGTTATTGGATGTTATATTTATTTTTCCAATCAAAAATTCTACTTGGGTATTCAACCCAATTTCATTTAAGAAAAAAATATAGAAATCAGGTTATGCGTTAACTTTAGAAATTTAAGCTGAGCATCAAAAGAAGATAACTATCATTAACCCTCTCTAGATGAGGCAATTTAAATGGTTAATATATATGACATGATGTCCTTCCTAGATGGATTCTTAGGTTATTATTGGCCACTTTCTATTCCTAGACCTAGAAAGGGGTCAACCTAATGCCTTGAATCTTAATCCATTTTTAGTACCATGGTTTCCATTCATCTTATGAGTCAGGAGGATGTTTAATCAGTTCCCTATCTTTTCATGGCTACAAACTTCCTTTATGAGTCTTCATATTTCCTTTCCAACTTGAGTTAAGTATTTTTATGATGATTAAACATTTTATATAGTCCTTTATCACTTTGATGGGTCTCCAACTTGTGAAATATGCTATGGTGAAGGTGAACTAAGGATGTACTTTGATAGAGGCTCATAAACACATTTGTTCTATCTGATAACATGAGGTATGTTCATTTTCAATATTTCAAGGAACATCATGAAAGGTGTCTTAAGGTTAATTTGAGGTTTATAATAGGTTATAAAGGTCTTTTATATGTATTGACATGATAATTCAATTTATATAACCTTTTAAGGTCGTATATGTGTGCAAAGTCAACATTTTTTTGTCATAATGAGACCCAATTGGCCTTGATCGACCACTCAATCACCCCACATGCCTCTAATGGGCCTCATAAACCTCATCAAGCTACCAATAAACTATTTCATGCCTCATTTAATCTATTAATAGCATGGTTTAGGCATAATTACTTCTAAATAGGCCCCACACATGCCAAACAATGACTTTTCAACTCCCTCAATCCATACCATCAAGTACAGAGTGCCATATGACTCCTATTTTCCCTTCAAAACACTTATTAATGATGTTTTAGGTCTAAAACAAGAAGAATTGTAGATAAATTGGTAGGTTGTAGAAGCTTCTTAAGTAGTATGGATATGTAAAGTACTAACCAACTTAGGTGAAGTCATTATTTTGTAGAGGGAGGTTAGAAATGTCGAATGGAGAAGATATTAGTATTTTTCAATGCCATGGAAGCTCAAAACCATCCCATCTCTTCCTTGAGATCATTGATAAAATTAGAGAGATCCTCAAGTTTATGCTTATACCATATGGAAGAGAGATAATGGGGGCTCAAGATCATAACTAGAGGAAGTACACACAAGCATATTCCACACATGGGTATTTATCTAGGGATTGGTCTCATGATATTTATAAACATTCCTTAAAAATCTAAGGAATTTATATTCCCTTCTCATCTACACAAGCCAAGTTAGATAGAATGGGTTTTAGGGTTTTTTGCCTTATTTGCTCAAACTAATGATGAGTTTTAGCATTTAAATCACATGTGTGAGTTCATATGACTAGTAGACATTCATGACTAACTCCTATGTGTGATCTACAGATAGGTCTATGTAATGGATAGAGATTTGATGTCTTCATCAAAAAAATTTAATGGATTAAAGAGTCGATAGAGTGTTACAAGGTTTCTAATGACTTATTGCTCAAGTTGGAGGTCTAATGACCTCTTGTCACCCTAGAATATCTTAAAGAGAAAGGGCTTGTGCATACTTTAGAACCACTATATGGTGAAAAATATATGTAGCCTAATGGCATCTATAAAACCTCAAATGCAACTCAAGAACATGTGATAGGGTGTTGGAGTCATAGTGGAATGCCACCAGATCCTTAAAAGCAAATTTACTGGCTTTCATGGTGACCGCATAGGCCTAGAAACTATCTCCCTTATCTGTAAACCCACACAGTCACTTTTAGCATAGTTTAAGGTCTTTTTCAAAAATTAAGGTTTTTTTTGAGTTTTCAAGGTTTCACTTTAGGGTTGTATATGCTTCATTTCTACCTCTAAATTGCCATATCTGATAAGGTATATGTGTAAGGGTATCTAATATTCATGTGGTTTATATAAGATGGGTCTTTATTCTCCATTTTAAAAAAAAAATCATATCCTTGTCTTTTCACATTATTTCTACTACCATTCATGTTATGTTAAACTTGGTTGCATGTCCTATAGTCCATATATCTCCACTACCACACTCTTTCATTCATTCACCCTTCAATCCAAGTCTGGATCATGCCATAAACCTCCATTATCCCTTAGAACCATCAAAATCAATTAAATCACAAGATGTTGGACCCATACATACATATAATGAACTAAAGAAGCAAATAAACACCTACAACCAACCCTTTAAGGCCTACTATAGTAGGGTCCCCTAAAAGGGCACTGTGTATATCATTTAAAGACATGTAGATTGATGTGAACATGAGAATATGTGTATTCCAAGAGATAAGTGGAGATATAAAGGTGTCACTAGGGTTTGAGAAACTGTCAAGCACTCTTTTCTAGTGCAAAAATGACACTCAGACCTTGTATATATCAAGCATGTATGAGTGTTGACCTAAAATAGAGTTGATGTATGTAAAGAGACACACCTTGCTTATGGTAAGAAGGAATTGTTTAAGAATAAGAAAGATAAAGGTTAATACTATTGAAAAAGGTAACACTTGATGGTTATCACCACTGAGAGGGAAAAATAACACCTAAATAGGGTTGAAACCACACAGGGATATGCAGACTTGAGTTATAAGCATGAGAAGGGTAAGGTATAAAAAGAAAAAAACATTGCAAAATCATCACCTAATCATGATATTAACCCTTATGCATGTTATGGACATTCTATGGTTTCAAATACCTTAGGAAACAATCATAATAAAGCCACACTCATGATGTCCATGCTCAAGCACACAATTAACATGCATTTTACTTTTAGTTTGAGCCAAAATGGTGGTTTAGGGCCTTTATAAACATGATAAAGTCTTTAAAATTAGTATGAATGGTCATCATGACCCATTAAATGTATTCATATATTCACTTGGGCTAGACCCACTATTTTTTATTAGACCAAGACTTGTCTGTGATACTTGTTTTATGCGTTGAAAGGTATATCAATGCCATGAAGGGTATGTAAGTAGTTGGGGATCCACAAAAGTTTTTGTTTCAATGAGATATGATGGTTAAGATTTCTTAGACCTCCTCCAAAGGTTTAACATTCATAGCTACAATTAAGAGCCTTAGATATAGACCAATAAATTCAAGTACACATGTCTACTCCTAGACCCTAGTGTCATCTTAAGATACCTCCAAGCCCTTGAAATAAGTAAGATGGTCAAGGTGAGGTGTATCAAGATGTATGAGACCTAAAAAGGAGTTTTCAAGTGAAGGGAAGTGAATTAAATGGTTTAGGTACCTTCAAAACCTCCTTAAGCTAGTTATCCTACACACAGTCAATTCAAAGACCATCTTCAAATGCTCACCCACTCCACCACATACATGCTCTTGGCTAAATATCCTAGGGAATTTTAAGTCTCCCTATGGACTAAATATCCATGAAATATTTTTTGGTACTTTAGGGATATAATTTAAGAATGAACCTTAAGAAAATAAGCACTCAAAATTGCCTACATACAACTCTAATGTCATATTTCAACATTCATATCTTTACACATCCTTTGCATGGGAACCCAACCCATTCATGGAAGATGAGGAGATTAGTGTCTTATAGATTCATGGCATTTGTTTTTTATTTGGATGTCTTTACATTATGAACCATGGTTAGGATGGTAGATGTTTCAAACCCTACACAAACCCTAAAATTGACTCGATGGTGAAATTTGGCCTCAAAACCCATCTAAAAGAGATAGTTTAGCCATAAAATGACCTTTAAGGTCTTTTAAGTTTCCTTGAGCATCATAGTAACTCACTGGTTGACACATGCAAGATTCAAAATTTATGGAATGGGCTTGGAAGTGCTAGTTTGAACTCAAAATCAAATAAATTGGGATTATTTGTGTGCATAATGAAGTTGGGGAGGAAGAATGAGTCCTAGAACATCTGATCAAGCACTCTAGAAATAACCAAAGTGAACTACATGATTGTTTCATCAAGTAAAAAGGTATAAGTGCTAGAATGCATGGTTATATGCATCCAAAGGGATTAAAATGATACAATAAAGCTAATGATGTTATTTCTTGAGGTATCTAAGGTGGTGGTTAGGTTATATATGATGCAATATTGCCTTGAAAACTTAGGGTTTAAGCCAATGATCATGATTCAATTATATAGACAAACCAATCCATAACCTCCACTATGATTGTGCCATCAAGAAGTTAAGTAGAGAATAATTTGGGAAGTATGAATGTTTCTAAAAAAAATTGAAGGCCATAATAGTGTTTTAGATCCCTTTGGCTAATTTATATCCATAGAGAATCCATTGAAGTAGAGCATTCTACCTATAGACACACAAAAGTCACTCAAAAGGCATATTCTTCTCACAAGGATCATATTCAAAATCTCATCACATTTGTATGATATGCATGGGGAATCCAACATTTTGGAGAAGTTGGGGATGTCCATTGACTTGTATTTGGTGTAATTGATTTAGAAATCCAAGCTTTGATCTCTATGAACCATTCCTAAGACCCATAAACACCCTAAACCTCCCTTAAACCTTAATAGTGACTCAAATTGTGAGGTTTAATGAAAAATTCATTAAAATGCCTAAAAAATTTGTATCTAACACTTGTATCATGTTGCCAACTTAGAGGGGCTCTTAGCCATGGCACCTGTGGTATGGAAATTATATGGTCACTTATTAAAAATGAAAATTTACAAGGTTTTTGGAATAATATGTGTTTTATAGCCTAAAAATGAGTTACAAATCATGGGAGAGGTAAATTCATAGCTTATTCCACCTCTCTAATGCAAGAATTATGCATGAAAATTCTTGCAAATAACTCTTCTATCAATATCTAAACTACCAGTCAGTGAAGCAATTCAAGTGGCCTAGTCATGCAAGGATAATGTGTATAGAGGTGAATAAAACTTGATATATCTTAATGCCAATGCACAAGGGTTATTATAAAGATTATTTAAGTCTTTTAAAATGATTTTAGATCCTAGTTTAGTTTTTTGATCATCTAAATAGTAAATATGAGGAGAAATTTGAAGGACAAGTAAAATAGGTCTACTTATCTTGCAAGTCAAAGAGTCTAGCAGGAAAAGAATGGCATGGTAGCATTTATGGACCATATTTAAGCATTGTTAACTATCATAAAAGTTATTATTTTCAAAAATTAAGGCTATTATGATAGGATACATATAGTTTCATGGACCATTTTACATGCACATTAAAGGAGAGGTTACCCAATGCCTCTAGGAGGCCTATCCACACTCCATTTATAGTGTGTAACTACCATTAGAGGGAATATTGGGATATTTTGAGCATGTTTAAGGCATATATAAAGTAAAACTTTGGATTTACATCTTCCATATCTTCCCAAAATTCTAAAGTGGACTCATTAATGGCATGTCAACACTTGAGGATGAGGAATAGGCCAGTTATAATTGCCATACAACACCTTGGCCTCATTCATAGCCTCCCCCATGCCTAAAATATTATCTCTTTTCCTTAAAATTTTATATTTAATTAGGCACTAAGTTTTTTCTTTGGCATCCCTCGACTAAGTGTAGCAAAGATCTACTAAAATTTCCTTGTACTCATTTGAATCAATGAGAGAATACTTATAGATTTATGTTGAATGCTAGTAAACTCCATGAAAGTTTTATTTGAAAAATGTATTCATTATTTGGTCATATTTAGGTCCTTTCATGCACCTAAATTTAGGTTATTATTCTATTACAATTTGTATGAAGTGTTACCAAGTAGGAGTTTCGTGAAGTGTCATAAGCCAATGGTATCTTGTGTAGATCTAGACCTTTGTCCTTCAAGTTTCATAATCATACTCAACCTCCACATGAAATATTCATTCTTAGGAAACCATAAATAAGTTTGATCATATATAGTCTCCATCAGGTTCATTTATGGTTTTAAAGGAAATGACTAAGAGTGGATCTCTAATTAATTGGTGCATCACCACTTAAAGTAGGTTCTTTCATTAATTTTTATCCCCTTTCCCTTTTCATTGTGATAAGATTAGGTATTAGATAGAGTTATATTTATAAATTAAGGGAGATATCCCCATAAAATCTATAGGTTTGACTTGCATATTAGTCAACCCACAACATATAGGTCACTCTAATATTGGTATAGGTTTGAGGGAGACATGAATAATATTTTCCTTGGTAAGGGTGCAACCTAGATTCCTAATATTTTAGCACTCATAGTGGGAAAAGATATCAAGGGCCTTAAATACCTTCTTTGACAAGCTTAACAATGTGGGAAGACATTTGGAAGGCTAAGGACAACTAGTGGTAGATTAGAAGGTAGTTTCATGTAAAAAGTTTTCACTAGGTTAGCTTCAAAAGGTAAGTAGATTGAGTTTTCTTAATTATATTCACATATTACAAGAAGATAGAGGGTTCCTAGATTTAAATCAAACCCCATGCCCCAATTCTACCAATTTTTTCCATTCATAGCCTACTACAAGTCCACCAATCCCAATGGAAAGGCCTAGATTTTAAGCATTTTTACCCTTCAATAGTAAAAACTCTTTAAACCTCAACTAATTTGATGATATCCCAACTACTACCTTAAAGAGTTTGTGATAATTGATAGGGGAAAACTCTACCACTCCTATAGAACACATAGTTAATATAACATACCTATGTTTAGTACATAACATCACTCAAGAAAATGTAGCCATGAGACTCTTAGCAACTTATTTGAGAGGCAAATATCTTTAGTGGTATATATATATCACTCCTACCTTTGTAGACACTTTGAAGATAGAAGTGACCATGTGTCACTAGTTGAGCAACTCACCTCAATTAAGAGGGCACCCTAGGAATCTATGGTTGATTTTAACTATAGATTTGAAAAGAATCAGGATAGGATCCCTATCATTATCAAGCCTACACCCAATTATGCCTTTCTATATTACCTAAGGTCCTTAAATTTTAATGTTATTGTAATGATATAGTCCATGGGTGGGACCACATTGCAAGAGACATATGAAATATCCATTAGAGCAAAAAATTTCTTGATACAAGTAGGAAAATTGACTCCTAGACCCTTCATGCCCCTATTTCCTAAGTTCTAACCTACTACCCCCACCATTTCTCCATTTCTAACTCCAAATAATCAAGACCAATCTGATGGTAACTAAGTAGATAGGCTTGGAAATATTGAGGGTTTACTAAAAGCACAAAACAACAAATTAGTAGCCTTAGAGAGGCAACAAAATACTTATTATAGACCCTATCAACCACCTATCATGATCCATATCCATCTTATCCCTATAATAATCCCCCTTTTCCACCCAACCAACAAGCCCAAGGTCAGATCACACAAGCCAAACCCTTTAATGATTATAACCCTAATTATTGGTTAAGGGCATTAGTGCCAACACAAAATAATCTTGAACAAGAGGGTTAATGGTCTATTTCATTGGGGAAATAAAGTGAAATGGTGATGTCTACAAGTGGGTAACATATCATAATTATTTTTTGTAGCAGCCTTATACATCTTAAGCTCATTACACCATGCCTCCTCCACAACAAGGTCCTCCAATGCCTCATGGTGATATGCCTATCATGACACTAGTAGAAATTCAAAGCTAATAAGGAGTGAGTGTGAGTAAAACACATACTGAGACCACATTTTCAAACTTATAAGAAGGTGAGCATACTTTTGAGCAAGTGGAAACAAACTTGGGGAAGAATGTAGCAAAGTTAGATGATTCAGTTGCAACCTGTATAAGCGAGAAAAGGAGAATGATTGGTGACAACTTGGGGTAGTCTAAGGTCTCTCCCACACAACCCAAAGTGACTCAATATCCTTCCACTAAAATTTAAATCAACAATACCTCTTCAACTTAGCATACTTCTCAAACACATGGCTAGTAGATAAAGAGTCCATTCATTCCACAATTCACTCAAGTCACAAGTGATGCCTCCACTTCCAAGTTACAACCTAAGAGTGCCAATTATCACTTAAATATTATGAGCTACATGAATAAATCCAATTTTATAATTACTAGGTGGGATGTTTTACTCATTCCAAGGAAGAAAGACCCCTAACAAGATCTCTCCAAGCTTTATCTCATAAATAAGCAAGCTAATAAGGTGAGTGAAGTTTATGTTAATGATGGTTATCCTAATGACATCTAAGCTCAAAAGGTATTTAATCCACCTCCATTCTACTTGTGAATCATAATAGGAGATTGTCTTGTCCACAATTATATGATAGATAGTGGTGCCTTTACCTCAGTCATGCCAAAGGCCATGGCTGATAAACTAGATCTCAAATATGAACCCAATGAGAAAGGAGTCTTGTAATTAGATGGATCTCCCACAAAGACAATAGGCATCTTAAAGAATCTCAAAATTGTGTTAGCAACCTACTCTAATTACACTATCTCACAAGGTATAATGGTTGTTGATCTACCTCTATATTTTCCCCTATGCTTATCTAGGGATTTCATTATAAAGACTAGGGGATACATTTCATCTGACTGGTCATACATGGTCTTTAAGACTAGATATGGGACAAGGGTCACTATTAGGTCTAAACCTATTTTTAGGTTCCACTTATAACCCTATATGCCCAACCTCTCTAATGTAAACTACACTATACTAGATGAAGATGAGAAAGTCAGTGAACAAGAACCCAAGGATCATCTTGAAGGCATCTCAGATATGTTCATTAATGATTGGGTAGTTGATAACCATTTATTTTAATACTACAATATCATTGAGGAAGTAGGCCTAGGAGTATCCTGCATGCATGAAGAAAGAGTTTTTCTTCCTAATCTCACAAACCCAACTCAAGCACATGATGACATATAGACTTTATTCATTGATAGATCAAGGTCAAAGAATGGTAGTGGGGCTAGAGTAATTCTTGTTTCCCATTTAAATCATAATCACTACTTAGTAGTGAGTTTCTAATTTATGTGTACTTCAAACACATAAGAGTATGAATCCCTCATACATGGACTATAAGAGGCAAGGAGGAGAGGATTCAAACTTCTATAAGTGAAAGGTGATAGTGATATTTTAGTGAAGAAAGTGAGGGGTGTTAGTGTATTCAAGAATCATATATTTAAGGCCTAAATTCAATGAGTATGGGACCTCTTAGACTACTTCTTAGAATTTGACATTTGTTCCATACCAAGGGAGTTCAATCACCATGCATATAGACTTGTAGCCATTGGTTCCAAATATGACATTATAAATGGATTCAAGGGAAATTAAGGAAAATCATAAATTAATATTATATGTAGGCTATTTATACCTAACAATGAGGTGTGTTGGAAAGACTTTGATAATGATGAGTAGATTGCTTGCTTTATCATGCAAGAGGCAAAATTATATCATAAGAATCAACCTAAGTTACAACATCAGTTTGATGACCAAATAGTGTAGCTAAGGATTAATAAATTTCCCAATGGATTAGTTACATTAAAGAGCATATTCAATGAATATGGTCAGATGATAATGGATAAGATGAGTATCTCAACTAAAGAAGAACATTATGAGAAGATAGTCATATTTAAAGATAAATTACTTAAGTTGGGAAAAGTAAATATAGTAGAAGAGAGAGCTACATTCATTTCCTTATGTTAATAATATTCTAATTTATTTGCATGGGAATACCATGTTCTAAAATTATTTAACCCCAAGCTAGCCCAACACACCATAGAATTGGAAAATAATGTAAAATTGATAAGGCAGAAGTAAAGACTAGTCAACCCTAAGGTGGAAGAGCTCATGAAAAGAGAGGTGTTAACATTTTGTGAATCTAAGATCATATTCCCCATTAATAATTCCTCATGGGTAGAAAACCTTGATAATGTGAGTAATAATAATGGATAAATATACTTATGTGTTGACTTTAGATACCTTAATAAGGTGTCTTTGAGACACCATTACCCACTGCTCTCCATAGATCAAATCCTTCAAAAGGTTTCAAGATCTCAAAGGCTTTTTTTTCTTGTTTACTTTGATCAAAATCAGATCTTACTCAAAGAGGAAGATAGACATAAGACTTCCTTCAATACAAATTGGGGCACTTATGCATACATGAAAATGCCCTTTAGACTGTCCAATGTAGGGGAACTTTCCAAAGGGTAATGGATGTTGCCTTTGAGGGGTTGATTAATGAGATGGTGCTCATATATCTTGATGGCATCACTATGTTATCAAAGGATCAAAAATATCACATGGCACATTTGAAGTTGGTCTTGGATAGGTGCAATAAATTGAGGAGTGTCCTTAAATCCCAAGAAATGCATCATTGTTATTCATGAGGTCAAATTGTTGGGGCATGTGGTGTCAAAGGATGGTATTTATAAAGACCTTAAGATATTTGAATCAATCTTGGCCTCACCCCTTCCCAAGCACAAGAAAGGTTTGTAAAGCTTCTTATGGAAGAACAACATTATAAGGAGGTTTATCCTAGGTTTTGGATAATTGGTTAATCCTCTTACTCATATGCTTAGGAAGCACAAAGAGTTCACATGGAGAAAGGAAGGAAAGAGGAGCTTTGAATCCATCAAATAGGCCATCTCTCAAGCCCCTAGACTCCTTAACCCTAAATTTGATAATTTTTATTTTATTTTATGCATTCTCCACATCAGATGAAATTTTTTCTATGCTTATAGAACAAAATGATGAAGGCTTAAAACAACTAATTGCATTCTTTAATCAAGCCTTAGAAGGATATGAGGAAACATATACCTTTTTAGAGAAGCATGTACTTACTATTATGAGAGGATTGAATAATTTTAGTCACATGGTGTCTAAAAAAGGTCATAACTATGTTATTGTACCTAAGCATTAAAGAGTTTATACTTAACAAAGATTTGAGTGAGAAGAGAGCTAGGTGGGTAACCAAGTGTATGGAATATGACATTGAGGTTAGAGTGACAAAGATTATCAAAGGTAGAGGTTTATTTGATAATATTATAGTACATGTAAATGAAGACAAAGATAAACTATTTGAAATCCATGATATTTAAAAGGTAGCTACAACTATCACTCCCCTCAACTAGACCAATGATGTGGTCAAATTCCTTCAAACAGGCCAATGTCCTATGGGTTTAGAGAGGACCAAAAGAGGGAACTTAGATTGTATACTATACCCAATTTATTGATATATGGAGTGATTTTTAAAAAGTGTGTAGGAGGCATGATTTTTAGATGTGTTGAATCAAACCAAGTTGACAAGCTACTTGAGCAATTTCATGATGGACCTGCTAGTGGGCACTTTGCTGCCAAGACCACAACCTCCAAAATCATTAGAGTTAGATACTTTTGGCCTACACTATTTAAAGATTCACATAATTGGGTAATAAATTATTCAAAGTGTGCCATGTTCACTAGTAAATATAAGTTATCTACCCTTACCTTGTAACCAATCCAAGTTGAACAACCCTTCATGCAATGGGGCTTAGACTTCATTAGCATGATCCATGCCCCTTATAGTTGTTAGAGGTAAAATCACTAAGAGGGCAGGGGGGTGAATTATTGATGTTAGATAATCCAATTTAATTCTCAACTCTTTACCTATTCAGCATACATCAACTTGATCAAGCAATATAAAAATGAAAACACTTACATCCAAAGCATACACAATATCATACATCACATGAACACATCATATATATGGGAAACCCTCTTGGGGGATAAAACCCAATAAATACTAAAAGATAGACTATAGTCCTATAAAATTAGATCTAACATTTAGACCAACACCCACTAATCAAGGAACACCCATCCATTAGTTTAGTGAGACACCAATCCCATAAAGAGCTACTTCCCCTATCTAGTTGAGCACCCACAACAACTAGACCTTTTAACAAGATTTACCTTGCAAGGAAGAATAAACCCCTAAGGAAACAAATAATCCACTCATATGCTTGAAAAAACCACCTTGAACACCTTTGTCTATTCTTCAACTAATGATGATCACTCTATCTGCACTCTTCACCTCCAATCTCTCTCAAGCTACCTCTAAGGCTAACTTGCTCAAATTACCTCTTCTAGGCTCATTAGGTCCAATGACCTATGTGTTCTCTTGCATAAAATTAATTGAATAAGCATGACTAATCTTATTCACTCTCTATTTTTCCTCAATAAACTATACCTTCTCTTTCAAAGGTTCTCTTCTTTACTTGAATCCTTGCTCTCACAATTGTTCAACTCTTCTCACTCAAGTCTTTAGAAACCATTGCCTTGGTCTCCCCTATATATAGAGTCTTCATGAATATTATCTTCTTGGTCAACCAAAATAATTTAACTAACCCCTAATACTTATATCATGTTAATTACATATCTCAAATACATTCTCATAGGTTAGTCATTACCTCATTAGCCCCAAACCACCATAGGACTTGGTGAGACCTAAAACAATTAGGCCTTCATACTCACACATTACATGTGAGACTACTTGTACCACCATTATCCTTTACCAATGCTTCACAAACATCAAATATATATCCAATATCCCCTTTCTTACTTCCACATGGGTCCATTCCACCTAGAATGCTAACTCACACTTTGAACCTACTAATTAGGTATCCTTGTTCTTTAGGCTTTCATACATGGAAAACACAGTCTCAAACTTATGAATCAAACACTCAAATATTTCACATAGACATATGATTATATAACATGGGTGAAACCTTTATGACCTTTTAAACACATCCATGTGCTTTATATACTTCAACACAATATATAATCACTCAAATCAACTCTCTTGAAATGACCACTCAGACTGGTCATATACAGTCAAAATACAATCAAGTTATTTTGACTCTCCACAAATGATCAAGGGAAAAATATGACATCCAATACCTTATAATATATCTTTGATACTTCCTTTAAATATTCATAGTCATTTATTTTCTCATAACCTCTTCAATTTACCTATGCAACAAGGTCACTCAAACTGCTAGTGTATTCATCAAACAAAATCAACTTATAAACCTTTGATCATACTAAATATGGATTGGTCAAACCTTCATAATCCACATAGATTGTCCTCATTAATTATACAACATTCTATAATATTTATCTCATCTTGAAGCATTGAAATTCCATTAAGACCGACTCAATCACCCTTCTTAGGTTACTTGTAGAGCATGATCAAACACATAGTCAAATTTGGAGCTTAATAAATTTGATTGTAAAAACATTTAGACCTTATAATATATATTTATAGATTCATCTTGAAGTACTCTACAAATTTGATTTTTATTAAATCATAAAATTATGCATATATACAGATCAAAAACTAAGCACTAGTTTTTCCTTTGTTAATTTGAAAATTCAAATCCCAACGGTCATGATTAAACATCAGACACTTTATCCTCATGCTCTTCGATTAGATTGATAAACATGCTCCATCAATCTTCCTCAGAAGTATCCTGGTATTTAACTCATAGTGCTTCATTGTGAACATTTTAAACCTTAGACACTTTGACCTCATCTTGTTCTTCCTAGCAACTTTGACGAAATGTGCACCATTGATCTCATTGGAACTATCTTGGTCTTTATCTTACAACACTCACCATTAGATCTTGATTATAAATCTTGAGATTATGACACTTTTCACCCTTGCATACATTCTAATCACTTTGTTTACATTCCCTTAAACTTGTTCCACTTGGCATTCCCATGTGCTTTGTTGACTCTTTGACTCAAATTGTATTGTTGATCTCCATAAGTACAAATAACCTCTCACCATTGATCTTCTATCAGATTAGCACGCTTGAGACACTAGTCACTAGTGCATGCAACCTTTGACATATTGACTTAATATTCACCATTGATCTCAATATGTATGATTAAGTGCTCACCATTATATCTTCCAGACCAATGACCTCAAACTTTAACATGAATAAACTTGACGGTCTCTGGCCCATCATAAACTACTAGAGTAAATTTGAATCTTTATAACTTGAGATAGAAATCACTTCAAGACTCCAAATTTTTAGGGTAGCATTTTGGCACTATAGACAACATATTTATGTAAACCTTTAACCATTATTTACTTTTTGAGTACTTATAATAAATGCACAGACTTTTTGGATCATATATATCTGCATGACATGCAGTAATAGTCTAGCTTCTCTTAAGATAGAAGATGCATGTTCCTCTTTCCAAATGATCAAATGACATATCAAGACTTCATTAAGACAATTATGGATTCCTCAAAATTTCTTATTTATCCTTAAAAACCTAAAAATATGCCATATCTCTCCAAACCATCAATCTAATCACTATGTCATTAATGCATTAGTACAACATGCTTTCTTTGGCATCAATGACCACGCTCAACAATCTCACCCTTTGTCATTGATGGTAAAATACCCTTATAATGACTTCATTTTAAAAATTAATTCATTTGAACTCCTTCATTTTAATATTTCTCCCCCTTTGACATTAATGACAAAGGGTCTCTTCCTCAACATGCCAACAATCATTCCTTAACAACATGCATGCATTCAAACACTATTAAAGATGATTATGATACTTACATACATTCAATAAAATGAGTTAATTTCTCCCCCTTTGACATGAACCAATCTGATATTGAACTCCTCTTGGACCTAACAAACCGCTCATAGATCTTAGAAAGCTCCCCCTAACATCAAGCTCCATCTCATGTCATCTATTCTTTAACATACATCAATCTTAACTTGGGATTCTTTGATCCTTGGACCTATCTACCTAAAAAAATCACAAGCTCCCTTTTCTCATGCATGAAGATTAAATACCTTGTCAAAACATATGACTTGGTTTGATCAAGTCATCATATCAATCTTCTTGAATTCACAACTACAATAGACTTATTCATATCTCCACCATGACTAGAACATCTCACACATGCTTCCCCTCACATCATGCATAGCTCTTCAAGCCACTCAAGCTAACTGAGCTAACTCCCCCTTAGCCAAACATATCTTTACATGATATTCTTGTCCTACAACATTAATCAGAGCACAATTGACATCCACCATGCTTCTTTTTGCTTATCAAGTGTCTCTTTGAAGCCTAGATAGAGAAACCTTAACCCATAATATCTTAGAACAATGTGAAACCAAGAGTTGTCCATAACTCCTCATATTCCTTCTCCTCCTTGGTCATTTGATATTGATAGTTTGTATTCTTCTTCTTAGGTTGAAGACAAGCAACATGCTCATCTACTACAATATTCTCCTTTTATTTTAATAATGAATTGATAATACATGAAGATAACAATTATTCATGACATACCATTTACATCTAAATAATAACATCATCACTAGGTATTGACAAGTAATGTTCTTTGCATGAAACATGCTCAACAATAATATGATGTTCTCTTGGATCAATACATACATCAGAACTAGTCTCAACTGGCACCTTGTTCTTCTCTTTGAGCTCAACTTGAATTGACTTTTGATTCTCCTTTTATATCTAGACACATGATACATTCTCTTAGAATTCATAAACCTTATTCATATTTGATTCCTCTTTTGCTTTAGTAGGTAGTCCACCTTGATCTTTCATCTCAACTAAATTAGTTTTCTTGGTCTTCACTTCCTTAATATTCTATACCAAGGATTGACCTTTATTGAGCACACTAGGATATCCATGCACCTTCTTATGACTTGAGAGCTTTATTTTAAAAAATATTGAAATATGATCAACTTGATGACAACCAAAACAAATATCATCATTCATACCTTCTACTTGATGATTATTATGATCTTCCTTTTTATCTTCTATCTTAGCAAACATACCATCTTGTCTCTTAGATTCATTATGCTCAAGCTTAACTATCTTAGGTCTGCATACCTGGGTTCATATTTTCCCATGCATTATGGGGTAGAATCTAGAAATATATACCATGTCATGATAATAATAGAAGACTATATTATCCATACCTCTAGCTGACCAGATACTCTTCTTTCTATAGTTTCTTGCCTTATGACCAAACCTGTGACAAATAAAACAATGACTATCAAAATATATTTAATACCTTATAGCACTTGGATTTTTGATGGATATTTTCTTATTTATCTTGATGCTTGCATCCTTCTTGTCTTGAACTGACCTCTCTTGCTTTTTCTCAGTCTTGTTTACCTTGACAACAAATTGCGCATGTTCATCCTTCAATGAATCTAGCTTGGTTTTCAATTGAATGCTCCCATCCAATTTAGCTCTCATATTTGAAATTATAACCTTTAACTAAATTTTGAGATCTTTAATAGTCTCCTTATCCCTCTTAGATTATTTAGTCATGTCATCCTTCAATATTCATGCTTGATTTTCAATAGTTTTTATAGAATCAAGATTAGACTTCAACTTATTATGCTCACTTTGCTTTGAACTCAACTTGGCATTTATCTCTTCTATCTAAGTTTTGAGATTTTTTATGGTCTTCTTATCTTCCTTATCTCTTTTGGCCATGTCATCTTTGAATCTACATGCTTGCTCTTCTATAGACTTGATCAGTTCTTAATTCTCCTTTTCCTCTTTCATGGATTTATCTGACAAACTCTCCTTATGAGATTTGACTTGAACTTCAATACCTTTGATCATAAATCTCATTTTATAATTCCTCTTCTTATTATCCTTCTATTCACCAAGTGCACTCATGAGCTTAGCTTTTAGATCAACTTCTTATTCCTTGATATCATAATAAACTTCTTCATCAAGCATGATGATCTTTTCTTTATCATCTTTTGATTTTGAGTTTGCCTTCAAGGATTCTAGATCCTTATTGAGTTTGATGCACTCATGAATAATAGCCTTAAAGTTTGGGGCCATGATCTTTTTCTAAGCTTCTTCTTGATCATACTCTCTTATATTACCATTATACTTCTCAATCAATGCCTTGAGCTAATTGCATGTTTCTTATCTTGATTTTAGACATGTAAAATTAACCTATAATTGAGCCTTCAACTCTTGATTCTCTTTCTTCAATTGCTTAACATTATTATTCCTTAGATCACCTTCAAGTGGTTAAACTTGTAATGAAGGTCCTAATTTGATACCAATTATTAGCGGTACAATCATTGAGATATGGGGGTGAATCAGTGATGTTAGATAATCTAATTTAATTGTAAAATTTTTAAATACTCAACATACATCAACTTGATCAAGCAATATAAACATGAAATCACATACATCTAGAGCTTACATAAGATCATACATCACATTAACACATCATATATGTGAGAAACCCTCTTGGGGGATAAAACCCATTGAACCCTAAAAGATGGAATATAGTACTATAAAACAAGATCCAACATTTAGACCAATACCAACTGATCAAGGAAAACCCATCCCTTATTTTAGTGAGACAACAATCCCATAAGGAGTTATTACCTCTGTCTAGTTGAGCACCCACAACAACTAGACATTTTAGTAAGCTTTACCTTACAAGGAAGATCAACCCCATAAGAAAACAAGCACCAACTTAGCTACTTAAATAGATCAACTTTAACACATGTTATTATTCTTCAATTTATGATGATCACCTCTATCTACACTCTTCACCTCCAATCTCTCTCAAACTGCCTCTAGGGCTAACTTGCTCAAACTGCCTCTTCTAGGCTCATTAGGTCTAATAACTTGTGTGTTATCCTACATTAACTTAATAAAGAAAGAATGATTAATATTATTCAATATCTATTGATCCTAAATTACCTATACCTAATCTTTCAAATTTTATCTTCTTCACTTGAATCCTCACTCACACAACTGCTCAACTCTTCTCGCTCAAGTCTCTAGAAACCATTGCCTTGGTTTCCACTATATATAGAGTCTTCATGAATATTATCTTCTTGGTAAACATTATAATTGACTTAACCCTTAATACTTATATCATGCTAATTGCATATCTTAAATCCATTCTCATAGGTTTAACATTACGTCATTAGCCCCAAACCACCATTAGGTCTTAGTGAGACCTAAAATAAATAGACCTTCATACTAACATGTTACATGTGAGACTACTTGGACCACCTTTATCCTCTACCAATGATTTGAATACATAAAAATTATCTCCATTATCCATTTGATTAATTCTACATGTGTCCATGCCACTTGGAACAGCAACCCACACTTTGAACCTACCAATTATGTCTCCTTGCTCTTTAGGCTTTCATACATAGAAAACATAGTCTCAAACTTATGAATCAAACACTTAAATATTTCACATAAGAATATGATTATATCACATGGGTGAACCCTTCAAGAGATATGAAACACCTCCATGTTCTTTAGATACTTCAACACAGGCTTTAAGCACTCAAATTAACTATCTTGAAATGACCACTCAGACTGGTCATTTATAATCAAAATATAGTCAAGCTATTTTGATGCTCCACAACTGATCAAGGGAAAACAATGACATCCAATACCTTCTCATAAATATTTGAGACTTCCTTAACATCTTCATATTTATTTTTTCTTCAACTCTAATCAGAATAGCTTCAACTTACCTCTGCAACATGGTCACTCTAATTGTCAATGCATTCATCAAACACAGTCAACTTCTAAACCTTTGATCATACTAAATATGGATTGGTAAAACCTCCATAATCCACATAGATGGTGCTAATGTAGTATAATATATATATCATCTTGAAACATTTAAATACCATTAATACCAGCTCAATTACCCTTCTTATGTTACTTGTAGAGAATGATCAAACACATAGTCAACTTTGGAGCTCAATAACTTTGACTGTATAAACATTCAAACCTTATAATATATATTGTTGGATGAACCTTGTGTTGAGTTGTGGAGCTAAAAGCTTCACTAATGAGCTAATATGGAGGTTGTTGGGCTTACACAGTAACCGACATCGATCAGAACCAATTGACATTGGTTAGGGGTCGACCGGCATTAGTCGACATCGGTCAGAACCAACCGACATCGGTTAGGGGTCAGCCAACATCAGTCATCTTCAGACTGACACCGACTTCTGTGCATTTCCAAAATTGTTCTATTTTTAGGAGGTTCTATTTTTAGCAAAACAGATTTGAGCCTTTGATTTAAGAGGTGGATCTTTGGGTGGCGAATGCATGGCTCATAAACCCTAGTGTTGCAGTATTATATATAATAGGGTTAGATCCTCATAGCATGTACAATTTAGTAACTAAGTTGATTGTAATTGATTGAGAGAGAGAGAGAGAGAAATCTTGAGGGAGAATTACTGTACATCTGCGAGGTATGAGGAGAGAGAGATTTCTTCATTGTATTTATTTCTGGAAGAGTTTAATATAGATTGGTTATTTCTTGTATCTCTTATTATTTGCTATTTATGATTTCTAGTTACTTATTACTTCTGGTTTCAATTTTGTGTTTATTTGCTTATACAAAAGTAATCAATTATACTCTAAGATCCTAACAACTGGTATTAGAGCATGTTAGTGTTTGTTGATTATAGAATTCACTCATAGGGGTTTCTGATTGAGTGGGAACAAAGCAATGGCAGAAGAAAGTAAACTAAGAATGAAGAAATTCAATGGCAAGAATTATCAATTATGGAGGATGCAAATTGAAGATTATCTATGTCAGAAAGATCTGTATTTACCATTGGGTGGGGTTTCAAGGAAGCCCATAGATATGGAAGATGAAGAATGGAATGTTCTTGATAAAAAGGCTCTTGGATCTATAAGGTTGAGCTTGGCAGCTTCTATGTTTTCCAACTTATCACAGGCAAAGACAATGGTAGAGTTAATGGATACTTTGGAAAATTTATATGAAAACCCCTCAGCTTTGAATAAGGTATATCTTATGAAGCAATTATTTAATTTGCAAATGCAGGGAGGTGGATCTGTATCTAGTCATCTTAATGATTTCCATATAATAGTAAATCAGTTAAATTCAGTCAAAATAGTTTTTGATGATGAAATTAAGGCTCTCTTAATCTTATGCTCTTTACCTAAAAGTTGGCATAGTTTGGTAATGGCAGTTAGTAATACTGCATCTGCTTCAAATATATTGAAAGTTGATGTTGTTAGTGTAATATTGAATGAGGAAATTTGAAGGAAAAGCATAGGGGAAACATCAGGTAATGCTTTAAGTGTTGAAATCAGTGGAAGGCAAAGAGAAGTGGCAAGCAAGGGAAATCAAAGTCAAAGATGGGAAGTAGATCCAAATCTAGAAATGGAAGAATAACTTGCTAGAATTGTGGAAAGAAAGGGCATGCAAAGAAAGATTGTTGGTTGAAGGATAACAAAGAAAATCAGCATGAAGGTAATAAAGAAGCAAAATTTATAGGTATTGTTGCATAGGATGCTTTTATATTTTCTTTGGATAATAAAGTAGAATCATGGGTTTTAGATACTAGTGCCTCTTTATGCAACCCCAAATAGAGAATTTTTCAATGATTATGTCCATGGAAATTTTGGAAAAGTTTATTTAGGGGATGATGAGCCTTGTAAAATTATTGGCAAAGGAAAAGTGCAGCTGAAATTGCAGAATGGCAACACATGGGTGTTGAAGGATGTCATGCATGTACCCATCCTTAAGAGGAATCTGATTTTTGCAAGAAATTTGGGTGATGAGGGTTGCACAATAACTCTCACAGCTGAATCTTGGAAAGTTTCCAAGGGTGCACTTGTATTAACAAAAGGTAAGAGAGTAGGTACACTTTATCTATCTACTTCTATTACTGATTATTCTCCTTCTATTTTATCTACTTTAGATGTAGATGCAAAGTTGTGGCACTGTAGGCTTGGTCACATGAGTGAGAAGGGAATGAATGTTCTTAAGTCAAAAGGTAAGCTTTCAGATTTGAAAAGCATATATCTAGATTTCTGTGAGCATTGTATTTTTGGAAAATAGAAGAAAGTGAGGTTTCTCAAAACTGGGTCAACAAAGAAGAAGCACAAGTTGGAGCTTGTTCACACAAACGTGTGGGGACCATCTCAGGTAGCTTCTATTAGAGGATCACAGTATTATGTTTCTTTCATTGATGATGCTACAAGAAAGGTATGGGTTTATTGCATAAAGAGGAAATTTGATGTTTTTGACACATTTAAGAAATGGAAAGCTTTGGTTGAGAATGAAACAAGTTTGAGATTGAAGTGCCTTAGATCTAACAATGGTGGTGAGTACTGCAGCAATAAATTCAATAGTTACTGTTTTATGAGTGGAACACATAGGGAAAGGATGGTTCCAAGGACACTTCGAAAAAATGGAGTTACTGAAAGGATGAATAGAATAATAATGGAGTGTGCACGGAGTATGAGGTTGCATGCTGGTTTGCCCTTACAGTTTTGGGTATAAGTTGTAGATATTGTAGTTTACTTGATTAACAGAGAACCTTCTACTACACTAGATGGTGGAATTCTAGAAGAGGCTTGGATAGGTAAAAAGGTAGATCTTTCATTTCTTAGAGTTTTTGGTTCTGAAGCTTTTGTGCACATTGATAAAGAAAATAAAAAGAAGATGGATGTTAAATCTATGTGGTGCACTTTCATTGGTTATGGTTTTGGAGATTTCAGATTCCAATTGTGGAATTTAGAAACTAAAAAAATTATTAGAAGTCGTGATGTAGTTTTCAATGAGAAGGTGATATATAGTGATCAGCTCAAGAGGCTAAATAATTCTGAGTAGGGCAATTTTGATTTGGAAGAGGTTATGATCCAAAATGAACTCGTGGGTAAAAATCATCACTCACAGAAAAACACAGAGACCGATGTCAGTCAGGTGGAAATCAATGTTGATCAGGTGGAGATTGATGTCGATCAAGTGGAGACCGATGTTGGTCAAGTGGAAATTGGCATCGATCAGGAGGGACCAACGTCGGTTGGGTGTAGACTAGGATCGGTCACTGTCAAAAGAAAATTTGGGCGGACAGCAAGTTGTAAATGAGTCTCAAATGCCCATAAGGAGGTCTGAAAGGGTAAGTAAACCTCTAATTCATTATTCCCCTTATTTATACTACTTTTTGCTCACTGATGGTGGAGAACCAAAAAGTTTGGATGAGGCAATGTAGGTAGAATCCAGGAAATAGTGGGAGCATGGCATGAATGAGGAAATTGATTCCTTAGAAGAGAACCATATGTGGGATTTGGTTGAGTTGCCAGATGGAAAGAAAGCACTGAAAAACAAATGGGTATATAGGTTAAAGGAAGGAGAAAATAGAAAAATGAGACATAAGGCCAGGTTGGTAGTAAAGGAATTTGCATAGAAACTAGGTATTGATTTTGGTGAAATTTTTTCTCCTGTAGTAAAGATGACTTCTATTCAAACTATATTGTCTTTAGTTTCTATTAAGGATTTGCATCTTGAGCAACTTGATGTTAAGATAGTATTTATTCATGGAGATTTAGATGAAGAGATATATATGGATCAGCCAGAAGGTTTTGAGGTCAAAGGTAAGGAGAAACTTGTGTGCAGGTTGAAGAAAAGCTTATATGGTCTTAAGCAAGCTCCAAGACAATGGTATTTGAGGTTTGACAGGTTTATGACAAAGCATGGCTTTAGTAAATGTCAATCTGACCATTGTGTTTATTTTAATAGATTAGATAATGGTAGTTATATTATCCTGTTATTGTATGTAGATGATATGCTTGTTACAGGTTCACACATGCAAGAAATTACTGAGCTTAAGGTAAAATTAGCTCACAGATTTGCCATGAAGGATTTAGGAGCAACAAATAAAATCTTTGGCATGAGTATTAAGAGAGACTTGAAAAATCACAATTTGATTTTGTCTCAAGAGGATTATGTGAATAAGGTGTTAGAGAGGTTCAATATGCAGGATGCAAAATCGGTAAGCACACCTATTGCTAGACACTTCAAGTTGAGCAAAGAACAGTGTCCTAAATTACATGATGAGGTTGAGTACATGAGAAGAGTTCCATATGCTTCAGTAGTTGGGAGCTTGATGTATGCAATGGTATGTACTAGACCAGATATTTCCCAAGCAGTGGGAGTTTTCAGCAAGTTTATGGCCAATCCAGGAAAGGAACACTGGAAAGCAGTTTAGTGGATTCTCATATATCTGAGAGGGACCAGTAGTAGGCATTTATGCTATGGAAGGTCAAACACTTCTCTACATGGATATGTGTATTCAGATATGGTAGGTGACTTGGATGGTAGGAGAAGCACCATAGGATATGTGTTCACTATTGGTGGAATGGTGGTTAGCTAGATTTCAAAGTTGCAGAAGGTTGTTGCCTTGTCCACTACAGAGGCAGAATACATTGCAGTCACAGAGGCTAACAAAGAAATGATTTGGATGACTCAGTTCATAGAAGAGTTGAGAAAGGAGTAAGAGAGTTGCAGATTGTGTAGTGATAGTCAAAGTGCAAGTCATTTGGCAAAGAATTCAGCCTTTCATTCAAGATCCAAACATATACAGCTTAGGTACCACTTCATTAGATAGGTATTGGAGGATGGACAATTGAAGCTGGAAAAGATCCATACAAATAAGAACCCTGATGATATGTTAACAAAGCTAGTAACAAAGGAGAAGTTGAATCTTCATTCAACTTTTGTTGGTCTTCAAGATTGAACTTGAAGAGGGAGAAACAAGCTAGAGATGTTTAGAGGATATTGTTGTACAAGTACAAGTGCAATTGTTTATCTCCAAGTGGGAGATTGTTGATTTGTGGAGCTAAAAGCTTCACTAATGAGTTAATGTGGAGGTTGTTGGGCTTACACAGTAACTGACATTGGTCAAAACCAATCGACATCAGTTAGGGATCAATTGACATCGGTCAGAACCAACTGACATCAATTAGGGGTCGGCTAGCATCGGTCATCTTTAGACTGACACCGACTTCTGTGTGTTTCTAGAATTATTCTATTTTTAGGAGGTTCTATTTTTAGCAGAATAAATTTGAGACTTTGATTTAAGAGGTGGATCTAAGGGTGGCGAATGCATGGCTCATGAACCCTAGTGTTGTAGTATTCTATATAATAGGGTTAGATCCTCATAGCATGTACAATTTAGTAATTGAGTTGATTATAATTGATTGAGAGAGAGAGAGAGAGAGAACTCTTGAGGGAGAATTACTGTATATTTGTGAGGCATGAGGAGAGAGAGAGAGAGATTTCTTCATTGTATTTCTTTCTGAAAGAGTTTAATACAGATTGGTTATTTCTTGTATCTCTTATTATTTGTTGTTTTTGATTTTTAGTTACTTATTACTTCTGGTTTTGGAAAAGTTTATTTAGGGGATGATGAGCCTTGTAAAATTATTGGCAAAGGAAAAGTGCAGCTGAAATTGCAGAATGGCAACACATGGGTGTTGAAGGATGTCATGCATGTACCCATCTTGAAGAGGAATCTAATTTCTACAAGAAAATTGGGTGATGAGGGTTGCACAGTAACTCTCACAGCTAAATCTTGGAAAGTTTCCAAGGGTGCACTTGTATTAGCAAAAGGTAAGAGAGTAGGTACACTTTATCTATCTACTTGTATTACTGATTATTCTCCTTTTGTTTTATCTACTTCAGATGTAGATGCAAAGTTGTGGCACTGTAGGCTTGGTCACATGAGTGAGAAGGGAATGAATGTTCTTAAGTCAAAAGGTAAGCTTTCAAATTTGAAAAACATAGATCTAGATTTCTATGAGCATTGTATTTTTTTCTGGAAGAGTTTAATACAGATTGGTTGTTTCTTGTATCTCTTATTATTTGTTGTTTCTAATTTTTAGTTACTTATTACTTTTGGTTTCAATTCCATGTTTAGTTGCTTATACAAAGTAATCAATTGTACTCTAAGATCCTGACACATTGAAGTCCTATAAAAAAATTATTTTTACTAGATCATCACTTTTTTCATAAATCAAAATTTATATCTCAAAAACTAATCACTATTTTTTCCTTTGTTAATTTGAAACTTCAAATCCCAACAGTCATGGTTAAACATCAAACACTTTATCCTCATCTCATGCTCTTCACTAAGCTCATTCAACACTCTACATCGATATTCCTTGAAATTATCTTGGTATTTAACTCATAGTGATTCACTATGAACATGTTAAACCTTGGACACTTTGACCTCATCTCATGCTTCCTAACAACTTTGACTAAATGCACATCATCGATCTCCTTAGAACTAGCCTAGTCTTTATCTTGCAGTGATAATTATTAGATCTTGATTATTATTCCTAATATTATGACACTTGGCACCCTCATATTCATTCTAATCACTTTTTTGATAGTCCCTTGCACTTGTGCCACTTGGTAGTCCCGCATACTTTATTGACTCTTTGACTCAAACCACACCATTGATCTCCATAAGTATGAATAGTTGTTCACCATTGATCTTCTATTAGATTAGTGTGCTTTATACACCTATCACTAACATGTGTAAAATTTAACATATTGAATTAATACACACCATTAATCTCAATATATATGATTAAGTGCTCACCATTTGATCTTCTAAACCAATGACCTTAGACTTCAATATGATTAAACTTGATGGTCTCTAGCCCATCACAGATTGCTAAAGCAACTTTGAATCTTTATAACTTGAGATATAAATAACTTCAAGACTCTAAATTTTTAGGGTAGCTTCTTATAACTATAGATAACATCTCCATGTAAACCTTTGACCATTATTGAATTTTTGAGTACTTGTAATAAATGCACAAAAATGTTGGATCATACATATCTACATGACATGAAATGATGTCTAGCTTATCTTAAGCTATAAAATGCATGTTACTCTTTCCAAATGACATATTAGGACTCCATTAAGACACTTATGGATGCCTCAAAACTTATTATTTGTCCTTATAGACCTACAAATGTGCCATATCTCTCCAAATTATCAATCTAATCACTTTGTCATTAATGCATTAGTACAACATGCTCTCATTGACATAAATGACAACCAAACATTAGTGACCATGATCAAAAATAGTGTTGGACATAAGTGGGTCATAGAAACCACTAAATACTTCATAAGGTGGGTGGAGGCAACTACACTTAAAGAGGCCAATGAGAACTCAGTCTTGGATTTCTATGATAATCTTATGACCAGATTTGGTGTGCCTTCAATAATCATCTCTAAAAATGCCTTAGCCTTCAGTATTACTAAGTTATATGAGTGGGTTATTATATATGTCATCTAACTCAAGGCATCCTATAACTATTACCCATAGGGAAATAGACTAGCAAAGTCCACAAATAAGAACTTGATAAGGATCATAAGGAGAACTATGGAGGATAGTTAAAGAGAGTGACATAAAAGGTTGAGAACTACCTTATGGGTAGATAGAATTACACCTAAGAGGTCCACTAGACACTCTATGTACCTCCTTATCTATGGTAGAGAGGAAAGACTACCTATTTACCTTGAACTACCTACCTTAAAGCTTTCTCATCAACTTGAGCTCTTAGAAGATGATGCATTACAAGTGAGGATGAATGAGTTGAGATAGAGGAGACAAGGGATAGTGCCATGCATACCATATGGTCAAATCAGACTCAAGTCAAGTAGTCATTTAACAAAAGAGACTCATATAAGACATTCTAATAAGGAGATTTAGTCCTTAAGTGGGATGATGATTGTGCAAATCCAAGAAAACACTCCAAATTTAATAACCTTTAGAGTAGACCTTACATCATCACCAACTTCAAAGAAAGTAATGCCTTTCAAATTTTTAGATTTAATGGTGAGGAACCCCCCATCCCTATCAATGGGAGGTTCCTAAAATTATGCTATTAGTCTCTTTTATGTTCCTCTTATACATAAGTAGTTATATTTTATCTTTTCCCTCTAAGTACTTTTACACATGTTATGCTTGTTACATAGTCTTATTTTTAGTAGTTATGTGTTATATTTTCTTATTCTTCTTTGTTACTTTTTTGTGTCTCATTATTTTAAAGTATGAAAGGTATAAAGTAGACTCCATGTGTAGTCATGTTCCATTTGCTAAGCCATCAAGAGCAGGTTCAAAAAAAATTGAGTTCTTTGAATAGCAGGCTGGTCAAGCCAGTTGAGTCACCAAAAATGTTGACTACTTTCTAGTCCTAGACCTAGAAAGGGGTCAACCTAATGCCTTGAATATTGACCTATCTTTAGTACCATGGTTGTCATTCATCTTATGAGTCAAGAGGATGTTTAATTAGTTCCCTATCTTGTCATGGCTAAAACTTTACTTTATCAGTCTTCATATCTCCTTTCCAGCTTGATTCAAATATTTTTATGATGATCAAACATGTTATATATTTATTTATTACTTTGATGGGTCTCCAACATGTGAAATATGAAATGGTGAAGGTGAATTAAGGAGGTAGATTGATAGAGGCTCATAAACATATTGGTTATATTTGATAACATAAGGTATGTTCATTTTCAAGCTTTCCAGGAACATCATGGAAGGCTTTTTAAGGTTCATTTGAGGTTTTTCATAGGTCATAAAGGTCTTTGATATGTATTGACATGATAATTCAATTGATATACCCTTTTAAGGTCATATCTATGTAAAGTCAACATTTTTTTGTCAAAATGAGACCTAATCTAGCCTTGATAGACCACTCAGCCACCCACATGCCTCTAGTGGACCTCATCAATCCACCACTAGACTATTTCATACCTCATTGAATCTACTAACACCATGTTTAACACTTAATTCCTCCCAAATGTGCCCCACACATGCCAAATAGTGTCTTTTCAACTCCCTCAATTCATACCATGAAGTTAAAAGTGACATATGACTCCAATTTTCCCTTTATAACACCTGATAATGATGTTTTAGGTTTGAAACAAGAAGAATTGTAGGTAAAATGGTAGGTTATAGAAGTGTATTAAGTAGTATGGATATGTAGGGTATGGACCAGCTTAGGTGGAGTCATGATTTTATAGAGGGAGGTCATAAATGTCAAATGGATAAGAGATAAGTGTTTTTAGTTCTATGAAAGCTTAAAACCATCCCATCTCTTCCTCAATCTCATTGGCAAACTCAAAGAGTTCCTCAAGTTTATGCTTATTCTATATAGAGGAGAGAGAATGGGGACCCAAGCTCATAACTAGAGGAAGTACACCCAAATAGATTCCACCCATGGGAATTTGTCTTAGGATAAGTCTCATGATCTTTATGAACATTCATTAATAAGTTAAGGAATTTATATGTCATTATCATTTGCATAGGCTAAGTTGGGTTGAATGGTTTTTAGGGGTTCTTGCCTTGTCTACTCAAAAAAATGATGTATGTTGTTTCCTTGGGTCTTTAAGGATCATTATATATAAATTTTAGCACTTGAATCACATGTGTGATCTCATATGACTAGAAAACCTTCATGACTAGTTCTTATCTGTGATCTACAGACAAGTCTATGTAATAAATAGAGGTTTGATATCTTTATCATAATTTATTAACTAGATTAAAGATTTGATAGAGTGTTACAAGGTTTTAAATTCCTTATTTCTTATGTAGAAGGTATCATGACCTATTATCACCCTATAATATCTCAAGGAGAAAGGGCTTGTGCATACTTTAGAACCACTATATGGTGAAAAATATAAGTCGCCCAACGGTATTTACAAAACCTCAAATGCAATTCAAGAACATGCAATAGGGTGTTAGAGTCATGCCATCAGAGCCTTCAAAGTAACTTTCCAATATTTAATTGTGATCTCATAGGCCTAGAAGCCATATCCCTTATCTACAAACCCACATAGTCACTTTTAGCAAAGTTTAAGGTCTTTTGTAAAAATTAAGGTTTTTCTAAGTTTTCAAGGTTTCACTTTAGGGTTGTATATGCTTCATTTATGCCTCTAAATTGACATATATGATAAGGTATATGTGTAAGAGTATCCAATATCCATGTGGTTTGTATAATATGGGTATTTATTCTCCATTTCACAACATTTTAATATCATTGTCTTTTCATAGTGTTCCCACTACCATTCATGTTGTGTTAACCTTGCTTGCATGTCATACACTTTATATAACTCCACTACCACCTCCTCCATTCATTAACCCTTTAGTCTAAGTCTATACCATGCCATATACCTATATTCTCCCTTATAACCATCAAAATTAATGAAACCATAAGTTGTTGGACCCATATGGTAATATATTGAACTAAGGAAGCAAATAGACACCTACAACTAGCCCTTTTATACCTACTATAGTAGGATCCCCCAAAAGGGAACTATGTATATCATTTAAAGACATGGATATTGATGTGAACATGATAATATGTACATTCTAGGAGATAAGTGGAGATATAAAGGTGTCACTAGGGTTTTAGCAGCTATTAAGCATTCTTCTCTCATATGAAAATGGCACTCAAACCCTATATACAACAAGCATGTATGAGTGCAGACTTATAATGGAGTTGATGCATGTGAAGAGCCACACCTTTCTTGTGGTAAGAATTAAATGTTCAAGAAAAATAAATATCAAGGTTCATACTGATAATAAAGGTAACACTTGATGGTTATCACCACTGAGAGGGTAGAGTAACACCTAAATAAGCTTCAAACAGCACAGGCATATACAGACTTGAGCCCTAAGCATGAGAAGGGTAGGGTATACAAAGAAAGAAACATTATAAAATCATCACCTAAACATGATACCAACCCTAAGGAATGTTATGGACATTTCATGTTTGTAAATACCTAAGGAAACAATCATAATAAAGCCACACTTAGGATGTCCATGCTCAAGCACATAGTCAACAGACAATTTACTACCAATCTGAGCTAAAATTGTGGTTTAACACCTTTATAGGCATGGGTAAGTCTTAAAAATAAGTATTAATTTTCATAATTACCCATTAAATTCACTAATATATTCACTTGGGATTGACAAATAGTGGGTATACCCATTATTTTGTCTCAAACCAAGCCTTGTCTATGACAATTATTCTATGGGCTAAAAATTGCATCCATGCCATGAAGGGTCTATAGGAATCTGGGTATCCATAGAATCTTTTATTTAAATGAGATATTATGGTTAATATTTTTTGTACCTCCTATAAAGTTTTAAAATTTAAATCTATAGTCAAGAGCTTTGGAGATAGACCAATAAAGTCAAGCACACAAGTCTACTCACAAACCCTAGTGTCATCTTAAGATACCTCCAAGCCCTTTAAACAAGTATGATGGTCAAGGTGATGTGTATGAAGATTTATGAGACCTAAAAATGATTTTTCAAGTACAAGGAAGTGAATAATATGGTTTAGGTGCCTTTAAACCCTGCTCAAGCTAGTCATCCTGCACAGTCAATTTAAAGACCATCTTCAAATGCTCACCCATTCCACCACATACATGCTCAAAGATAAAGCTCATATGGAATTTTAATTATCACTATGGAGAAAATATCCATGAAATATTTGTTGGTATTTGGGGGCTAACCTTTATAAATTAACCTTAATAAAATAAGCACTCAAAATTGCCTATAATAACCCTAATGTCAGCTTCCAACATTCATATCTTTACACATCATTTACATGGGAATTAATCCCATTTATGGAAGATTAGGAGGTTAATTCCATATATATTCATGGAATTTGTTTTTAGTTTAGACATCCATATGCTATGAACCATCATTAATATGGTAGATATCTTGAAACCCTGCACAAACCACAAAAGTGACTTGATAGTGGAGTTTGGCCTCAAATCCCATACAAAGGAGATATTTTGGCCTTGAAATGACCTTTAATATCTCATAAGTTCCCTTTATAATCATAATGAGTCACTATGTGACACATGCATAGGTCAAACTATACATAATGGTCTTATGAGTGCTAGTTTGAGCTTAAAATCAAAGAAATCGGGATTGTTTGTGTGCATAATGATGTTGGGGAGGAAGAATGAGTCCTATAACATCTATTAAATCACTCCAATAGTCACCAAAGTGACCTCCATGATTGGTTCATCAATAAAAAAGTACAGGTGTTGGAATGTATTTATATATGCATCCAAAGGGAGTCAAATGATACAATCAAGCCAATGATGTTTCTTCCTAAGGTATCTAAGGTGGTTTTTAGGTTATATATTATGCAATGGTGCCTTAAAACCTTACGGTTTAGGCCAATTATCATGATTTAGGTTTACAGACAAACTAATTCAGAACCTCCACTAAGATTGTGCCATCAAGAAATTAAGTAAAGAACAATTTGGGAAGTATGAATATTTCTAACCAAAATGTCGAAGGCCATCACAATGTTTTAAAGCCCTTTGGATAATTTATATCCTTGGAGAATACATTATAGTATACCATTTTACCTGTAGATACATAAAAGTCACTCAAAATGAATTTTCTTCTCATAAAGAGCATCTTCAAATGCTCATCACAACTTGTATTCTATGCATGGGGAGTCTAACATTTTGGATAAGGTGGGGAGTTCTATTGACTTAAATTAGGTGTAATTGTTTTAGAAATCAAAGCTCTAATTTTTATGAACCATCTCGAAGACCCCCAAACACCCCTAAACCTCCATTAAAGCTTAATAATGACTCAAATTGAGATTTTTAATGAAAAATGCATTCAAATGTTCAATGATTTCTTATCTAACACTTTGGTCATGTTTATAGCTCAGAGGATCTCTTATCCATGGCACCTAATGGTACAGAAACTATACGGTCACTTCTTTAAAATGAAATTTTATAGGGGTTTGTGAGTAATATGTGTTTAAAAGCCTAAAAATGAGTTAAAAATCATGGGAGAGGTAAATTAAGAGCTTATTACACCCCTATAATGTAAAAATTATGCATGGAAATGCCTATAAATAACTTTTATATCTCTATATAAACTACCAGTCTGTGAAGCAGTTCAAGTGGCCTAGACATGCAAGGCTATTGTGATTAGAGGTGAAGAACACTTGAGATATATCAATTCCAATGCATATGGGTTAATCTAAATATTATCTAAGTATTTTCAAATGATTTGAGATTCTATTTCAGTTGTTTGATCATTTAAACATTGAATATGATAAAGTTGAAGGACAAGTAAAATAAGTGTACTTATCTTGCAAGTAGAAGAGTCTAGTAGGTAAAGAATGGTGTGGTAGCATTTATGGACCATATTTAATCATTTTTAACTATCATATAGGTTATTATTTCCCAAAATGAAGACCATTATAACATGTTAGAGATAGTTTCATGGACCACTCTACATGCACATTGAAGGAGAGGTTGCCCAATGCCTCTAGGAGGCCTATCCACACTCCATTTGTGTTTTGTAAATACCATTGGAGGGAATATTGGGTTATTTAATAATTATTAAGGCCTATATAAATTTAAAATTTGGATCAATAACCTCCATACCTTCCCAAAATGCTAAAGCAAACTCATTCATGGCATGCCAATGCTTATGAAGAATAGGCCTATTGTAACTGCCATACACCACCTTGGCCTCCCCCATGCCTAGAATATTATCTCTTTTCCTTCAAAATTTATATTTAAATAGGCATTTAGATCTTACTTTGGCATCCATTGGCTGGGTGTACTAAATCTCTACCAAAATTGCCTTGTAATCATTTGAATTAATAAGAGAATACTTACAGATTTTTATTGAATGCTAATATGATCCATGAAAGTTTGATTTTCAGAATATATACATTTATGGTTATATATAGGCCCTTTAATTTACCTAAATTAATTTTACTATTCTATTATAGGTTATATAAAGTGTTAGCAAGTATGAGCTTCTTGAAGTGTCATAATTCAATAGTATCTTATGTAGATCTAGACCTTTATCCTTCAAGTTGCAAAATCCTACTCAAACTCCATATGAAATATTCATGCTTAGGACACCATCAATAAGTTTGATAAGTTGTAGTCTCCATCAGGTTTATTTTTGGTTTCAAATGAAATGACTAAGAGTGTATCTCTAATCAATTCATGCATCACTACTTAGAGTAGGTTCTTTCATTAGTTTTTATCCCTTTTCATTGTGATATTATTAGGTCTTAGAGAGAGATATAGTGACAAATTAGGCTATCTATCCCCATAAAATCTATAAGTTTGACTTACATATTAGGAAACCCATATCCTATAGGTCACTCCAATGTTGGTCTAGGTTTGAGGGAGACATGAACAATCTTTTCCTCAGTAAGGGTGCAACCTAGATTCCTAACAATTATAATCAAACGCTAGTAGAAGCTCAAGATATAATGAAGACTACCTTCACAACTAAGTGGAGAAATTTTGCATATGAAAGGATGAATTTTACCTAATTAATATAGGAACAACCTCTGAGTGAACCATGGATTTTTAATTTTAAGGGCTTATTGGAAAATGTATCATCATTTATATGTATGAATTAACAATATTTTTAAATGATAGAGTTGATCATGTAGACCGTCTACTAAAAGTATTTAATCATTGTAGAAGATATGAAGTAACACTTAATCCAAAAAAGAGCATCTTTGGAGTCACTGATGGAAAACTATTAGGCTATTTCATTACTAAGGATAGGATTTCCCAAAGTTAATCTAGGTCATTTCCAAGATGACACATCCTAATAAAAAGAAGTTGAAGCCTTTCTTTGGCAAAATAAACAAATTTATTTTTGGGTTCGTAGAGATTGTAAAAACACTGAATGCCATGTTGAAGTAATATGACAAAATATAATGGATAATAGAATCCAAGAAATATTTTTAAGATATCAAAAATACCATTGCTCAAGCTCTAGTTTTAATCAACCCAAACTTCACCAAAGACCTCTTCCTTTATTTATTTAGTTCATAGCACACTATATTAGTTGTTCTCACATAAAATGTATATGATAATGAACATCTAATTTCCTTCATGGGTACTAACCTAAAATATTTAAAATTAAAGCATTCAATGATAAATAAATATATATATATATATATGAATTAATCATAAATTTGAATATGTTCATTCATTATATTCTAAGAAACAAGATGTATGCCATCATTCTAGACCTAATTATGAAGCTTACACTCAACCATAATGAGTTAGGTGAGAAAAGAGGTAAGTGGATGGTAAAATTATAAGAGTTTTATCTTGAAATTAGACCAACCAAGATGGTACAAGTCCAAGTAATTATCCATCTCATGATTGAGACTAATCCACACATCTACATTGAGAAAATAAATGAGTTTCAGGTGGTTAGTGGTGAATGGTATACCCATATCATCTACTACTTACTCATGGGTATATGTCCCCTTGAGCTAAATAGAGAGATGAGTTGATACCTTAGGCTCAAACTATCCCATTACATGATTAAAAAGGAATTTTTTTATTGAAATAATTATGAAGGCATCTACTTGAGGTGTGTTTCAAAATGTAAATATATAGACATCTTGGATAATATACACCAAAAAATAGGTAGTGTAAATCTCTCAAGCAATGCAACATCTCATAAAATATGTATAATGGGATATTTCTAGCTTATGATTTTTAAATATGTCCAAAACCATGTTAGCACTTGCCACAAATACTAGGTGTTTGGAAAAAAGGAAGTGCATGCCATCATACCTCTAAAACCATTCATTAAATGATGTCATTTTTATCAATGGGGTCTTGATTTTATTAGGGTGATAAACCTAAATTATTTAGTAGGGCATAAATATTTCCTAACAACCACTTAATATTTCACCAGATGGATAGAAGCTATAGCCACTAAAAATTTCAAAGCATTGTATGTTATCAAATTTATAGAAGAAAACATACTAACCAGGTTTGGCACTCTAATTTATTTAGTTTGTGAGAATGATCTATCTTTCCAATCTATTGAATTTACTAAATGGGCCTATAATAACCAAATTATCATAAATTTATCTTCAAATTACTATCCATAAGGGAATGAAGTGGGTGAATCCACCAATAAGAATTTGATGGATTCCATCAAAAATTCAACACATGAAAACCAAGAGAATGGTACCTAATACTAAAGTGTGCACTATGGGTAGATAGAAAAAGGCATAAATAATCCCTAAAGGCTTTACCTTTTCTACAAGTATATGGACAAAAAATTATTTTCCCTATCACTCTTAAAATACCAACATACTAATCTATACAAGAGTACATGGGATAGGATGAAATAATGCAATCTATACTACTTGATATATTTAATTGAACCACTGTACAGCTTCAATAGACACCAAGATATTGTCAAAATATGGTTTGACAAAAGGTATAAAATCAATAAGTTTGGGATTTTAAACTTAGTGTTTTTATGGGATAAATCACATGAAAAGAAAAGACAACATGATAAGTTCAATCCTTTAGGGATTGGCCCATATATATATATATATATATATATATATATATATATATGTAACAATGCCTTTCACTTGAAGGACCTCCTAGATTAGTGTTTCTTGTTTTATACATGTAATTTTGATAGATTAGTTGTTTTAAAATTAAAGAATAGACCAATTGATTTCCTATAAAGGAGTCACAAAAGAATTTCTAAAAATAAGGGGATGGTTTCCAAAGGAAAAATAATTGGTGTTCACCATGACTTGTCATGGTAGTGTTTGAATTTTTGTGATTGAGGTGTGTGTTATGACTGAATTAAATTCTACCTAGACTGAGTGAGTTCACTAGGCCTTTGGGATTTACTATGATATACTCATGTAAATTTTAGAAATAATTCTCATTTCCAAATGATCAAATACACTATTACATGATAAAACTTGGATGGGAAATAATAAAAATTGAAATGGATGCACACTATCAGGAATGTATTGATTAATATAAGTTTTTATTATGCATACACCCAACCAATGGTGATTCTCAGCCCTTCTTATATATGTTTTATACAATAAAAATCATGAAAAATTATATAATAAGGGTGATTCAAATAATCTTTATCAAGGCTATGTATGCCTAATTGGAAGTAGATTAAGGCTCAGAATAGAATTACATGTATCTTTATTGGGGATATGGATGCCTCACTAGAAACAAAGTAATGCCTAAGATCCCCTTAATATATAGTTGAAAAATATAAAATCAAAATGAAACCTACATTGTTTGTTCCAGTCTTTGTTAAAACTATCATAACAAGGGGAAAATTAATTTCATAAAATCACACACCTAGATCCCATAAATGAAAAAAATTGGTATGTTGTATGGGGAAAGCAAAGTTTTTTTTTAGATGACTAGTTTACTTATTCCTTCCTTGTTAGAACTAAAGTTTTGTTTTAATATATTATTAAGATTTTGCATTCTCAAATACTTAGAGTATTTCCCCACTGAGTCACCATTTGTTGTGCCCTAACACAAAGACCCCATTTTTAAATTTAAAGGACCCACTATTGTTTGAATATCCTTATTCAAGGTCCATTGAACCTTAGATTCCATGACAATAAGTCTAAATTTTCCCTCAATGTCTAATTTATAGAATTCCAAAAATTATGAAAATCAAAACTTGAGCATTCATTGTAATTATTTTAACCTTGGATTTTTATAGTTGACTTTATGATTTTATCAACTAATGGAGCTAATATATCTTGCCCTCATGTTTCTATGATTTTTATGTGTATGAAAGACTATTCCATGGACTTACAAATTGTCCAAGTTCCTAGATCCCCTAAATCATTAGGTCTTCTAAGTTTCTAAGACTCTGATATTGAGACAGTTGGTAGGATCACATTCATCCTTAGCACTTTAGACTTCAAAGAAATTTGAAAAAGGCCCTGAGTGTTCCAATTTCTTGAAGCCTAAGATTTAAACATATGACATCATCATGTTAATCAAAGCTTTCCATAGTTTAACAAATGTTTTTTACCTTATCAGTAATCGAATCATTGAGGCCATCCACATGAAAAAATCATGTTCAAATGGGACAAAGTTCACTTCATAAAATATTCTAAGTCTTCTATGTTTATAAATCTATAAGATCATGCCACTTGACATAAACCATGAACCTAGAACCCAAAAGGTCAAATAAAATTTAATATCCCCATGGTCCTAAGTTTATGAATTGCCAGAGCATTGATAATAAGATATGTGGTACAATATCATTCACCAAAAGTTTGAAAGAGAAAAGTAAAATTAATGACCTTATAGCCCCACATCCCCAAGTCTTACAAATTCATAAAGCCTTTAGATCATGCCCCATGGAATAATCGCATGTACCCAAAACTTAGAAGGAAAAAAACATATATAAAAGAATAGATGGAGAGATATGAGATCGGATATCAATACAAGTGGATCAATCTCATTAACTTGTATCCAATAGAGCATATAAATTATAAACATAATTATAAAGACCCTAGGTAAATGGGATGAAGATACATGTCATGATCAAGGAGATGTGTGTCTAAAATATAAATAAATGAGTTCAATGGCTAAACAACGGCTAGTAAGTAAGGAATCTACACTTATCTTAGAGAGATGATTGAGCATGTAAACTCAATGAAAAGTTACCATATGACAGGTAATAACCCACCAAAGCTAACTATAAAATTTAAATCCCAAAGGAAATAAAATCAAAATATGTTATTTGTTATAAATATTTTCATTGATGTCAAAGGTTTAGCATTGGTGATAAAGGCCCCATAGCATTTATTATCTAAAAGTGTTTTTGATGTTCGTATTTTGGCTAAATTGTGTTGATATTTATTTAATATTAATGAATATATTTTTGGTTGCATAAAAGTTAAAAGAGGGCCCATGTAAAAGTCAAAGAGTCATGGGGTAAAGATAAAAGAGGAATGGGACACATTTTCCCATGAAAAGTCATCTTGAGGAATTCCAAGGGTCACCAAGTGAATACAAAAGAGGGCATGATTCATTTTTCCATGAAGATTCACCTTAAGGAATTAAAAAGGTCACCAAGATAAAGACAAAAGGGGAAAGGACATTATTGCTCATGAAGGGTCAGCATGTGACTTTTCAAATACAAGGATTTGAAGGGTCATCTAAGTTTGGCACCATTTTCCATGAAGATTAAAGTGTCACCAAGGGTGAATGCCAAAGGTCATTTGGTAAGATATAAATAAAGGATTGGGAATCCATTTGTAATGTGTGGAAGATACCATGGTTTGTAATTATCATATCTAGCTTAGAAGAGCAGAGGAGAGAAAAGAAAGAGATATTTTAATGTGCTATCATTTATTGAGAAAGCAACATTAAGAGATAGTTTTGTGGTATACACAATAGGGGTTGGTGCTCTTGTGGGTTAGTGCTCAATAAAGTGGTTGCTCCCGTGGGTTGGTGCTCATGAATAGTTATTATGTTGGTGCTCCTGCAAGTTAGTGCTTGTGAATATTATAGTTTGAGTTGGTGTTCATTCATATAATTGAGATTATTCTCCATGGTTTTTCCCACATTGGATTGCCACGTTAAAATATAGTGTCTCTCTCTCTTATGTGGTGTTTATTATTTCAGTTTTATTGCATATCTTGAATGTATGGTTAAGTGGAACTTGATTAAGTAAAATTTTATAATATATATGATATATTGATTCACCCCCCCTCGCTCTTATTATATCCCATTATTAACATTATTTGCATTTATGTCACATGAATTGTGCATTCAAGACTTAAGATTTAGTAATACATGTCATATCCAAGAAAATATAATTCACTTAACCATTAATTATCTACAATTTAAACATTGTAATTTTGATCTCTCAAGTAATCAAAAACCCTAGTTTTTTCAATGAATCTACAAGAGCACTCAAATAGTTTATAAAAGAGGTACATAGTCTCATATTGATAAAATGGATTAACCAAGACCATATCATGTACAATCCCCTTTTTCATACTCCTTTTTTGAGAGCATAGAGTGTTGGGGATCAACCAACAATATGATTACACTTATGAAAGCAATAAACTGTAGAATTAAATCAGATAGATAAGTAACTAGAATCAGATAATAGCAAAGAACAAGAGATACAAGAAACCACCCTAAAAACTTGTATTAAACTCTTTACAAAAGGGATACAATTGAAGAAACTTATTTCTTCCACACCTCTCTCAGATGCACACAAGATCTCTCTCTAGATCTCTATCCCTTGAGAGCTCTCTCTCTCTCAAGTACAATCAACTCCAACAACCTGGATTGATGGAACTCTGTATTGTTCTTCAACATTCACATACAATGAACTACTACAATAATCACACTAAGCTAAGAAGATCTAATTCTACATATAGAATTAGGAAACTTGAGCATGCACTTACAACCAACAGTTAAGCCTCTTGAACAAGGGCTCTAAAAACAATCTTACTAATAATAGAAATGTGAACTTAAGACTAAGACTTAAACTCATCATGAAAACACTCACTTCTGTCCTCAGAAATAGCATTCTAGATGCACAGGTAATCGATGTTGGTTCCTGCCTGCTTGCCTATGACCGACGTCAGTCGATCATCTGCTGATGTCGACGTCTCTTCAACTGCACCAGACCGACGTCGGTCGCTCCTGACCGACGCCGGTGACTGTGTAAACCTGCAACTTTAGTAATGTGCTCATATATGAAGCTTTTAGGCTCCACACCTTAACAATCTCCCACTTGGAGATAAATAGCTACACCAGTACCTGTATAGCAACATCTTCTAGCTCCTCCATCTTCAACTCAATCATGAAGACCAACAGAAGTTGAATGAAGATTCAACTTCTCCTTTGTAACTAGCTTGGTTAACATATCAGCAGGATTCTTATCTGTATGGATCTTCTCTAGCTTCAAATCACCATCTTCCAATACCTGCCGTATGAAGTGGTACCTTAGCTGTATGTTCTTGGTTCTTGAATGAAAAGCTGAATTCTTAGCCAAATGGATTGCACTCTGACTGTCACTATACAATCTACAACTCCCATGCTCCCTTCTAAGCTCTTCCATGAACTGTGTCATCCATATCATCTCTTTGCTAGCTTTTGTGGCTCCAATATACTCTGCTTCTGTAGTTGACAAGGCAACAACCTTCTACAACTTAGATATCCAGCTAACCGTTGTTCCACCTACAGTGAAAACATAACCTATAGTGCTCCTCCTGCCATCCAAATCACCTACCATATCTGAATCTACATAACCATGTAGAGAAGTATCTAAACCTCCATAGCACAAGTGCCTACTGCTGGTTCCTCTCAGATATCTAAGGATCCACTAAACTGCTTTCCAATGTTCCTTACCTGGATTGGCCATATACTTACTTACAACTCCCACTGCTTGGGCAATATCTAGTCTAGTACACACCATTGCATACATCAAACTCCCTACTATGGAAGAATATGGAACCTTACTCATATACTCTACCTCATCATGTGAATTGGGACATTGTTCTTTACTCAACTTAAAATGTCCAGCCAAAGGTGTGCTTACCAGTTTGGCATCCTGCATATTGAACTGTTTTAACACCTTGTCCACATAATCCTCTTGAGACAATATCAACCTATGATTTTTCCTGTCTCTCTTAATTCTCATGCCAAGGATTTTATTTGCTACTCCCAAATCCTTCATAGCAAATGTTTGAGCTAATTTCACCTTAAGCTCAGAGATATCCTACATGTGTGATCCTACAACTAGCATATCATCTACATATAACAATAGAATAATATATCTACCATTATCCAATCTCTTAAAATACACACAATGGTCAGATTGACACCTACTATAGCCATGCTCAGTCATAAACCTGTCAAATTTCAAATACCACTGTCTAGGAGCTTGCTTGAGGCCATACAAGCTTTTCTTTAATCTGCACACTAACTTCTCCTTACCTTTGACCTCAAATCCTTCCGACTGTTCCATATAAATTTCCTCATCCAAATCTCCATGAAGAAATGTTGTCTTAACATCTAGCTGCTCAAGATGCAAATCCTCAATAGCAACCAAAGACAGTACAATCCGTATAGAAGTCATTTTAACAATAGGAGAAAAAATCTCACCAAAATCAATACCTGGCTTTTGTGTAAATCCTTTCACTACCAATTTGGCCTTATATCTCATCTATCCATTCTCACCTTCCTTCAACCTGTAGGTCCATTTGTTCTTCAGTGTTTTCTTACCAGCTGGAAATTCAACCAAATCCCATGTTTGGTTCTCTCTTAAGGACTCCATCTCCTCAACCATGCCACGCTCCCACTGACTCTTGGACTCCACCTATATTGCTTCTTCAAAACTCTCTGGTTCTCCACCATCAGTTAGCAATAAATAGAATAATGAAGGGGAATATCTAATTGGAGGCTTACTTACCCTTTCAGACCTCCTGATGGGTGTCTGAGACTCATTCACAACACGCTGTCTGCCCAAATTCTCTGACAGTGACCGACCTCGATCACCTCCAGACCTGCTACTGGCTGACGCCGGTTCTGCCTAACCAACATCGGTGCCTGTCCTGCCGACATCGGTCTCTGTATGACCGACATCGGTTTCTATTCTACTGACGCCGGTTCCTATCCTACCGACGTCAGTCTTTGTGTTTTTCTGCAAGTGATTATTTCTTTTTCCCACGAGCTCATTTTGGATCGTCACCTCATCCAATTCACCATTGCTCTGCCCAGATTGATTTAGCTTCTTCAGCTGATCACTATACATCACTTTTTCATTGAAAACAATGTCATGGCTCCTAATTATCTTGTTAGTTCCTAGATTCCAAAATCTGAAACCAAAATCATCTGAGCCATAGCCAATAAATGTGCACCTCATAAACTTAGCATCGAGATTCTTTCTATTTTCCTTATCTATGTGTACAAAGGCTTCACAACCAAAAACTTTGAGAAAAGAGAGATCTACCTTTTTACCTATCCAAGCCTCTTCTAGAATTCCACCATCTAGAGCTATAGAGGGTCCTCTATTAATCAGGTACACTACAGTGTCAATAGCTTCTACCCAAAACTCTAAAGGCAAACCAACATGCAATCTCATACATCTTGCACGCTCCATGATTGTTTTGTTCATCCTTTCAGCAATTCCATTCTACTGAGGTGTCCTTGGAACCATCCTTTGCCTATGGATTCCATGCATGTAACAATACCAGTTGAACTTATAACTGCAGAACTCTCCACCATTGTCAGATCTCAGGCACTTTAATCTTTTGCCTATTTCATTCTCAACCATAGCTTTCCAAATCTTAAAAGTCTCAAATACATCATATTTCTTCTTAATACAGTAGATCCATACCTTTCTTGTAGCATCATCTATGAATGAAACATAGTACTGTGATCCTCCAATAGAAGCTACCTGAGCCGGTCCCCACACGTCTGTGTGAACAAGATGCAACTTATGCTTCTTCTTTGTAGACCCAGTCTTGAGAAAACTAACCCTTTTCTATTTTCCAAATACACAGTGCTCACAAAATTCTAGATCCATGCTTTTCAAATCTAAAAGCTTACCTTTAGACTTAAGAATTGACATCCCCTTCTCGCTCATGTGGCCAAGCCTTGAGTGCCACAATTTTGCATCCACATCTAAAGTAGATAATATAGAAGGAGAATTGTTAGTAACACAATTACACAAATAGAGAGTACCTACTCTCTTACCTCTGGCCATAACAAGTGCACCCTTGGTCACCTTCCAAGATTCTACTGTGAGAGTTACTATACAACCCTCATCCCCTAACTTTCCTGCAGAAATCAAATTTCTCTTCAAGCTAGGAACATGCATAACTTCTCTCAACACCCATGTGTTGCCATTCTGCATTTTCAGCTGCACTTTACCTTTGCCAATAATTTTATAGGGTTCATCATCCCCTAGATATACTATTCCAAAATCTCCATGGATATAGTCACAGAAATATTCCCTATTAGGGTTAGCATGAAAAGATGCACCAGAATCTAACACCCAAGATTCTATATTATTATGCAAAGAGAATATTAAAGCATCTTGTGCAATACCTACAACCTTTGCTTCTTCTTTTCCTTCATGATGATTGTCCTCTTTAGGCTTTGACCAGCAATCTCTGTTTATGTGCCCCATCTTTCCACAATTCCAGCATTGTGGCTTCCTACCATTTCTGGATTTGGATCTGCCTTTCCCCTTAGACTTGGATCTTGATCTCCCTTTCTTGCTCTTCTCTTTTTGCCTTCCCTTGCTCTCAAAACTTAAAGCATTCCTAGATGTCTCTTATGTGCTTTTCCTGCAAATTTCCTCATTCAAGATAACATTAACAACATCTTCTACTTTTAAAATATTTGATGCAGATGCAGTATTGCTAACTACCATTACTAAGCTATGCCAGCTTTCAGGCAAAGAACATAATATTAAAAGAGCTTTTATTTCATCATCAAATACAATTTTGACTAAACTTAATTGATTTACAATACCATGGAAATCATTCAGGTGATTAGATACAGATCCACCTTCCTACATATGCAAATTAAATAGCTGCTTCATAAGATATACCTTATTAGAAGCTGAGGGTTTTTCATACAAATTTGCTAGAGTAGTCATCAACTCTACCGTTGTTTTTGCCTGTGATAAATTAGATATCACAGTAGATGCTAGACTCAGTCTTATAGACCCCAGAGCCTTTTTGTCAAGAACTTCCCATTCTTCATCCTCCATGTCTGTGGGCTTCTTTGCAATCCCACCTAATGGTAAGTATAGATCCTTCTGATACAGATAGTCCTCTATTTGCATTCTCCAATGTTGATAGTTTTTGCCATTGAACTTTTCCATTCTCAGTTTACTTTCATCTACCATTGCTTCTCCCACTCAAACAAAAATCCCTACAGAAACTCCTGTGAGCAACATGTAATCAATACACACTACACATATTTGAACCGCCTGTTAGTGAACCTGAGCTTTGATACCAATTATTGGATATCAAACTCTAAACCTACAACCAATGCTCTGATACCACTTGTTGGGGATCAACCAACAATATGATTACACTTATAAAAGCAATAAACCATGGAATTAAATCAGATAGATAACTAGAATTAGATAATAGCAAAGAACAAGAGATACAAGAAACCACCCTGAAAACTTGTATTAAACTCTTTACAAAAGGAATACAATTGAAGAAACTTCTTTCTTCCACACCTCTCTCAAATGCACACAAGATCTCTCTCTAGATCTCTATCCCTTAAGAGCTATCTCTCTCAAGTACAATCAACTCCAACAACCTGGATTGATGCAACTTTGTATTGTTCTTCAACATTCACATACAATGAACTACTACAATAATCACACTAAGCTAAGAAGATCTAATTCTACATATAGAATTAGGAAACTTGAGCATGCACTTACAACCAACAGTTAAGCCTCTTGAACAAGGGCTCTAAAAACAATCTTACTAATAATAGAAATGTAAACTTAAGACTAAGACTTAAACTCATCATGCAAACACTCACTTTTGTCCTCAAAAATATCATTCTAGACGCACAGGTAACTGATGCCGGTTCCTGCCTGTTTGCCTATGACCAACGTCCGCTGATCATCTGTCGAAGCCGACGTCTCTTCAACTGCACTGGACCGACGTCAGTCACTCCTGACCGACGCCGGTGATTGTGTAAACCTGTAACTTTGCTAATGCACTCATATATGAAGCTTTTAGGCTCCACACCTTAACATAGAGTACATAGACACAGTGATAAAAGTGATCTAGACTTCAATTTCTCCTGCTATTCATCTATCTTAAATGCAGTGGAGTATATAGTGCCATACTCCTCATAGGATCATATATTTAAAGAGGGTAAGAAATACATTTATGACTTATTTCTAATTAGGGCCATGAGAATCCATAAAATGGCTGAAAATCTAGAGGTAACGCCCTACATCAATTTTCTTCATGGTTTATTCTGTAATGACATTTGCTCAAGGGATTGTTTATATCTTAAGAAAGGAAAGAATACAGTTGCATATGTTTCAAGATGGGAATTTGAAATGTACCTTAGGATTCTAGGGCCTAAGGTTTCCCTATAATTAGCTATCATCTAATGTATGGATGGAACATAACACTATGGATGGGAAATTGAAATAGTGGTTATTGAAGGGAGAGAGGTTGAATCCCAAGGAAGACATTTCTTTCAATAACATAATCAAATTTAGACCTGGTATTAGGGTAGATATGGCCCTTATGAATAGGTTGTATGGATTTGAAAATATCACATATGTGTAGGTGGAATGAGTCCCATTTTTGGACATTCTCTTGAATTTAGACAAAATTATGGCCCTAGGGAAGATTATTAGTGCCATATTGAAGGTACAAATGTTTAGACATGAATAAAGGCTAGATAAAGGAAAATTTTACATTTTGTCCTATTTTTTGGATGCAGTCATTAAGACAATCCAAAATACTCATTGGGAACTATTGGAATCATCCACAAAGTATTTGGGTAATAAAATATGTGAAGACTGTTATTTCTTGATTGTTTATAGATTTAGAAATGAAATTATCAAAATTTGTGAGAATGTTTATCCTCATGTCTACTAGGTTATTTATGGCACTAAAATGCCAAAGATATCTGATAAATTGAGAAAGAACATCTCCAAATGGGAGATTACTAGTACTACCTAGATTGTACCATAATTAGAATTAAGGGAACAAGATCATCCCCTTTGTTTTTACCTCACCACATCCTAAACAAGGTGGTAGAACAAGAGATTGCCCACCAATTATATAATAATATAGATGAGGATCTGAACATAAAAAATTAAGACTATTACCAAAATACCTCCTAAGTATTTGGAATCTTTAGTTTGCAATGAGGGCACACTTCAACCAAATGGGGAAGGTCATAACACATTAAAATTTGAAGGTGGCCCAATTCAAAGAATGGGACACCAAAGAAAAAGTTAGGAAATATATTTGGTTCCTCAAGGAGAGAAAAGGGGTGACCATTATATATGGTCACCAACAATATGAACATGATGTTATATTTTTAAATGCTTCAAATGATTCTAAATTCTATATTCACATGAGAGATAACCATATGTCAATGATAATTGCCTAGGCCATGTAATATGACCTAGAGATCACCAAAGAGTAGGAAAAAGAAGTGGAATAAGAATAAATAAGTCTTGGAGTCATTAGTGGCCTCAATCACACTCTCAAAACCTAGTAGAATAGAATCAACCTCCCTCTCCCAAAAAAGAAGAGACTAATCTATTAGAGGGAGAGCCTAGTAGTGAAAGGGAAGAGAACCTTAAAATAGGGAAAGATATTCTCAAAGGCCTCCTTGGTCCTCATTTAACCTCCATCCATCTATTTTTCACCTCTCTTGGTAAATACACTATAATTATTATCACTATATATTTGCCAAATGGAAAAACAAACACATTCTCTTGGGCACCTCTAGTTCCACTTACTTCGGTTACTAAAGTAAGTTTATATAAGTTTCTAAAAAGTGATTTCTCATCTCTTCCATCTACTCCTCCTTCTCATCAATCATATTGAGTAAGTCCATCCCCATACATCAACACAAGTGATGGGACATCTCCTCAATCATTCATTTTTATGCCAACCTCCCCTCCATCATCTCTTGCCTCCATCATTGTTGTTCCACTTCCCATACATTCACCATCACCTATAGTAGTAGTTCCTACTTCTGTGGCTCCTTCATTGGTTTCATCTTCCACCTCACCTCTTATTTCCCCCATAGTCACTTACCAAATTAAATATAGAATTTTTCTAGCCTCCTTCAAAATAAAACAAGTGGAGGAAAGACCATCATTAGTTATTTCTACCTGAGGAGGATATATTAAGGAGGAATCAAAATAGGAAGAACATGAAGATATAATATCACTACTATATTATCCTACAAATGATGAAGAAGAAAATACATGAATAATTAAGGGAATGAAGCAAGAGTTAAGTGAGCAGAGAACCCAAGATGAAGTTGAGGAAGAGGCAAGCTACAAAGAGCCCAATAATTAAGCTTGGGAAGCCTAAATGAAGAATAAACTCCAATTGGGGTAGTAGATTAGTAGATCCATATAGAGGAAGAAAGACAAAACATTAATAAGGTAGTTTATTCTCTTGTTTCTATGTTTGTGTTTAGTTTGTTAATTAACTTACAATGATGTTTGTTTCTATCATATAATATTTATTTGCATCCTTTGTTTGATTGGGATTATTACTTATCTTTGGATGTATTTTTGGGTTTTTTCAATCATAAGTGGAGTTAGAATTTTAAGTTGATGATTTTATTTTGTTTTTATTTACTTCCTTATATATTTTGGTTCTATCCTAGCCTTATCAATTTTGTCTTGGAAACTTTTCCCTATTTTTCATTAATTTTTGAGATTTTTTCCCTTTATATCCATTTATTGACCATCTTACATATGAGTGTATTTATTATATATGTTTTTATCCTATATCCTTATGGTTTCTCAAATTTTGTTACTACACCCTCCATGATCAAGACTATGGTATTTGTATGTAGGCATTCAATGCAAATGTACATCAATGTATGTATATGTTAATTTCAATTATTCATTTATCAATAGTTATTTCAACATTTCTATTCAATTATCATCTTTTGTTTTTATCCATATATATATCTAAATCGACATCCTACATTACACTATTGTGACATGTGATGAGCTTTAAGTGAGGCATATATATACAAGTGATACTTTTCACTTTATCAAATTAATAATGTTTTCTCTTATGGGATCTTGTTGGTGCATCAATATCCCTAAGTAAACTTGTGGTATTTTAATATAGATGTTTTCATACTATTTTATCATACCATTGCCACTATTAGTCCAACCTCATCTAATTATCTATCTATCTTACCTCTTTGTCCACTTTCCATCTAGATTTTCTAGATACCCTATATCTTAATGTATTAGCCTGACATATACAATTTATTTTGTGTTTAAGTATTCCATGTACTATATTAGTTAATTCTATATAATTGAGTTTGTCTCTTATCATTTGTACTATATTAGCTTCGCTAATACCATACTATGTCAACCAACACCTTCCAATTATGTTAGCCTAGATGATACCCTTGGATTAGAGTTTTGATTTAGTTTTGGGTATTGGACACACACACACACACACACACACACACACACACACACACACACACACACACACACACACACACACACACACACACACACACGTGTGTGTGTGTGTGTGTGTGTGTGTGTGTGTGTGTGTCTGTGTGTGTCTGTGTCTGTGTGTGTGTGTATGTATGTGTGTATGTATATATGTATGTGTATATATATATATGTATGTATGTATATGTATATGTGTGTGTGTATATATATATGTACGTACATACATACATATTTGTGTGTATGTATATATATGTGTGTGTATACACACAAACATACATATATGTATATATATTTCATTCATAAAATATATATCACATTCACACACTCTACTTGGAATTTAATTTATTTTCTTAGTATTTTAGAGAAATATAGGTGTAGAACATTATCTTGTAGGTATTATCTTTGGTTTCATTGAAGTAAAATAGGATGGGTTTTTGGATTTCCTAACTAAGGATATCTAGGTATTCATCTTACCATTTGAGATATTCAACCCACACCATCTCTTTAAAGGCTTCACATAATACAAACAATAATATTGAAGTATAAACATGTCCATGCAAAGGTAAATATTTTTATCCTTACACTTCTTCCTTTAATTAGTAAATTAAATGTTATTTATTACTTTGTGGATGGATGTGTGTATTCTTTCTTAGAATCTTACTTATACCAAATAAGTTGGTATAGATATAAGGTTACTTAGGCTTTGAATTTATCACCTTAGGTTTCATAAACCCTCATTTGGTTGACCATTTAACCTTACCTTCTTAGCAATCACATACTCATTGTTTAATTTTACTAGCATATCCACAATTACTTACCCATCATTGAGCCCTAGTTAGAGCTCTATTCCATGTAATAGGTTTAGGATTTGGGGCCATTTAATCTTAATATTTGAGTGTATATTATCCTCTACTTGGTCTATATATATTATAGGTCCTTTCTTGATCATCCAAGTATACACATACTCTATTGGTTGATTTTGTTCTTGATCATAGTCCATTTAGAGAAAGAGGGTACTTGCATGTCATTCTAGCCCATGCATACACATTATGTGCAAGCAATACCTCAACTAAAAATCCTATAAAAACACATATTGAATGATACAAATAACACATTTAATTAAGGTACCCTAGTCTTATAAGTAAAAAAATTAAATGAATCCCACCTTAAGATTCTCCAAATATCTTATCTCCCAATGCATCTCTTGCTAGACATACCAAGCATAGGAAAAAACTTTTAATGTAGTATATAAAGAGTGAATTTAAAGGGACATGTTGATAATCTAAATGAATGGCCCCAAATATTATTCATAAAGATAAAGGTTCTCCTATAGAGTGACAGTCCCATTATATGATGGGATTTTCCCATGACTATTTTCATGATGGAATTGAGCTACAAGAGCTTGATTCACCCAGTCCCATCATTGAAAGCCATCCTTATGGGTAGGTATCTTAATAATTCTTCCTCAAATGACATGCATGCATTTGATTATCAAAAAAATATGGGGTAACTTTTGATCCTTTTGTATTACAGCTTAGTAAGGGTACCCTACTAAATTGATGTACCCTCTTACATATCACCTATTTTGCAACCCATTAGCCATCACCTTCCTTGACATAAAGAGTATTTATTGTGATCAGAGAAGTATATTATTATAAATATGACCTAACATGGCTCTTAGTGTTATGTACCTTCTTAGACACATGATTAGTTTCCTACTTAAAACTTTTAGGGGTGGCATAGCTCAAATGTGATTATGGTCAATATGATACATTATGGTGCAACTATGTTTAGAGATCTGATTATCCCAAACCAATTAGCTCTCCTAATTTTCATTTGAAATTATATCATTATAACTAATCTAGATAAAAACTCCATCATGTGTGGGATCCACATAATTGGTGTGTTGTATGATGAACCTATATATATATATATATATATATCATTATATTCCCTATCAGTAGATCTAAAAATTTAACTAACACATGCCCCTTTATAGACTCCAAGGGGTAGATAACCTAATTAGTGTGATTTTCAAAGCACATATTATGGTTCTTAAACTATATGTTCATGAATAATTCAAAACAAAAAATATCCCAATTAAGGTAGGGTAATTATATGCCTCAACTATCTCCAAGACCTCAAAATAAATATAAAATTTTACACCCATAATATCAATTCCCACATTGTACACCCAAGGGTTGTTCCTAGGTTTTATTGGCCATGAAAAATACATGGGGGAAGGTTTAAGTGGAGGGATCCATATATACTTCCACATATATTTATTAAATATATTAACTTAAGACCCTACATCAATTAACACACCACATACATCATATCTATGCATGGACATGTTTATAAAAATATCCATGTCATACCTAGAATTCTTTGTCTATAATAGTTGTCTTAGTTTCCCAATTGAATGTGGGAATTGGATTAAGTTGTCCATCCAAATATTTATCTTTTGATAAACCCCTTATTTTAATAGCTAATTGAGTATTGCATATACAACATGAGGTTCATGTACATCCTCATGCGTATCAGTTCTCTAGTTAGTCATCATCTAGTCGTGTGTACCTCATAAGATTTACATGACCACCTAGTAAGGTTATATCTACATTATAGGATTGGATTTTATTACACTACATCCATGTAAGTCCTTGCATCACTCTGAGTTAAAAAATGGAAAAGGCACATACTTGGGATCTTGTCCTAGATTTTAGCATTTAGCTTAGCATGGATCATACTAGTAGGATTTTTTAGTTATTTTCATCTCTCCATCAAGTCAGGGATTTTTTATAATTGATTATACCCATCACAATGTTCACATCATGGAAATTTAAGATACCTTAGACTAATTTTTCCAACTTTTCTATTAATATAACACATGATAGGTCTTCATGGATCATGACCTCCCCCAAATCCCAAAGTTATACCATCCCTTTTTGGGGCTATTTCCTTCATGATGGTCTTATAAAAGATTACTATGTTAGTTTCACAAAGATGCAACTACATGACACTCTAATGTATTGTGTGTAGTAGATTCATAAACCTGACACCAATAATTAAATATAACTCCCTTCATCTTTTATAGCAATGAGTAAGTGGAGGAATTATGAGATTTGTGAAAAATATTACATTAAGGTATTATTGGTGGATTTTGGAATGAGACAATGACCATTGTATGGGCTCTAAGGTAGTCCTATCTATCATGCCTTTTTATTTATAAATACACACTTCATAGGTTTAGATTCCATTCTTGATACATTTTATTGGAATGAGTCTTATTATTTGAAGCTACTTTCTTGAGATGGTGGGAGCTAATATGAGTCTATAGGGTATCCCACAAATTCTAACCTTAGTTTAGCCTCCAAATCCTCCTTATATGTCATGAGTATTTTTTAAATGAAATTTTATTATAAGTAATTAAATAAGCCTCTAATAAACCCTTCCTAGTATAGGGATGCATCTAGGTTGTAAGTTAACTTTGGCAATAGATATTTGAACCATTGATCATATGAATGCACAAACTCTCTTGGGGCCTATTAAATTTTATTTAATCTACCAATTTTTTGGTGTTCCAATTTAGAATACATGAAGCCTTGTTTTACTTTTTATAGGTCGGTGTGGGTTCCATCTAGATCAAATCAAGAGTATTAAATCTAGAGATGACCACTTAACATGGTCATAAATAGTTAAATATTTTATACTATTTCTTACATTATTAGTGTGCCAATCTACTTTGTAGGCCTTCTAATGTCATGTCATATCTTATTTCTTAGAAAATGCCTTGATAGATAGTTGTGGTGGCTCATAGATAATGGTAGTGATGGTCCCTTTAAAACCCACTACCACCATCACTTCATCCATAAGATTCACATAATTATCCTAAACCTTCAAGGATCCTATGCCTCAAGTTCCACCTGAACCTCATCTTATGCCACCCTTAATTTCACTTATGGGTAGACCAGAACCTCTACCACTTCCACCAGAGGAAATATCTCTTATAGTATTTTTCCCACTAGATCGACTGCCAACCCCTAAAGTGGAAAATTAGATCTACATGTGGTTAGATTAGGGATAGTTATTTATCCTCCCATATTAGCACTAGTGGTCATATTAGTTGGTATTGTTATGGATGCACTCATGTACCATATTACACTTTACATATATTATGCATTTAGATGTGAAGTATAAAAATTATTCCAATAATATTTCCTAAGTCTAAAAACTTTTCAATTTTAACTTCTACACTATTTACTAGTAACTACCTTCTCACCTTATGTACTTCATATCACATGTGTGATCATGTTTAATAACTCAATGATATCTTGATTTATGTAATGCCTAGGTGAGGATATCATTTGAGAAATAATATGGGTTCATTATCTTTTGATTTGGTCTCATACTTATCTACTTTTTGCATAGGTGGACCCCATATTGGATCTTGTTATTTTTTATGTAAAAAATTATCATTACTCTCCTTCACTCTACCCTTAACTCATATTTGGTTCCATCTAACTCTCCTCATCATATCTCTTTCCATTGATATAATAGGTACATGCATGATTTCTTAGGGTCCCCTCCTACCCCTATTTTTTGGCTAGTTTGAGATCATGACACTAAGCCCATCATTCATGGTGTTATGTCCTAGCATTCATTTTCATCATATTTCTTACACAACACTATATTACAACCTCATCTATTGCCGATAATTCTTATCCTAGCTTCTTACCCTATCAAGACCTTTTAAGTGGGTAAAAGTTGTACTTAAAATCAAGCCACTCCACCTGATTATCAATGAGCAACATATTCACACATAATTTTAGGATTTTGATGAAATTATTCATTAATTTAGTGAGTAATTTTTCTATCACCATGTCTACATTAAAAAATGTTAATGTAAAATTCTAATACATAGCCTTATAATATTCCCACGATGAATTTATCGACCACTAATGTCGACACAATATTTTTATATTTTAAAGATTGAATATTCTCAATATTTTATTTGATATCTTGGTTGTACATTTCAAACCTATTTTTTATCTAGCTCAATATCCAACCAAATAGTATGCTAAGGGACTCAAATAAAAATCCTTCATACAAGTAGTCATATAACTATGAAGCACACCAATCAACTAGATAAACTCCTATTGACACCTCTTACCTTGAATATTATAATGTTTTTCAGTCAAAAGCATCATCATTATGACAATGACAATCTCTAAAACATTTTACAACCTCTAAGATCATCATGTTTATTTAAAATGGAACCAAAATTTATCCCATTTTGATGTGCCAAAAATAGCTAGAGATAACAACATAATTCATCTAAAATATGAAAAAGCATTTAGTGTAACTCACCCAAGAGAACAATGGCTAACTTTAGTATCCTTGTATCTTAAGTGAATTTAGAGATACAAGAGATATAAATAAGACATTAAACTGATATAACAAGTTCAACTTAGACTAATTGAATGAACAAATAGAATAGTTCAAATCATTAGCATCAAAAAATACAAATAGTAGCTTAAAGTAGGAGGTGAACTATCACATTCTAATTCTCAATAGATATCCTTGGTATTTATATAGCTATGATGATATTACATCAAAGATTAATCAATTCACATGCACTTATCTACCTAACACACCACATATGCTAATAAATGTGTGGCACTACTTCTTATGTACACACCTATTTTACAAAATGATTGTAATGATAAATTTAAAATATTACATTAACTTGAACCTTTATAAAATATAAAAACCATATATTACTAGTATTTTCTCCAAAGGTGCAATTTATGCTAGAAGTGATGTAATATTTTATTTTTGTAAAGGGGTTTGTATATGATCTTTGACCCCATATCATTTGTGTGTGAAGGGTTAAGAAACAATACTCTTATATTTATAATGGAGATGATAATGCAAAATGATTTTATTTTTTTCTTCATATAACACACAATATGTTTTACAGGGAGGAGACATTTCATTTAATTTTAAGGTCGAGAAATGAGAAAGCAATGGGGAAAGGCAAAGTCATACAAAACATACAAGTGGTCAAATATTTTAAGGTGAGTTGAGTGGGGGTGGTGAGGCCCAATGATAGGGCATTTCAAGTGATGTCATACAACAAAGGGCCCATATTATATACCAGACCTATATTCAAGACAACTAGTGGATTTACATGATATGTACCCATTGTAGAGGGGGCTATAACTTCTAGGGTGTCAACATATTTTATTGTTCATTTTCTATTATCAAGGTTGGATGAGGATGTCATGAATGCTAATTTAATTACATCAAGATTGACATATGATGTGTGGATCAAAGCTTCTCTATAATACCACTGACGTGGGGACAAAACATTGAGTTTTTAAAGTCTATTTATATACCAATTATAAACTATATAATATATTTTAATAATATATAACATATTATATAGATAATTATATTATATATAAATAACTATAAATATTTGTGGTGGTTAAATGCCTTGGTGGTTTTATCGTTAAGCCATACCTATATAGTTTTTTTGAGAATGTTTGTTAATGGAAAAGAGCCCCAAAAACCCTGAAACCTATCTAAAAAATAACTATAATTTTTTTTTTAAATATATAAATTACTATTATTTTATATTAATAGTATATAAATAACTATTATATATAATATATACTAGTAAATATTATTAATAATATATGTAATAATGAAAAATATTATTATTATTATTAATATATTATATATAATTAGATATATTATGCTTTTTTATTATAATAATGTTAATATACATATTATTTTTAGATAGTTACTTCACTTTTGACCAAAGCTCCAACTAGTCTGGGACATAATCAGGGGCCTAGATCCCCAAGTGATCATCTATCACAAGTACCAAATTTACCAACAATAGCCATAACCATCCTGAGAATACTAATGAATGACCATAACCAACTCGAAAATATGATCAACAACCATAATTGGCCCAAGAATACCAATGATCAGCCACAACTAGCCCAAGAATACTAATGATTAGCCATAGCTAGCCTCTAATACCATATTAAAATTTGAACCTAGGTGGTGTTTGTAACATCTAAGTCACTTTAGCAAATCACACACATCTCATTGGTTTAAATTTGGGTACTAAATTTTTTATAACCAGAATGCCTATACCTGTGGTGAATAGTATCCCTAACCATGGACTATAGACTTGCCTTCTCACATTGAACATGAGTTTCAAGCTACATGTTTTCCCCCATTACATTAAACACCAAGTTAATAGCTCATTGCATTGTGGATACTTTTAATGAATAACTCATCATAGCTTAGTGTGGGAATGATGTTAGAGAGTGGTCATTCTAGGGAACAAACCCTGAGACCTCCCCCTTCTATCACTCAACTCACTCACTGCTAAGCTATCATCATTGGGTTTAAAATTTTGGGTATTGATATTTTTGTAGCTAGAATACCTAAACTAGTGGTGAATAGTATCCCTAGACAAGGATTTTAGACTTGCCTTATTGTATTTAATATAGGTTTCAAGCCATGTATTGAACCCCATTGCATTGAACACTGAGTTGGTATCCCATTACATTATTGATACTTTTCATGAATAACTTGCCATAGCTTAGTATAGGAATGATGCTAGAGAGTGATCATTCTATGAAATGGACCTTGATATTTCCCATATCAACACTCAACTCACTCACTACTAAGCTATCATCATTGGGTTTAAAATTTTTGGTTAGTTATATTTTTCTAACTAGAATGCCTAAAGCAATAGTGAATAGTATCCCTAGTCATAAACTATGGATTTTCCTTATCACATTAAACACATGTTTCAAAACATATACTAACCCCCATCACATTGAACACAAAGTTGATATCCCATTGCATTATGGATACTTTTCATGAATAACCTATTGTAGCTTAGTGTTAGGACAATACTAGAGATTGGTCATCCTAGAGAATGGATCCTGAAACCTCCCCTTTTAACACTTAGTTCACTCACCACTAAGATATCATCATAAATTTTATTAAATTTTGGGTATTGACATTTTTTAACCAAAATTCCTAAACCAACATTGAAAAATATCCCTATCCATGTATTATGTACTTGCATCATCACATTGAACACTGAGTTGGCATCCCATTCCATTATGGATAATTTTCATGAATAACCCACCATTGCTTAGTGTGGGAACAATATTAGGTAGTGGTCATCCCAAAGAATGGACCCTAAGACCTCCCCCTCCTAACACTCAACTCACTCACCACTAAGACATCATTTCTAGGTCTTATCAATACAAGGCATCCTTATGGGTAGGTATCTCATTCATTATTCCTCAAGTAACATGCATGCATTCTATTATCAAAAAAAAATTAGGGAAATTATGAGTCCTTTATATTAAAATAAATTAGTAAGGGTTCCCTACTTATTTGACACACCCTCTTGCATATCACCTATTTTTCAACCCATTGGCCATCACCTTCCTTACCATAAATAGGAATTGTTGAGATGAGAGAAGTGTATTCTTGTAAAGTAAACCTATCATGGTTCTTAGTTTTATGTCCCTTATTAAACTATGATTAGTGACATACTTAAAAAAATTAGGGATGGCATAGCTTAAATGTGATTATGGTAAATATGACATATTTTGGCCCAACTAAATTTAGAGATATCATTATCCCCAATGAACTATCTCTCCTAATTTGCATCTAAAATTGTATCATTAAAACTACTCTAGTTAAGTATCAAACATGTGTGGGATACACATCATTGGTGTGTTGCATGATGATAATATATATCATTTATATCCCCTACTGGTTGATCCAAAAATTTAATAAATGCATTGCCCTTCATAGAATCCAAGCAGTAGATAACCTACTTGGTGTGATTTTCAAAGCTCAAATTATGGTTATTAAACCATACATTCATGAATATTTCAAAAAAATAAATCTCCCAAGCTAGGGTAATTATTTGCCTCAACTATCTCCAATACCTCAAAATAAATATAAAACTTTACACCCATAACATCAATTCCCACATTGTAAAAGATACTTAGGTGTTGTTCCTAGGTTTTATTGGCCATGAAAAATACATGGGGGGAAGGTTTAATGGGAGTGATCCATATAATATTCTACACATATTTAGTAAATATATTGACTTGAGACATACAAACATTGCCAAATCATATACATAATATCCATTCATGGATATGTATAAAAAAATATTCATGACATACCTAAAAAAAAATTTATAATAGATGTCTCAGTTTGCTAGTTGGATGTGGGGATTTGATTGAGTTATCCAACCAAATATTTAACTTTATATATACATACCATTGAATTAAATTTTAGAGTATTGCATATATAAGATCAGGTTCATCTACATCCTCACATGCATTAGTTTTTTGGTTAGTCATCATCTAGTCTTGTGTCTCATAAGATTTGGATTTTATTTTACTACATCCATGCTAGTCCTTACACCACTCTAGGTTAACACATGAAAAAGGCACATATTTGGGTTGTCCTATATTTTATCATGTAACTTAGCATAGATCATGTTAGTATTATTTTTTAGTTACTTTCATTTCTCCATCAAGTTATGGAATTTATATATTTGGTGATTCCCATCACAATGTCCACGTCATGGAAATTTAAGACACCTTAGACTAATTTGTCCAAGTTTTCTATAAATATAACACATGATAAGTCCTCATGGCTCATGACCTCCCAAAAATCCTAAAGTTATACCATCCCTTTATGGGGATATTTATTTCCTAATGGTTTTATAAATGCTTACTGTGTTAATTGCACAAAGATTTAACTATGTGACGCTTTGATGTATCATGTGTAGAATATTCATAAAATTGACACCAATAATTAAATATATCCCCTTAATCTTATATACCAATGGCTAAGTGGAGGAAGTATGAGATTTGTGAAAACTAATGTAGTAAGGTGTTGTTGGTGGATTTCTAGAATGAGACAATGACCACCATACATGCTCTAGTGTAGTCCAATCTAGTGTGACTTTTTGTTTGGAAATACACACTTCATATGTTTGTCTTTCATTCTTGATAAATTTTATTAGAATGAGTCTTATTATTTTAAGCTACTTCCCTAACATGGTGGGACCTAATTTGAGATTCTATAGGGTATCCCACAACTTTCAACCTTAGTTCAACCTCTAAATACTTCTTATATGTAGTGAGTGTTTTATAAATGACCTTTCATTTTAATTAATTAAATAATCCTCTAATAAACCCCTTATAATATAGGGATGAATCTAGGTTGTAATTTAAATTTGGAAAGAGATCCTTGAACCACTGGTCATATAAATGCACAAAATCTCTTGGGGTCTACTAAATTTTATTTAATGTGACAATTTTTTGGTGTTCTAAATTAGGATACTTAAACCCATATAGGAATGCTTATTTTACTTGGTATAGGTTAGTGTGGGTTCCATTTAGATAAAATTAGGAATAATAGTTCTAGATATGACCACTTAATATGGTCACAAATAGTTAAATATTTTATATTGTCTCTTATGTTCTTAGTATACTAGTCTATTTCATATGCCTTTTGATGTCACATCACATCTTATTTCTTATAAAATGTATTGATAGATAGTTGTATTAGTTCATAGATCATGGTGGTGATGGGCCCTTGAAAACCCACTGCTACCATCACTCCATCCGTAGCCTTCACATAATCCTCCTAAACATTAAAGGATCCCATGCCTGTAGTTACACCTAAACCTCCTCCTATGCCACCCTCACTTCCACTTAGGGGCAGGCTAGCACCTCTACCACTTCCACTAGAGGAAAAACCTCCTATAATATTATTCCCACTAGATCTACTACCACCTCCTAAAGTGTAAAATTAGATCCACATGTGGTTAGAATAGGGATAATTATCTATCCTCCCATATTAGCACCAATGGTCATAGTAGTTGGTATTGTTATGGTTTCACTCATGTACCACATTAAAATTTACATATATTATGCATTTGGATGTGAAGTATAAAAATTCTTTTAAATGTCTTTCTTAAGTCTAAAAAATTTTCAATCATAACTTCTACACTATCTACTAGTACCTACCTTCTCACCTTAAGTACTCCATCCCACGTGTGTGATCATGCTGAATAACTCAATGATATATTTCATTATTCAATGACCAAGTGAGGATATAGTTCAAGTATGAATATGGGTTCATTGTCTTCTAATTTGGTCTCATCCTTATCTCCTTATTGTAAAGGTGGACCCCATACTAGATCTTTTTATTTTTTGTGTACCCAATTAATTGTCATTACTCTCCTTCACTTCAACCTTAAATCATATTTGATGTCATCTGACGATCCTCACTAGATCTCTTTCCATGGATGCAATACATACATACACAATGTCTTGGGGTCCCCTCCTACCCCTTTTTTTGGTTAGTTCAAGATCATGACACTGAGCCCATCGTTCATGGTGCTCTATCATGAGATCCATGTACACCATATTTATTCCAAAACACTATACTACAACATCATATCTTTTTTATAATTCTTATCCTAGCTTCCTACCTTATCTAGGCCTTGTAAGTGGGTAAAGGTTATACTCAAAATTGAGCCACTCCACCTAATTATTGATGAGAAACATATTCACACATAATTTTAGTATTTTATGAACTTCTTCCTTAGGTTAGTGAGTAATTTTTTCATCACCTCATCTACATTAAAAATGGTAATGGAAAAATCTAATACATAACCTTCTAATGTTCCCATGATAAATGCATCGACCATATATGTTCATCCAATATTTTTATATTTGAAGGATTGAATATTCTCAATATTTTATATGATATCTTGGTTTTTCATTTAAAACCTCTTTTTTAACTAGGTCAAGATCCAATCAAATAGTATGCTAAGGTACTTAGATAAAAATCCTTCATACAAGTAGTCATATAATTATGTAACACACCCTTCAACTAGATAAACTCCTCTTGGCACCTATTGTATTAAATATTATAATATTTTTAAGTCAAAAAAATTGTCAATAATAACAACGATAATCTCTAAAACATTCTACAACCTCTAAGCCCATTGTGGGCCTTTAAAATTAATCCAAAATCTATCCCATTTTGATGTGCCAACAGGACCTAGAGCTAACATAATTCATATAGAAAATGTAAAATCATTTAATGTAATTCATCGAAGGGCACAATGGTTAACTTTAGGATCCTTATGGCTTAAGATATTGTATAGATACAAGAAAGATAAAGAAGACATTAAATTGATACAACACATTCAACTTAGAATAATTGAATGCACAAATAGATCAGTTCAAATTATTAGAATCCAAAAATATAAATAGTAGCTTAAAGTAGAAGGTGAACTATCACATTCTTCTTCTCAATAGATATCCTTGGTGTTTATATATCTACCTACCACACCACATATACTAATAAATGTGTGGCACCAATTCTTATGTACACACTCATTTTTAAAAATGAGTGCAATGATAAATTTAATATATTGCATTAACTTGAACCTTTATAAAATATTAAAAAAAACATATATTACCAGTATTTTGTCCAAAAGTATTTTATGATAGAAGGGATGTAATATTTTGGTTTTGTAAAGGGGGTTTGTAAAGAGAGGGAATATAAATTGATATGATAATTAACCCCATATCATTTATGTGTGAAGGGTTAAGAAACAATACTCTTATATTTATGGTGGAGGCAATGATGTAAAATGAGGTTGATTTGTTCTTCATACGGCCTAATAATATGTTGTACGAGGAAGAGATGTTTCATTTTACAATAATGTTGAGTGATGAAAAAGTAGTGGGGAAATGCAAAGACATACAAAACATGTAAGTGGTGAAATATTTTAAGGTGAGTTGAGTGGTGATGGTGAGGGGTAATGACAGGGTATGTTAGGTGATGTTGCATAATGGAGGGCCCATACTGTATACCAAACCCAAATTCAATACTAGTGGATTTATATGACATGCACCCATTATAGAGGGTTCTATAACTTTTAGGGTGTCAGCACATTTGATTGGTTATTTTCTATTGTCAAGGGTGGATGAGGATGTCATGAGTGTTGATTTAATTACATCAGGATCAACATGTGATGTGTGGATTAAAGCATCTCTATAATGTTGTTGATGTGGGGATAAAACATTGAGTTTTTGAAGTCTATTTATATACCAATTAGAAATATAATATGTTTTAATAGTATATATCATATTATATATTAATAAATATAGATATTATTAAATGTTATTGTAATATATTACTTATTATTACTATATATTAATAGTATATATATAGCTATTATATATAATATATATTGGTATATATTATTAATAATATATGTAATAACATAATTAATAAAAATAATATTGTTATTATAATATTAATATATTATATATAATTAGATATATTATGCTTTTTTATTATAATAATATGATTATGCATATTATTATTCTAATTTATATTTATAATTATAATATAATGATATATTATATAATAATTTATTCAAATATTATATTAAATATGTTAATATTTTATATATATGATATAATATAATATATTTATAATTATTGGTAATATAATATATTATTAAACATATTTAATATATTGATTATTACTGTAATATAATATAATAATATATGATATACAAAATATATCACACACATGTTATGTATGTATATTATTGGTATTAAAATGTATATTATAATAATATAACATAGTAGTAATATTATATTTTATAAATATTATATAACTAAATATATTAATATAGTAATAATAATATAATATATATTTTTATAATATTTAAGAAGATTAATCCATTTATTCCTTGGTGGAACTACTAGCAAAGAGGAAATCTCATCCTTACGACACTAGGGCAAATTATTTCTTTGATGGCTCAAATTCAGTAGGCAGCGGCTCCTAATTTTTTCATATACAAGACTACCATAGAAGAAGGTGTTCAAGGAGTCTGGAAGAAGAGTGACATAGTTGGTTGACCCTGATAGGAGGGCTCTTCAGTGTAGCACTAGTCTATCTGGTGTGATGACAAGTTCGAAGGAGAATAGTGGTAAAGGATCTCCAAGGAAGGAGAGCATGGGGGATTTCGGCAAGAGTTTTGAGCAATAGTTTACCCATGTTAAGGATGATTTTCACATAGATAGTTCTTATATTTGGTCAATGGTTCCTTAGAATGATCAAGCAAGGGTCATAGGTACAGCTAAGGCTTTACTAATTATCAATTTTGAGGAGACTTTTAAGGAGGTACTTGAAAATGAGGATTGTTTTGTGGCAAGGGGTTTAGTGTGTACATTTGATAAATTACACCCTTCTAGTCCATCATCATTGATTTTTGATTCATGGAGGTCTATTTTCGAGGGTAGTATGGAATTATATCCTTGTGCTAGAGGATTCTTCATAGTGGTTTTTGATAATCTTGCTAACTGGAATAAGATCATTCAGGATAAATCTTGGAGCTATAAACATCACCATCTCCTTATGAAACTCTAGTTTCTAGATTTTAATATGTTGTTTGAAAACCTCTCTCTTAGACCCATCTAGGTGTGACTATTGTATCTTCCTCTGAAGTTTAAGACCAAGTCTAGGTTATCAGTTATTAGGGGAACCTTGGGTGAATTGTTGGAAATTGATGCTTCTACCTTGAATTTCTCTCAGAATACCTTTTTTAGGGTGCTTGTTTGTTTAGAAATTTAATAGGACCTACCTAAAATGATTGATTTCAAAGTTAAAAGTTGATATTGGTCACAAACCCTTGATTATGAGGGGCTTCCCTTTAGGTGTTAGAATTGCTTCAAAATTGCTCATATTTTTGCTTCTTGTAAAAAATCCAAGTGTAAAGTGGATTCTTCATGGTGGAAGGAGGCAAGTGATGAGATTTTAATAGTTTTTTCTAGATATTGATCCTATTTTAAATACATTAGTTGTTTCAAAAATCCTTCTTAAAGATAATTTAAAAGTAGGTTTGGCTCAAATGGAATCTCCTCCATGTATTCATAAGGTTATTGCTTTAGTTGAGTAAGGTAATGTGGATTTAATTAGTAGGAAAAAGCTTGTAGAGTTTCATCTTTGGAAAATGGTATTTCCATAAGTGTGGATGTAGGATTTTTGAGTAAACAAGAAGAATGGATGGTATAAAGAAGTAATAAAAAATGACATTTTATTCCTTGTTCCCCTTCAAGGATACTTTGCTCTCACACCAAAGATAAAAAGGGTGAGACTTAGTAATTTTTAGAAAGTTTTAACTTTGTATTTTTTGTGATTTCTTAATCTTGTAGTGTCCTTTAAGGTGTCATGACCATTCTTGTTCTAGGTATTTAATCCTATGGTTGATGGTTGGTGTTCTTTGGTACTTAATGGTAGTTTGTTTTACAAGGTTTGGGTTGATCATATGCCTTGGTAGTTTTATCATTAATATAGGCCTTTAGTTTTTATATTATTTTTATTATTAATAAGTGAATCATAAACCTTGATACCTATCTAAAAAAATGTTAATAATAATTCTAATATTTATAAATGACTAGTTATTATTTTATAATAATATTTATGTATTATATAATATAAAAATATGTATAATAGTATATATAATTCTAAATAACATATAATAATTTCATATTATATTAAGTAATATAATATATATATAAATAATCTAAATTAATATTGTAATATTATTAAATATGGTTATATTTTCTTAGCTCACTATCAGGGTTAAACGGGTCCCTTTCCCATAAACATAAAAGCAAAAAGAAATCCAAAAAGGCTTGGCTTAACAATAAATTTGTCAATGCATTGACCATAAAAACCAAACTTATATACCATAAGTTTAAAATACATATAATAATAAAAATATAGATAAACCAACTATATATTGAAGAAAGCTAAATAGGAAAATTTCCTTCCCCACTTCAAAACCCAAACATTAAATATTCTTGTTATTACTCCAAAATAATTACTTCAATTTCTTTCCCATCACTATTAACCACCATACATGAATCCATCACCCTTGCTTTCTTCAAATGCTGAGGATCATGGCACTTTTGAAATTGAATGATTTCCACTGTAATTGGATGGATCAATTCCAAACCTTGGAGCCATAGAAACCACCTTCTTTAGAAAATTTAGACTTTTTTTGTAGCTTCCCTATACTAGGTTATCTTTCCTCTATTCTCTTTACCATGGGGGATCCTTAAACAATCCTCTCACCACTCCATGTGCAAGCCACTTAATCACTTTTAATCTTCTTGATGACCTATGTTGAGCCCTCCAAGCCTCTAATTATAGAATTGGAAGCAATAGATCCTACATTATAGGCATGGATAGACCCCTTAGATTCCTCCTTCTCTTTCACCCTTGAATAGACTTCTTCAACCTCTTAACCATAATTAAATAAAGATAAAAACCTAACTTCCAAACCATCTTTACCTAAGAATGACATTACTAGAAAAGGTCATAAAAGAAGGAAATCAATTGTTGACATCAAACCTACCCTATGCTCAGGACAAATGAAAAATTCCACCATTTTTTTAATCTAATCCCTCTCAAAAACAACAAGACATAGATTAATATTAAAGAGGGATGCCAGATTAGAGTTGACTCACACTCTTCTACTTTAATCCAGAACCTCCAAACCTAGCACCTCCTCTACAGCCTTTACAACTTTGAAAATAGGAATCCAAAAAATGTTCATCAACCTCATCTTGGTGACACTACTTGTGAACCCCATATCCTTTTCTTTAGCCCCACAAAACACTAATGACCACCCTAATGATTTAATTAGATTAGGCTCCATACTAAGAAATACAACTAGACCAACTAATAAAACCTAAAATCAAATGCAACTCCCATAACTAACATATTCATTCCCCCTGATCTCTTCACATAAAACTCCATTATGAATCCATCTATTCTAAAATCTTTCTATAAATACTATCATCACCCTATCTCTAATGCAAGGCACACCATAAATAAAACTCACCACCCCCTCTTTTCATAATTTCATCTATTTTATAAATTTAATAAAATTAAATCAAAAAATTAGAGGTATATCAACTCTATCCCCACATATTCAATCCAACTTCCTTAACATTTTCAACCCTAGAAATCTCTATTTGATCTATTCCCACATTGGTAACGAAATATACAACTTGATTACTTTCCTAAAAGTAATGTGAACATCTCCACTCTACAAATTAATTTAATTTAGGCAAAATAATTGCAAGAATATTCTCTAATTTCTAGGATTTAGCCTTTTAACCTTTCAAATCTTGAATAACAACATAATAATCCTCTTTAATTTATAAAAAATAAAAACTACAATCCAAATTTAGCTCAATTCCTAATATAAGTGCTTGAGATTCCACTTTATTATTAGTTCCATTAAGCAGTTTCAAGGAGATAACTCTTATTAATTAGCTGGTAAAATATTTGATTACACACCTAGCTCTTGAATCTCTTGGATTCTCTCTATAAGACCCATCAAAATTTAGTTTAAACCAACCTATTTGAGGAGGAGACTAGACTGCTTCATTTATTTTCATCTTATTCTTCTTATCTACTATTGACCCTTTAATAGGGGGCTTAATATTTTTCCATTTAGCACACATTTTGAGATCCCATTGAGTAAAAAAAAAAAAAAAAAATCCTCTATATTTGCATTGAAACCACTTCATAGATGGATAAATCCATTTCTATTAAAATTTCATGAAGCAGACATTCTCTTTCCTAAAAGATACAGACATTTCTTTCTTTCCAAATTGTCCAGATAACAATATTTGGAGTACATCTCCACAAGATATATAGAGAATGTTTTACATCTCCCACTGGCCAAGAGGAAAAGCCTTGGAAAAGATTAGGAGGCCAAGACTAATCCAAAATAAATTTATTACATAACCAAATCTAGCACCAATTAGCAAAAGAATAGTTAAATAAAAGATGATTTGTAGTTTCTTCCTCTTCCTTATACAAACATCTTGACACCCCAATAAACCCTATTTTATTTAGATGATCTCATGTGAGAGTTCAACTCTAAATTAACAACCATGTAAAGGCCGATGATTTTTTAATTCCTTCTTTCCCCTAACATAGTAAATTTTCACACATCACAGAAACATCCACTACTTCAGCCATTTGATAACCTAGTTTTACTGAATAAGCACCAATTTTTGCTCCAATGTAATGTAATTGATCTTATATATTATTGATAAATATTTTCATTATCAATAGAATATCTTCCAACACCCTTACTTTGGCCTAAGGTTGAAATATCTGATAAACTTTTCCACCTACAGACTACTCTTGACTCATTAGAGCAAAGATCCAAGTAATCCACCACCTTAGATCCCCAAAGATTTTGTAATAAAACTTTGATTTTGTTCCTTAAATTTTTTTTAATAGAGGTTAATTCCCAATCCAAGAATCTTGCCAAAAAATTTCCTTCCTCCCATTATTGATTTCCTCATAAACATGATGAGATATGATTATTCTACATTTTAACAAGAAATTCCAAACACAGGAACTTCTGGGAGGATTTGTAATTGACACGATATAGTTTGGTACCTCAAAACCTATATATTTGGCCTTAAAAAGTGTGAATCATAGCCTATCATAATCACTTAACACCTTCCATATCAATTTGGCCCCCAAGGCTAGATTATATAGTTGAACATCTTTAAAACCTATTCCACCTCTTTATTTCGTTTTACACAAATTTTCCCATTTCATCAAAATAATTTTATTATCCTCTCTAGTTCCTTACTAGATAAGAACTTTCATGCTCCTATTAATTTTTATAATAACTTGATCCAATGATCTCAACATGGAGAAAAAATAAATGGGAAGAGTGATAAGAACTACTTTAATCAAAGTGAACCTACCAACCAGAGAAATCCACTTACCTTTCCAAGAACTTAGGTGAGATTTAAATATATCAACCAATTCTCTCCACTTTTTGTATTTACTTTCCCCTTTAAATAAATTAACCCCCAAATATTTTCTAATAAGCTTTCCTATCTTAAAACCTAAAATACTTCCCAAATTGATTTCTTCCTCATTCAAGCAATTGACAAAATAGATTTCAGACTTACCTTCATTCACTCTCTGACTAGATGATTCTTCATATTTTTTAAAAATACTCTTTAACTCCTTGGATTCCTATACCACTAGCTTCCTAAAGATAAAAGTATTATTTTCAAATTTATTATGAGTAAGATTATCGAGATTATCAACTATTTGAAGACCTTGTAGCCTATCACTCACCTTAGCCTCTCTTATCACTCTTCTCAGTGATTAAGCCATAAAGATAAAAAATAAAAGGGGATATGGAATTTCCTTACCTTAAACGTATATAAATATTAAAAAATATTGATAGGCTACCATTAACTAGCACCAAAATTTTAGGACTCAACACACAATTGAAAACCCAATCACACCATTCCTTGCTGAAACCAATTTTTTTCAAGATGTTAAACAAGAACCGCCAATTCATCATATCATAGGATTTAATGATGTCCAACTTAAAAATCATACCTTTTTTATGGTTATGCAAAATGGAATAAATAATTTCATGTGCCACAATTATCCCTTCTTGAATACTTCTACCTAGCACAAACCCAATTTGTTCTTTAGAAATTAAATTTTAAAGTAAAGGTTTTAGTTTATTTTTAATGGTCTTAGGAATGATTTTATACACTATATTACATAAATAAACTAGTCTATAATCATTTAAGGAGGCTTGAGTTTACCCTTTAGGAAATAGGGATTAAAAAAGTCATTCAAATCTGGAGCTATTTTCCTCTTTATTCTAGATTCTTCCACTGTCTTCCATACATCTCCCAAAATTTCCTATAATGATTGAAAAAAAAATGTTTGGAAGCCACTGGACCTAGATATTTATCCTTATCCATAGATAAAACCATTTTCTTAACCTCATCAAGCAAGAAGGGATCCATAAGCTTATCATTTATTGCTTGAGAAATCAAATAGGGAATTAGGGGGAAAAATAATTTATGAGCTTCCCTATTCAAAAAAATAATTCATTAGGCAAACTTTGGAAAATTTGAGCAACTTCACACCTTATTTCCTCTAGTGCTTCCAAAAACACCCACTTTTTAGATCGAAATCCATTGATCCTAGTGACCTTTCTTCTTGCTTTAATTGAAATATGAAAAAAAGTTGAGTTTTTATCACCATATTTAAGTCAATTTTCCCTAGATTCTTGTTTCCAAAAAATCTCTTCTCTACACAACATTTCTTCATAATACTTAATCAAGGATTTTTCAAGATCATAAGACTAAGCATCCATCCCCCATTTAAATACTTTCTCATTTGGGCTATGAAGTTCAAATTCAATCCTTATTTTTTTCCTAGAAGATATTCTTAAAGTGTTCTTCATTCCAAAATTTGTGTTTAACTTTTACGAATTACAACCTTTTACACATTTGATACATTCGAGAACTTAGTGGTAATGGACATTTATTCCACCAATACCGAATAGAGTCAAATGGAGAGGGATTTCTTAGCCACATTAATTCAAACTTAAAAGGGCACCTTTTAAGGGGGGAATCAAAATCAACTTTCAAATAAATTGGCCAAAGATCTGAACCCAATTGAGATAAAACCCAAGAATCCAACTTCCTTTTGTTATGACTCCAAGGATAAGAGATTAAAAATATATCCAATCTCTATAAAATATTCTTAGACCCAAGCCTCCTATTATTTCAATTGAGCCAACTTGATTTTGGATCTACATCTTCCAAATTGTTCTATGTCACAAACACTTCAAAATCTTGAGAGATTTGAGAACCATAGAGTGTTCCTCCTTACTTATCTTTATTTTTTAGAATAACATTAAAATCCCCCCAAAATAATATTTTATATCTATAACTCATTTAATATATTATAAATCTTGAACCAAAAGAGAAGTTTTAAAGAGGCCCCCTGAGGTCCATAAATATTCAAAATCAGAAATTGTAGATTTGAATGAAAACTAGATATTTTACATAATTATCATTTTTTCCCTGAGTCTACTAAAAGAAATTTAGTTATAAAGGGTGACCAAAGAAAATCCAAGCCTCCTAAAACTCCTATTGCTTCTACAAAGAAAACTCTGTCATAGTTGAAAATTATTCTCAACAAATCTTCTACTTCCCTCAAGCTTAACTTAGTTTCCTATAACATCAAAAAAATTGGTTTCTCCACACTGAGAAGATACTTTATCAAGCATCTTTTGTTAGGGGAATTCAAACCCTTAACATTCCAAGAAATTACTTTCATGAGTCCAAATGAGGGAATTTCACCCCCTACCATGCAAAAATAATAAACACTTCTAAAGTACCTTGTTTACCTCCCAAAATCTCACCTACTATAATATCTTCTTTATATTTCCTTCCTAACTTTTTCTTTGGCCCCCAATTAGGATGGGAGAGTGTACACTATTTTTGGGAAATTGAGATAACTTATTTATAATTCAACTCCCCTTTTGAATCTTCTTCTAAATTCTATTTTGAACCTAACAAATCTTCTTTTGAAATCACAACCTATTTGTCTTCTTCCCCTAAAATTTCATTACCAATAAGAGAAAGAGAGAGAGAATCTTGTTGCTTTTTTAAAACCAACTATCTAGTTAATTATGATTATTGTTCAATAAATTCACAACTCTTAATCATTGAAGCTAGAGATATTACATCCAGTGTCCCCAATTTTACAAGCAACTCTTCTATTTCACCTATTTTTTGTGATTGATTTTTCCATTCTTCCTCATTCACCTCTCCCTGATCTTTTTTATGATCAACTCCCTTCTTACCTCTATTTCGATCCCCTTGGATATTTTTGGGTCTCCATTGAGACACCATCTTCACTAAATTCATTTGAGGAGAGCTCCTATCTTTATTGTAAAATTTCTATATGTGACTTAGCTGATGACATTTATATCATCTTAAGGGGATTTTCTCCACATCTATCCTTTAGTGTCAAATCCTTCTATCTATCTTGATAACAATATGTTCCAAAATGTTTTGATCCAAATCCAAAGAAATTCTAACTAGAGCATAGGTTACCTTTCCACCATTTAAAGAAGACTAATCCACTTCCAGTAATGTTAAGTTATGGAGCTAAAAGCTTCACTGTTATGTAAATGTGGAGGTTATTGGAGTTAGATAGTCGCCGACATCGGTCAGGACCAATCGACATTGATTAGGGTCAACCAGAAGCTGCTGACATTGATTAAGCATCAGCTGACATTGGTCATCTCTAGATAGACAAGAACTGACATCAGTTGCCTATGCATTTCCAAAACTATTAGTTAGATGAACAGTTAGTTTGACGAATAATTAGTTTGCATGTAAAGACTAATTTTAGTCTTGAGTCTGCTTTTCGAATTATTATTTGTTTTGGGATCTATTTAAGAGACCCATGGGACTGTATTGTAAAGGTGTGCAGAAAAGCAAGGTCAGTTGATCTGTGGGGTAGCAAGATCAAGGAAATCTTTAAGTGTGCCAAGGTTGTGTGCAAGATCAATTGATTTGTAGGGTAGCAAGATCAAGAAGATTTGCAACACAAGGAAAGAAAGATCAAGGACAAGGAAGAGATCCTTTCGAGTGTAAGATCAGTTAATCTATGGGTAGTAAGATTAGGGAAATCTACATGGTAAGATCAGTTAGATCTACAGGTGTGCAAGATCAAGGAGATCTACTTTGAGTACTCGGTGGTACTTGGTGGACTGGCAGTACGCAACAACAACCATTGGGTTGATTATCACTAACTAGTGGAGGGAACAACTTTGTGTTTGAGTTGGTTGTAATTGATTGAGAGAGAGAACTCTTGAGGGAGAATTATTGTACACCCAAGAGGTGTCGAAAGAGTGTGATTTATTCATTATATTTCCTTCTGGAAGAGTGTTAATACAAGATTGTATTGTCTCTCATATTCTGTGTTGTTTCTAAATTCTAGTTACATATTACTTCTAGTTAAATTTCATGTTTAGTTGCTTATATAAAGGTAATCAATTGTGCTCTTAGGAGAGGATCCTGACAAGTGGTATCAGAGCTACAGGTTCATCAGAGCTTGGTTCAGAGCTTGGTTCACTAACACCTTGGTTTCAGAGTGTGTTAAGTGTTTGTTGATTACAGGTCACTCACAGGGGTTTTCATTTGAGTGGGAGTAAAGTAATGGTAGAAGAAAGTAAACTAAGAATGGAGAAATTCAATGGCAAGAATTATCAATTATGGAATTGTGGAAAGAAAGGGAATGTAAAGAAAGATTGTTGGTTGGTAGAAGATCAGCATGAAGGAAATAAAGAAGCAAATGATGCAAGTATTGTTGCACAGGATGCTCTTATATGTTCCTTGGATAAAGTAGAATCTTGGGTTTTATATTTTGGTGCCTCTTTCCATGCAACCCCAAATAGAGAATTTTTTCATGATTATGTCCATGGAGACTTTGAAAAAAATTATTTAGGGGTTGGTGAGCCTTGTCAAATTGTTGGCAAAGGGGAAGTGCATCTGAAATTGTAGATGGTCAACACATGGGTGTTGAAGGATGTCATGCATGTTCCCATCCTGAAGAGGAGTCTAATTTTTGCAAGAAATTTGGGTGATGAGGGTTGCATAGTAACTCTCACAGTGGAATCTTAGAAAGTTTCCAAGGGTGCACTTGTATTAGCAAGAGGTAAGAAAGTAGGTACACTTTATCTATCTACTTGTATTACTGATTCTCCTTCTATTTTATCTACTTCAGATGTAGATGTAAAGATGTGGCTCTATAGGCTTGGTCACATGAGTGAGAAGGGAATGTATGTTCTTAAGAGGAAATTTGTTGTTTTTGAGAAAGTTAAGAATTGGAAAGCCTTAGTTTTCAAGGAGAAGATGATGGATAGAGATCAGCTCAAGAGGTTGAATAATTTTGAGTAGGGCAGTGTTGATTTGGACAAGGTTATGATCCAAAATGAGCTCATGGGTAAAAATCATCACTCACAAAAAAACCCAGTTACTAATATCAGTCAGGTGAGAACCAATGTCGAACAGGTAAGAACTAATGTTGGTCATGTGCATACCAAAGTCAGTGATGTCAGGTAGGTGGACACTGACATCGGTCAAAAAATTGGCATCGGTGATCAGGTGAAAATGACATCGGTCAGGTGCAAACCGAGGTCGGCCAGAGGTGACCAAGATCGGTCACTATTAGAATGAATTTTAGGCAGACAGCAAGCTGTCAAGGAGTATCAAATGCCCATGAGGAGGATTGAAAGGGTAAGTAAGCCTCAAATTCATTATTCCCCTTCTTTATACTACTTGTTGCTCACTGATGGTCATGAACCAAGAAGTTTTAAAGAGGCAATGCAGGTAGAATCCAGGAAACAGTGGGAGCATGGCATGAATGAGGAAATTGATTCCTTGGAAGAGAACCAAATGTGGGATTTGGTAGAGTTGCCAGCTAGAAAGAAAGCATTGAAAAATGAATGGATTTCCAGGTTAAATAAAGGAGAGAATGGATAGGTGAGATAAAAGGGCAGGTTATATGGTCTTGAGCAAGCTCCAGGATAGTGGTATTTGAGGTTTGACAGGTTTATGAAAAAGCATGGCTTTAGTCAATGTTAATGTGACCATTGTGTTTATTTTACCAGGTTGGATAATGATATCTACATTATCCTATTACTGTATGTAGTGTATATGCTTGTTGCAAGGTCACACATGTAGGGATTTGCTGAGCTAAAGGTAAAAGTAGCTCAAACATGTGCCAGGAAGGATTTAGGAGGAGCAAAGAAAATCCTTGGCATGAGTATTTCTAGAGACAGGGAAAATCACAGGTTGATTTTATCTCCAAAGGATTATGTGAATAAGGTAGTGGAGAGGTTTCCTGCAAAACTGGTAAGCACACTTATGGTTGGATAGTTCAAGCTGAGCTATGAACAGTGTCCTAAATCACATGATGAGGTTGAGTACATGGTATGTACTAGACCTGATATTGCCCAAGCAGTGGGAGTTGTCAGCAAGTTTATGGCAATCCAAGAAAGGAGCACTAGAAAGTAGTTCAGTGGATTCTCAGGTATCTGAGAGGGACCAATAGAAGGTATTTATGCTATGTAGGGTTAAGCACTTCTCTACAGGGGTATGTAGATTCAGATATGGAAGGTGACTTGGATGATAGGAGAAGCACCATAAGATATGTGTTTACTATTAGTGGAATGGCAGTTAGCTAGATTTTAGAGTTGTAGAAGGTTGTTGCAGTCTCAGAGGCTAGTAAGGATATGAACCCTACATAAATGTTAACAAAGCTGAGAACAAAGGAGAAGTTTAATTTTCATTCAATTTTTGTTGGTCTTCAAGATTGAACTTGAAGAGGGATACAAGCTAGAAATAGATTAGAGGACATTGTTGTATAGGTACAGGTGCAGCTATTTATCTCCAAGTGGGATATTGTTAAGTTGTGGAGCTAAAAGCTTCACTGTTATGCAAATGTGGAGGTTGCTAGAGTTAGATAGTCATTGACATTAATCAAGACCAATCAACATCAGTTTGGGTCAACCAGAAGCTACCGACATCAGTTAGGCATTGGTCGACGTCGGTCATCTCCAGATAGACAAGAACCGACATCAATTGCCTGTGCATTTCTAGAACTATTAGTTAGACGAACAGTTAATTTGATGAACAGTCAATTTGCATGTAAAGACTAATTTTAGTCTTGAGTCCACTTTTCTAATTATTGTTTGTTTTGGGATCTATTTAAGAGACCCATGGGGCTGTATTGTAAAGGTGTGCAAAAAATCAAGGTCAGTTGATTTTTAGGGTAGCAAGATCAAGGAGATCTGCAAGTGTGCCAAGGTTGTGTACAAGATTAGTTGATCTGCAGGGTAGCAAGATCAAGAAGATCTACAACACAAGGAAAGAAGGATCAAGGACAAGAAAGAGATCCTTTTGAGTGTAAGATTAGTTGATCTGTAGGTAGCAAGATCAGGGAGATCTACATAGTAAGTAAGATCAGTTAGATCTACAAGTGTGCAAGATAAAGGAAATCTACTTGGAGTACTCGGTGGTACTTGGTGGACTAGTAGTAGGCAACAACAACCATTGGGTTGATTGTCACTGACTGGTGGAGGGAACAACTCTGTGTTTGAGTTGGTTGTAATTGATTGAGAGAGAGAACTCTTGAGGGAGAATTACTGTACACCCAAGAGGTGTGGGAAGAGTGTGATTTCTTCATTGTATTTCCTTCTGAAAGAGTGTTAATACAAGATTGTATAGTCTCTCATATTTTGTGTTGTTTTTGAATTCTAGTTACATATTACTTCTGGTTAAATTTCATGTTTAGTTGCTTATACAAAGGTAATAAATTGTGCTCTTAGGAGAGGATCCTAACAAGTAATTGGCCTAACAAACCTCCCATGGCCAACAAAAAATCTTCACTCAAATATTCTAATGGCAAACCATAAAACCTTATCCAAATTGGATAGCTTCCTTTCCAAGCCCTCAGTGGATCAAAATTAGGTCTCTATTTTTGAAGCCACAACCCAATGCTATTAAAATACTAAGAATTATTTTCAAAAATCTTTACTTTTTCTTCCTTAGAATATAACCACAAAAAACCCTTTTGGAATAAAACTTATCAAGACAATGCAACCTCAATTATCCTTTATCCAAATTACAATTGTTCTTATCACCAACCATTTTCTAGTGCATTTATAGATTAGGGCACAATCTGATAATTATTTAATCTTGGCTAAAAAAGGGTTTGAGACCCACTCTAAAACCCTAGCTTTGCCAATCTTCACTCCATCCCCTAACTCTTCCAAATGTTTATTTAGATAATCTTCCACTTTAGTCAAGTTAGAGTTTGAGACCTTTCTTTTGGATCTTCTAAGCTTTCTTCCCCACTTAGAACATAAGACTTGATATTTTCATAATTATTATTTAAATTTTGAACCTAGTTCCCTACCAACTTCCCTTTTTAGCTAGCCCCTAGTTTACTTGACTTATATTCTTCCTCCCACCATATCTTTCTTCTTCAATCATAGTTTCCAACACCTTTTTTTGGTCTTTCTTACCATGATTTCCCACTACTTTCCCTCCAAGTCTTGAAGATTTTAAACTCACCTATTTCCCTACCCCAGACTATGGAATTGTTTCCTTCCCTTGTACTCATTGTCACACCTTCTCATGATCCTTCTCCTTTAATTATCTTTTTCCTTCCCCCTATTTCATGTCATTTCAATCACATCTAATGAATACTTGTAGTCATATAAAATGTGAATATTGGTAACTTGAGTGTGGTTAATGACACCCAACACATAAGTCCCTCTTGCTTGCTCTTATGACCCTCATAGACATCTTTTCACTAATTCCCAATCATTCATAGCCTTCCATACCTAATCCCAATTAAGCTTGACTCCTCTTTCCATGATAAATCAATCCCCCTAGGTCCTATCTACTCAAGATAATAGCACCACACTAGGACTACAGTGTCAATACCACTCTTGTCCACTTTTAGTATTGTTTTCCAAGTCCATTTTTGACCCTGATGGTCAATTTATTTTGATTTCTCATCCTTCTCTTTTTCATCCTAACATGAGTACATTCAACCCATGACCAATATATCCCTATAAAATCCCATTCAAATATCATTTGGAAAGAGGGTTGGTAAACATCACTAAGCAAGCAAGACTATTCAAGCAATCTTCCTTATTATCTACATACAACCAACCAATATACTTACAAGCTCATTCAAATCCTTACATCAGTCCCTAGCCACCTCAAGAACATTTTAGTTTAGCATTTTTCATCTTCATATACATAATTGCAAATATCACATCAAATGGGAGAACTACATATGGCTTGATCCCTCTTCAGAGTATTGGTATGTAGGTAGTATACCCACACATGGGGTGTGAGGCACATCCAATGCATCTTACACACACTAACCCCCCCTCTTACTCAAAATTAGTCAAATCATAATGAAAGATAGGGTTTAAAGAAAGAATCTACTATACAGGGAGCTATACAAACATCTAGCTATCGAAACTTCATAGATAGGGTCACACAAACATAGTGAATAAAACCCAAAAATCTCAGATCCTTGGGATAATAAAAATAAAGGTGGACTATAGTGCTTGTGACACTACTATCAAATTTTGGTTCCCTTATCTAATTACAAAATGAATTTTAGATCTCAATTTGTGATAGTGTCTTAGTTTTACACATTGAATTCCAGCATCTATCTCAGTCAGATCAATCATTTTCTATCTAAGTTTTGTTTTCTTCTCCTTATTACTATTTTTAGAAAAGTTAAAATTGAAATTAATTTACACAAACTAGTAGCTTAATTATTTTCTATTTATTTACTATTTTTACAAATCAAAGCCTTTAGATAAACTAAAAACAATACACCAATATTCTCAAAATTGTTAAATCATTTGGTGAACCCGGTGTGAATCAAACATGCAACCTTTTGATAGGGAGAGAGAGCATGTATTTATTCATTAATGCATAAATAACTTTAACATGTGATATGGAATTTCTAATGTGGAATACTCTTTATAAACATATTGTTATACAACTTATAACTCTAATTACATGCACTTTATCCTACATACATGGTTTTTACCTAGAGGATCCATTACATAAGCTAACAACCACCTATCAAGTTTCAATGTCATATCTTATGCATAGGAAATAGTTTATTTCTCCTCCTCTCCCCCAAAATGGTGATAGTTACTTTCCCTCTAACTAGGTCCATGTTATCATCCCTCCAATAGGTGAGGCATCCCATATTATTGTTCTTAATGCATACATTCAGCCTATAGCTTCTTCAAAACCTCTTCAACATATGTGCTTACATGTTCAATCAAAAGTAACTAAGGCTTGCACTTGTAAGACTCTACGGGATCACATCACCAATATGAGAAATTTAATTTCATATTTACAAATTTAAAATCAGCTATTACATGATAATATCACAACATTGTAAAATTAGATTATAATATAAAATCCTCAAATGCATCCTAGTGTCAATCATGTATATGCACATTCACCTAGTCAATTGGTTGCAAGCAATGCTACATATCAAAATAATAAATCACAACAAAGTATCTCTACAAATAGTGATTCAAAAAGAATTAAAATATCAAATGAGATTTCAAGTGAGGTACTAAGGGAAATGATTAAATATAAGTTGATCAAACTACCTCCTCTACATCCAGTACAAAGATCTAGATATTATTGTGCATATCATAGACTGCATGGGCATCACAAAAATTCATGATTGGTATTAAAAAAATGTATATAATGGATTATTGCTAATGACAATCCTATATAAGGTAAATTAGTTAAGCAATCCATAGAGACATAAGAACATATTCACAAAAGGTCAAATTTAGAAACAGTACAAAAGTGGTTACCAAAGCATAACTTAGAATAACAAAAGGATCAAAAAGCAAAATCAGAGTAAGAAATTATACCACAAACACATGTAAAGTATGAAACAAATGTAAATATACTTCTCTAAAATGAGGCTCAACTTTCAAAATAGTATGGGTTTGGTTAAAAATATCTACAACAATTTGATCATCAAGGTTAAGGGTTGGATAAGCATGTTCAAGGCATCACTACTCCTATTCCAATAGTTAATAATGTTTGTCACCAAGGTTTTGGATTTATTTAACATCCTAAGGCAAATCATTCACAAATACAATTTACCAAAAGAGAATATCTAGATACAACAAAATTCAATTATAGTATTCCAATAGTTCAAAATCAAGATGATAATGATGAGTAGAATAATATAGGTTATTATGATTTCTAAGATACCAGTAATGAATTTGAATATTTAGAGTCATATTCATATTCATATCCATTACTTCATGCTTCAAAATCATGCATGATTCCTTTATTTGGTATAGGACACCATGATAGGGAGTCTCCCATGAGACTCATTGGTTAGTATTATATCTTCTCAAGCATTACTTGTACATAGTTTCTTTTTCCTTGTACATAGTTTCTCAATATTTCTTATACATAATTTCCTTATGATTGATTGTACATAGCTTATATAAAAATACAAAAACATTCAAATAATAAAACAACAATAAAAATATTTTGATTATATGCATCATCCATGCTTTACATTTCTACTACAATGCTAGACTTACATTTATTATTTTATGCTATTATTTGTTGATTTATCTACATTACCATGCTTCACTTGATCTTCTTTAAGTGTGTGTAGTAACATCTAGATCCTTGATGGCTTCACTCTACCCATTGAGGGGTAATCCTAATACATACATTTGAGACACATATCGATATATCTACCCATTAGGGGCATCTTCTACAAGACTACACCATCCAAGTTATATCATTCTTACACCACACACTCTAGTTATCATGTTGATGTATATTACTTACTAGTTTACATAGATTACTCTATCGCCACTCACTAGTATATAGCACTCATGTATTCTTAGCATATACCTAGTCTTATACTCTCACCTCGTGCTTTGATTAGTTAGATGTGATTGTATTTCTAGTTTTTACATGTTTTCCTTCCTTGCTTTGCATAGCTAGATGTGATTTCATTTCTCAATTCCTATTTGTCTCCTATATGTGTTTTAGGACATTTGCCAATGTCCATTACTTTTATTCATGTGTGTGCCTTAGGACATTTTCCAATATCCTTTATCTGTACTCTTTTATATGTTTGTGGCCCTTGTGTCAACCCTTGCTTGTTTCAATTATATATGTATGTGGCATTTGAACATGCCTTGTATGCTTACTTTCTAGTTTGCATGATATGTGCCCATGTCCCTTATTTTCTTGGCCCCTTGGCCACCCTTGTATACTTCTTGCTTATTACTTTGTGTGTTTTTTCTTGTTTACTTATCATTATTTGTAATTTCATGATTCACATCATGCATTTATATTGTTTTCTTGGATGCCATGATAGACATCATGCTCCATCCCTCCAGCTAATAACTAAAAACTAACCATACTTTCATTTCTAGTTTAATACATTACACATGTTATTACATTTTTATATCCATCTAGGCATACCCCTATTGATCTAACAATATCTCAATATAAATCATGCTATATCTTGAGATATATTATCGATTATCATTACTATATCATGTATTTTTATAACATAGCACACTTGTAGGGCTCTTTTTTTAGGGTAATCATTGTAGGGTTTTCATTCCTAACCTCAGAAGAAGGGGAAATAAACAAGGGTTTTGTCTCAGAGATCATAGCTCTTAATAGTTAAAATAGCAATTTTCAAAACACCCAAAATAATAACTAGACATCAAAATAGTCAGAATAGACCAGGTAGATAGTCAAGAATCTAGAATAGTTACCATATTTGGTCCTAGACAATAGTGCCCAACTTGGATAATAGTACTAATGGCACTAGTGTCTACTTTCAATGCTCCTATCCAAATAGAAGAAAAACTAGACTTTCTAGAAGTAAACAAAAAGGTGGGTTTAGCTATAGTTTTGCATAGCCAAACTAGTTCAAAATCAATAGTTTTTCATACACTTTCACTCAAAGAACCAAGATATAAGGGGAATCATGCATAGTTCTCACTTCTAGTTTAGATATGGTAGTTGATATAAATTCCAAATCAAAACCCATGTTTTAGACACTAGTGATTGGGGGAAATGTGCATGGCACATTTATTTGCTTTTCTTTTAAATTTTAGTATTACCCAGGAATTCTCAATAGTTGTGTGTCTTATTCCATATATAGATAGTTGGCATCATTTTGGAATGGATTTCATACAAGACTAACTTCCACATTCTCAAGTGGATTTCATATAAGCCCAGTGCACCAGTTTTGGAGTGGCTTTCATATAATCCTAACTTCCACATTCTTGAGTGGCTTTCATATAAGCCGAGTGCACCAGTTTTGGAGTGGTTGTCATACAAGCCTAATCTCCATATTTTGGAGTGGTTAAGAGTGGCCTAGTTTTTAGCATATATTTGGCTATCCACACCAACATTGTTAGATTATACAAAATTCATGGGCTTTAGAAATCATCTCATATGACACATATTTTATACTGCTATCATTTCATAGCTTCACTTCATGGGGCAATGATGGAGCCAAAGGACTAGCTAGCCTTTGTATTCTTGAGCCACCTATTTTGAGGGATTAGGCATATAGTCCAAACATCAATCAACACATGCATAACCACATAGCTTCACTTAGTGTGTGAAAATAGAGTGAAAGGACCAGCCTTTGCATTCTTGAGCCACTTCTAGAGCACTCAGCTCCATTAATGATATTACTCAACATAATCTAGCATCACTCAACATCACAATAGGTTTTGTATTAGTTCACATACCTAGTGAGGTGTATTTATTCCTTTCTCTTCCTCTCTCTCTTACCTAGCTTTATACATTCCTATTTTAGATATAGCATATCTAGTAAGAATTGATCTACTCTTTATTTTCTTTTGTAGTTTTATACTTCATAGCATGCTCTCTCTATGCACACCTAGCATCACACAACTTCATGAGATTCACCCTTTAAAGATAAGTTCAGGTACACTTTATATTTTTCCTTTATCCTAGTATTTTGCTTTGCTACATCACTAAAATAAAGGGGGGGAAATGTAGTCATATAAAATGTGAAACTTTGTAACTTGAGTGTGGATAATGACACCCAACTCATAGGTCCCTCTTGCTTACTCTCATGACCCTCATAAACATATTTTCACTAATTCCCAATCATTCATAACCTTCCAAACCTGATCCTAGATAAGCTAGACTCCTCTTTCCATGACAAATCAATCCCCCTAGGTCCTATCTACTCAAGATAGTAGTGCCACACTAGGACTATAGTGCCACTCCAGGCCAATTTCAATGTCGTTGTCCAAGTCCATTTTTGGACCTAATGGTCAATTTATTTTGGTTCCCCATCCTTCTCCTTGTCATCCTAACATGAGTACATTCAACCCATGACCAATAGATCCCTATAAAATCCCATTCAAAGATCATTTGGAAAGAGGGTTGGCAAACATCACTAAGCAAGCAAGAATACAAGCAAGATTATTCAATTAATCTTCCCTATTCTCTACATACAACCAACCAATGTAGTTACAATTTCATTAAAATACTTACATCAATCCCTAACACCTCAAGCACATTCTAGTTTAGCATTTTTCATCTTCATATACACAATTACACAAATCACATCAAGTGGGAGAACTACATATGGAGTGATCCCTCTTCAGAGTATTGGTGTGTAGGTAGTGTGCCCACACATGGGGTGTGAGGCACATCCAATGAATCTTATACATACTAACCCCCCCCCCTCTTTCACAAAAATTTTCAAGCATAATGGAATATAGGGTTTGAAGAAATAATTTACTCTATAGGGAGCTATACAGACTTCTAGCTACCAAAACTTTGTAGGCAAGGTCACATAGACATAGCAAATAAAACCTAGAAAGCTTAGATCCTTAGGAAAATAGTGATAGAGGTGGACTATAGCATTAGTGTGATTATTGTCCAATTCTATTGCTCATGTCCAATCATAAAATAAAGTTTAGATCTTAATTTGGGGTAGTGTCTCAGTCCTACATAGTGAATTTTAATCTATATCTTAGTCATATCAATCAGTTTATATCTAAGTTTTGTTTTCTTCTATGTATTACTATTTTTAGAAAAGTTTTAATTATAATTAATTTATACAAATTAGTAGCTTAATTATTGTCTATTTATTTACTGATTTTACTACTCAAACCCTTTAACTAAACTAGGAATAATATATCAATATTCTCAAAATTATTAAATTAATACTCTTAAATATGGTTATATTATATTTTTATTTATAATATATATTAATTTTATAAATATATAATTTATATTATATTATATTATTAGTTATTATATATTAATATTATAAACACAATTATGTTCATATGTGACAAGGTAAATTTTAATGGTGAATTTTTATTAATTCATGAAATTTTCAATTTTATAAATTGGTGTTCGATGATTTTAGTAGGTGGTTAACAATGTGGATTCACCTAAATTATTTAGGTGCAAGTTATTTTTCTAAGTTAGGTCGCCTACTGTTTAAAATAAATTTCATGCATATAAATATAGTTTATCACTCCATCAAAAGTCAATATGAGCTTATTCACCATTATATTTAATATATAATTATTTGAAGATCAAACTTTTGAATCATATCAATATAGGTAGCATCCAAAGGTGCTTGTGTTATTCATCAACATAGTTTTTGCCTACCCATAACAGTGTCACCCATTATAATTTGTGTCATTTTCCACTGATCTTGTTACACAAAAACATATGTGTCACTAGCTAGTGTCTTTATCACCTACCAAAAAATCATGTCATGTGTCATAATTATTATCACATGTTAGCATCAGTGTCACTCACTAATCTTGTTTTACCTATCATAACCCTTGACACTCATTAGCATTTTTATTATTTAACAATATCCATGTATCCCTTTAAAATCTAGGTCATCTATTAGGATCCATATAGATCATCAACATTCTTGTCACCTAACAACATTCACTATCAACATTTGTGTCGATCACCATCACCCATATGCATTATAATCAATAAATTACATGGACTCTACTAGAAATGTTAAGGGGGTGGGATAATGAACTAAAAAAAACATATTATCTTATTTTAGCTAGCCAAAAAAATCCCCAAACAACCACCATCCACACCAAATATAGGTACTATACTAAATGATGAAATGTATCTTTGTTTATTATTTTTCATATTAAGGTTCAATAATAATTCAAAGGTACACCCTCTTAAATTTATAACCCATAGATAATGGTATTCCCACTGAATGAATCAATCACATGTCACAATTTGAATATAATTTTGATGGTGACATGTAAACACTAGAAGACATTCTTAAGTATGACAATGAAATGCTTCAAGTGGAGGATAATTACAAACAAGATGACTTGGATGAGGTTGAAATACAAGAACAGACTTCCAAATCTCATGAAACACCAACTTTGACTAAATATTCAACTTAGAATTATGTGTAAATGAAGAGAAAATTAGATGATATTCCTAATAATGAGATCTAAATACTAGATGATATTTTTAATCATTAAACACAAACTTTAGTTTAATACCACACTAAGAAATATATGCAAAATAAGAGAAGTAAATGAATAATTGGAAGGTTTTTTAAGTTTGACTTGGCAACTAAATATCCATTCATTAAACTAGTGGAACCATAAAATGATAATGGTACTCCAACATAATATAGATATACAATATGTAGTTAGAAACTAGGAAAGGACCAAAAAATTCAACTTAATTTGGACACAATTAAGAAACATTTTGGAAAAATATATGTGCTGGTAAAACAAAAAGATGGACAAACCCAAAAAACACAAATATGGAAAAATGCAAAAGAATGCATGATTGTAAGGTATGAAACAAATTATGAATATCATCAGAAACATCTATGAAATCCTATTGAGAAAGGAGGAATAATAAAAAATCAATTAGGAAAATTTACTTAAGCTAATCTTCATGCCAAAAATATATAGTTCTCTACCATCTATCACATTTGAGAAAAGGCATACTTATATCAGATTTTTTAGATTATAATATTTTATTTCAACATAATGGATTTCATAACATTCCATAATCTCATTGGTCAGGTAGAAGTGTTTGGGAAATGGAAAAATGTTTCACCATGATTGAGAAGGAGGACTTGAAAGAAAAAGTAGAAAGTATATGGTTTATCTCATTGTCATTTGGTGAGGTCATAGCAGTTGACAACACATCATGAGTTTACATTCATGTTTCTAATTTTTATAAACATTCAAAGTAACCTCAAATATTAGTTTTACATAAAATGATCAAAAAATATACTATTGAAAACCTTTACAAATTGATTATTTATAATTTGAAGGATATAGCTAGCATGGATGAATATGATATAACTACCAAGTTAGTTTATGTTGGTGTTGATGGTACATCTATGATGCAAGGGCATAGAACTAGTCTCTATGTTAGATTGTAAATGATAGTTTCCCCATATATGATTTTGATTCATTTCATGGCTCATAGAAATAATCTTGCTTACAAGATTGTTAACACATTTGAAAATGTCATAAACGTGGAGGAACTTATCCATGACTTGCGTACATGTCAAGTAGTCTAAATATATGTTTAAATTTAAATAAATTTGTGATTGGAATGACTGATGATAAAAAAATTGAAATATATTGATACAATACGGATTATTGTGTATGAGATAACATGCAAAATATTTGAAGAATATATGTCATTAGTAGGTTTTATGTTTAAATACTAGATGAAAGTTGACAAAGAAAGATATTTATTATACCATTTAATTATTTAGAAACTTTTCTAACATTATGGTGTATTCTACATATGTTGAGAGAAATGAAATATTTGACAAAACATGCATAGGAGATATCTATATATTGTTGACTTCATTCAGTTGAGAAAATAGGTTTATCAATCTCTAGATATGTTATACTTCTCATAAGATTGTTTTAAGGGCCCTGTATTTGGTATCTTGTAAATTTTAATAGATATTAATGACCCTAATGGTTATCTCAAGTTTAATATTAATGATCATCTTTGTATCAATGTTAATGGGAAGGAGATACCAATTCAAACATTCTAAAGACATGTTGATTTAGTAAGAGTAGAAATTGAAGAAGTCCCTATAACATGAGTACTCTATGATATTGTTATTTAAGAGATACGCCTAAAATTAAGAATTTTTTTAGAAAGATTGTCTACTAAAATTCAATATCATTTAGAAGGGATGACTTGTTTGAATCCATGAGAGTGATGAATCCAATATTTTATAGCATTTTAAATTATGAAGAAAACAAGTAATTTATTTGTCAAATACTTGGGTAGTCTCATTAATGATATCAACAAGTCTATGGAGATAAATTGAGTTAAAATTAAATGTATTTTTTAAAAGTATTTTTTGACATCTCAGTAAACACATTTTAGACTTAAAATTATTTATCAATATCATATTTTAAATGAACCAGTGGAAAGTCGTACTATTATGAGGCTATGGACAAAACTTTACCACAACAACATCCTAAAAGAAAATATTAGTGAATATTTTCAATTATATGAAATCTATCAAATAATGATTTTGGGATATGTGGAATATGAAAGGGTATTAATTGTATTATCTTTTTTTAAATCTAAACTTTGGAATAGATTGGACAAAAATCTAGAGACTTGTTTGAGGCTATATGTTTCCCATTATTTCATGGATGGGTTTCTTTATGAAAGAGTGCTTACAATTTGGAGTTCACTAATTTAAAGAAGAGGTGCCATGAATATAGGCACCAATAGAGATGATGTTAATTTTGATAGTCAAAATGCCCCTAAGAATGTAGATACAAATTCTAACTTTGAAGAATAAGATTAAAAAATGATTGTTTTAGCTACATGAGCATTAGTTCTACATGTAATCTAAATTAAAACATTTCAATATAATTCTTTACTGATTATGATATTTTTGTATTTATTATAAACTATTATCTATGATAATTTAGGTACTATAAAATTTATCACATTAAAATATTAGAAGCACAATGTTAGTTATTCAAAGTTGAATTATTTATTATACAAAGAGAAAATCAATAAGAATTTTAAATCAACCTTCTCATATGTACCATATAATAATTTATTACTAAATATTTCCCACTTGTCATGTGGTTGATATTTAAATTCTATCTCATTTTAATCACACTAAGAATATATTAATTTAGTATCATTGATTAACAAGAATGCAAATAGATAAAACACTATACTAGGGGGTCTACGACTTTGATGGTGGTGAACAACTGTATGGAGTCGAGCTAGGGCAGCCGTACCCTAGCTCATTTGTCATTCTGAGTGACTCTACATTGGAGGGGAAGGGTGGCAGTTTGTGTGCTAGAGGTTGGAGCCATAGCTCAAGTTGGGTTTTCTTTTTTTCTTTCCATTTTGCCAACTGTGTTATGTCCTTTATGCTGTGAGCTATGAGCTTCATGCACTTACAAGGTAGGACACAATTGTTGTCCTTTATGCTATGAGTTGTATGTTGTGTGCACTTACAGGGCAGGGCACTGAACTGGGGCGGGTGGGGCTGTTTGTAGTGTGCCCCCAGCTAGAGAGCATTTTTTGGAGTGGTTGGGAAGGGGTGCGATGCTGGGGTTAGAGGAAGGATTGTAGGCAAGGATGGATAGGAGCTTCAGTGAGGTGGTTGGAAGAAACAGGCAGGGACTAAAATCCAAGATGAAGGAAACCATTGATCTTAGCCAAACTACAGGGTTGTTTGATACTCAATCAGTGGGGGGCTCAAGAATCACAAAGGTGAATGGATGCCTAGAACACTATATGGAGAGACTGAAGCTAATAATCATGTTTGATATGATAGCTGAAGATGTGGAATATTTTTCCAAACACTCTCTCTACTACAAATTTATAGGATTACGAGTTGCCCTGCCCTTTCTAGAGAATTGGGCTCGATGAGTATGGGAGCCAGAAGGAGAGATGGAGGTTACTCTGTTGGCTAATAATATTTTTATGATCACTTTTGTTTGTCTGGTTGATAGAAATAGGGTGTTTGAAGGAGGTCCTTATTTCTATAACTAGGTCAGGCTTTTTCTGAAATCGTGGCATGTTAGTTTTAACCCAACTGAGGAATTACCAAATAGAGTCCCAGTGTGGGTTAGGCTACCCAGAATGCCTATAGAATGCTACAGGGAGGACATTTTATAGATGATTGCCTCCATGCTAGGAAAACCAGTGGGGTCTTTGACCCAAACTCTAGGTAAGAAAATCATGACTTTTGCTAGAATCTATGTGGAAATTGACTTAAGTAAGCCTTTACCAGATGCAGTTGAGATGTCTGTGGGAGATTACTCATGGGTCCATCAACTGGACTATGAGACACTTCCATTCAGATGCCACTTGTGTCAAGAGTATGGTCACTTGGTACGTAGATGCTCGAAGGTAAAAGCAGGTGATCAACAGCCTTCTAACCCACCTCCACTACATAGTGTCACTAGTGTGGACAAAGGAAAAAAGGTTAAAATGAATGCAAGGAAGGAGTCAAAAGGTTTTGTGCAGGTTAAGGTGTGAGGTAGAAATAAAGGACATAAGAGGTCCTTATGGGAGCATCAAGAGGAGGATTTAGTTAATAGGTTTGAGGTGCTAGATGCATTAGGCCAACAAGAGATTTTACCAGGCCTAATTGGTGTAGAGCAAGTGGTTGGGAGGTTTGAGATGGAGGGAATTTCTACCATGGATCAAGCAACATTGCTTGTGGAAGCAACTTTACCCATGATTTTGGATGGGCAGGTTGGGGATCAGAAATCCATTAAACCAATTATTGATATGGTTCAAGATGTGGAGGAGGGGGTTTCCCCAATATAGGCAGGGGTGATAGACACAAAGAAGAAAGGCAAAGGCCATCCTCACCTGGGAATTCTTCAAAGGGATGGAAAGAAGGGGGTGGTGAAAAAAGTCTTAAGTTAGGGAGGAAAAAGGATATGGAAAGGATAAAGTTGATTGGGGAAAATTTAGTTGAGTCAGGGTCAGTTAAGACCCTTGATTCCCACTTCTTGTCTCCACCAAAATGATTGTTCTTTCTTGGAATGTGAGGGGCTTGAATAGCAGCCCTAGACAAAATGTTGTTAGGGATTTGGTTAGGAGTCATAGTCTAGATATCCTATTTCTACAAGAAACTAAGGTCTCAGTAGAGTACATGATGAAAATAGCACCTCAAATTTGGAGGCAAAGTTCTTGTCAATGTATTGGGGCGCAGGGATCAGCAGGTGGAGTGGCTTGTCTATGGAATCCTTGCAAGGTTCGGCTAATGTCATGGATTGCCTTTAGGTCTTTGCTATCTTTGGTATCCTTATACGTCGAGTTAGGGGAGTTTTTCTTCTTACAAACATTTATGCCCCCACCGATTTCCAAGGTAAGCTTTTGATTTGGGATAATATACAGTTGGTCCGTAGAGACTTTCCTTATTTGCCATGGATTATGGCATGGGATTTTAACACTATCATGGATCTTATGGAAAAAAGGGGAAGTATGGCAAGATTGGAACCTTCATCCTTTTTGCTTTGAGACAAGATTTTGGAACTCAACCTGGTGGACATTAAACCATGCAATGGATGGTTCACATGAAATAATAGGAGACTGGGTGATATCTGTATTGTAGAATGCATTGATAGGTTCCTGACCTCTTATTATTGGGTGGGTAGATTATGGACCTTAAGGTTCAAGATCCTTGACTGAAGAGGCTCAGATCACTAGCCAATCAAGCTGCACATTTCTTCTAATTACATACACAGGATGCCACCATTTAAGTTTCAACTCATGTGGCTCAGGGATCCTGATTTGTTTGATAGAGTGGCTAATTGGTGGTGATCAAGGAGGCCTGCTACTGGTATGGTAATGTACATCTTTTCCAAGCTTTTGTAGTTTGTGAAATATCAACTCAAAAGGTGGAACTCGCTGAGCTTTGGTAACATCTTTCAAGAAAAGAAAGAGGTGCAAAGGGATTTGAATGGCATTACCAGAATAATTAGAGAGGAGGGGCTATCTGAAATCTTACTGAGGGAAGAGGCAAAGGTTGTTCGGGTGGTAGAGGAATGGGAGCTGAGGGAAGAGATCTTTTGGAAGTAGAAAGCAAGGGTAGAGTGGCTGCAAGAGGGGGATAAGAACACAACATTCTTCTTCAACTCGGTCAAAGCTAGGTAGCATGGGAACATGATATCCACTTTGGTTTTGGACAATGGAGAGATCATCTCATCTACTAGAGAGATATGGAATGAAGCTGCTCAATATTTCACTACTCTTTTCAAGGAGGAAGGGAGGAGGGAAGTGGATGTCGAGGAACAGATACTATCCTATATTCCCACTCTGGTAACTCGGGAGATGAAGGAGCAATTGATGTGTCTAATCTATATGGAAGAACTCCAGTGAGTTCTTTTCAATATAAAAAAGGTAAGGCACCTGGTCCTAATGGTTTTTCAATTGAATTTTTTCAAGAATTTTGGGAAATTATCAAAGAGGATTTGTTGGCTATTGTTCAAGAATCCCAAAGTAACAGGCAAATGCTTAGAGCCCTAAATTTGACTTTTTTGGCTCTCATTCCTAAGGGGGAAGGGGTTGATTGACTAAATCAGTTTTGACCCATTTCCTTATGCAACATGGTCTACAAAATTATATCTAAGCTGATTGTGGAAAGGTTGAAGAAGTCACTGAGTATGTTGATCTCAGAGGAACAAAGCGGCTTCATGGAGGGGCATCAGATTTTGGATGATATTGTGGTGGCAACTGAGGCTATCCACTCCATGTCCAAATCTCAAGAGAAGGCTATGTTTATGAAATTGGACATGTCTAAGGCATATGACAGGGTTCACTAGTCCTTTCTTTAGAAGATTATGGAAGCTTTTGGGTATGAGGAGGTTTGGATTAGGTGGGTAATGAGTTGTGTGAACTTGACTTCATTTTCTATCTTGGTTAATGGGGAGCACTCTCACCTCTTTGGGGCCATGCATGGACTGTGGCAAGGGGATCCCGTATCTCCTTACCTATTTCTACTTCTGGTGGAAGGGTTGGGGTGATTGATCAGGAAGAAAACCTCAGAAGGTAATATTCAGGGTTGGAGGTGGGGAGGTGACCTTCTTATTCTCTCTCATCTACAGTTTGTGGATGATGTGGCTTTGATGGGCATGGCTAATATGAGGGAGGCCACCAATATTTGCAGTGGACTGGATGCTTACCTGGCAGCCATGAGACATGTAATTAACAAGGATAAGTCTTCCATTTTCTTCTTTAACACTCCTCCAGCCATCTAGCGTAGAGTGGCTGATATTCTTTGGTTTCAAATTGGTAGCCTCCCAATTCTTTATTTAAGGATCCCTATAATGGCTGGGAGATAGGCTAAGGAATCATGGCAGGGGATTCTAGACAAGTTCAGGGGTAAGGTGAATTATTGGACCAACAGGTGGTTGTCCTTTGTTGGTCAAGCCCAACTAATTTAGTCAGTGGTTTAGGCACTTCTTATTTATAGATGCATGCTTCAGGTGGCACCTATGGGATTTGTCAAGGAACTTGATTCTTTGGCAAGATAGTTTCTTTGGGCTGGTAACCTAGCTTCGATGAAGTGGAGCCTGATTAGATGCGAGGTGGTGTGCAGCCTAAAAAGGTTCAAGGGTCTGGGATTATGGCAGTCTATTTTGGTAGGGATGGCCCTGGCAGCAAAATTGTATTGGAGATGGTGCAATGAGTAGGACCATGTGTGGGCCAGGATTTTATCCCATAAGTATCTTTTTGGGGTACCTAAGAAGGATATTCCTAGATACAGCTTGTCTAGAGTTGGGTTGGTGATGTGGACCACTCTAAAGAAAGGCACTGCATTGGTTAAGAGAGGTATTTTTTGGATTTATAGAGGAGGGACTGAGGCATAATTCTGGCATGATTCATGGGACGGCTTTCCCCCTCTAGTTTCTCAATATCCTCATCTGAGTGAGCTGGCATAGAGATTTAGTGAGGCTGGGTGGAGCAGGGTGTGTGACTACAAAATTTTGTCCCTTAGGGGCTAGTTAATGGAAGTGAGATGGATAGTGCTAGAGGAGTGGCTGATTAATGGTATGGCTGATGAGTGCACTGAGCTAAATCACATCCTAGTTGGGCGTAGCTGCTATGCACTTAGGGAGTGAGACATGCTAGCCTAATTCCTCCATCCCAAAGGAAAATGCATGGTCATGGTGGGGTATCAGGAATTGATTGCGCAATAATGTGAGGAAGGGGAAGTTTCTTGGTGGAAAAGGGTCTAGAGCAATTTCTCCTGGCAAAAATGTAATTATTTGACCTGGATGCTAGCCTAGAATCATTGCCTGTCTTGGGAAAACATTAGGAAGAGGGGATTTGCTGGGCCTTCACTATGTGTCCTATGTTTGGAGGTAGAGGAGGAGTCGACACACTTATTTTTTAGTTGCCCTTTTATTCTTCACTTGTGGCACGCTCGGTGGGACATATGGAGATGTCATTGCTTGCATGCCTCCTCACTGGCTGATTTTTGGTCTAGATTGGGCAGACTACCCTTTGATGCTCATTTCTTGCAGGAGGCGTGGTATGCTAGACCAATCTTTCTTTTGTGGCAAGTATGGTTGGAGAGAAATCATAGAATTTTTAGGGAAGAGAAATTGGCACTCCAGCAGGTTTGGGGCAGAATATTGGGTATGGTCCAGGAGACGGTGGTAGCTAAGAGTGAAATCATATTGCCTCTAGAGAAGGGTGATGCAGAGCTGGTTGAGAGACTAGGCTTATAGGATATCTCTCAGGCCTCTACTTGTGTTAGATGCGGCTAGAGTGGGAAGTAAAAAATTAACAGGCAAGGGAAGTGGATGCCACCCACCACTGGCTTTTTAAAAATTAATACTAACGGATCTTATAGAGGTAATCATGGCCTAGCAGGGATTGGGGGAATTAGTCAGACTCCTCCAGATCTGTTATTTTTATTTTTTTGGTCCATATGGGAGAGCAGACAGTTAACAAGATGGAGGGACTTTCTATTTTCTATGCCTTGAGGAGAGCTTATGAGTTAGGCTGGCGAAAGGTAAAATGTGAAGCTGACTCGCAAATTTTGATCAATATGCTCCTGGAAAGGAGGATTGTCAACGTGAGCTGGTAATTATCCCTGATAGTGTAGCAGATTTTTCAAGTTAGTGCACTTATGGAGTCCGTGTCTTTTGTGCATGTTCCCAGGGAGTGGAATGAAGCAGTAGATTACCTGGTGAAATGGGCTTCAGAGGCAAATGATGGGGCAAAGGTGGACGAGTGGGCATTGCTGCCTAATGAGGTGTGAGGTTGGAGCGGATTCTTAGAGAGGATAGAGATGGGGATGGAGAGTGATGGTTGTTGTTGATATGTTTTGTAGTTTTTCTTGTTTCTCTCTATTTTGGGTAGCTTTTGGTGGTGTTGCTGTGTTGTAATTTGGCTTTTTCTGATTAATAAAGTTTTTACCCCTCTTTTATATTAAGAAAAAAAAACAAGAATGCAAATAAAACACAATAATAATTTGATGTTCAACAACCATGCTTATTTAAAAACTCCATAAAGACAACTTTACAATAACCTTTTCTCTGCCTTCAAAGTCAATCTTAATAATATAATAGTTTTCCATTTCTCTTATCAATAAACAAAATTAATTATCACCTGATAGTCTATTTATTAATCAAATCATAAGCTTCAGATGTGAGAAGACTAGTTTTATCCCTTAATAACTTTAACCATTAATAGGATCAAACCCATGTCTACTGAAAAAATAAAAAAGAAGATGGATGTGTGGGAGATTATGCATACTAGAAGGATTACAACATTCATCAACTATATTTATGGTGTGGATAGGCATCTATCCAAGCAATTTGATAAGAGTTAGAACAATGGAGTTGTGAACAATAACAATGTCTTGGTTAAAATCAATGAGAGGCTATTATCAACATGGAGGTCATTTTGATGTTATTCAATTCTAATAAGAATAAAAATGATGAAAACAAACCCAGCAAGAAGCTCAAAGGAGTTTGCATCTAGGACATTGAGTAGAACCCAAAAGGATATTAGGAAAAGAAGTTCAAGGACATCACTGAAGGATGAACCAAGGATTATGAGGAGTGGAAAAATTCTCATTAATTTTCTTATGTTTATTTTCCTTTATTTAGTCACTATTTAGCTATTGTTTTTCAGCTATTTATGAGTTGTTCTTTGTTCCTTTTTGTTTCAAGATCCTTCTTCAAGCAATCATGTCTTCCAAGTTTCAGACCTTGCCTAACTTTCTTTTTTATGGGTAGGGCCCCTTCAAAACTCACTTTTACCTTTTAATAAAAACTTTAACCATTAATCAAATTAAATTATTTTTCCAAAAGTCCAGTCATCAACACATGTCTACTATAAATCAACACTGTTCTATTTGAAATTGAAAATCAACACTCACATTTAAAAAATAAAAACATATGTCATACATATAGTGTAGCCAAATTAATTACAAATAAAGAATTACATTTCTAGATAATATCTAACACATCATCAACTCAAAGCCATCAAAGAATCTAATGCATCTTTGAAAATCCATATATATATATATATATATATATATATATATATATATATATATATATATAAGTTTGAAACTGATTGTCTTATAATATTACAACATTTCCACAATAAATACATGTTACAACTGATTGATTGATTATTTTTAAATTTATTGTGGAGTGTCTATCTTTTTCTATTGTAGAAGACACTCCCTTTCCATGGAGAGGCTTGTATCTTTTATGATTCTTAATTAGAGAATATCCTTGGTTGCAACATTAATATTGGTAAGATTTTCCCTTTCATCCTTTGTTGCACCTACCAAAATCAATGCAAGATCTACATCAAATTTATATTTGAACAAATATTTGGATCCAATCCATACTCATTGATGATTTTATTCAATGTATTATTTTTTTTATTAAACAAAACAAGTTTTTATTTTCAAGGAAAAAATCTCATTTAAAATTTTTCATGCTATTTAGAGGTTTACTTCAAGTACCTTCACTTAATTATTCAAATTTTCATATTTTGACAGCAACTAAAAAAAGAATATTATTTAGTTAAAAAATAAAAGAATAAAAATGCAAATGATAAACAACATAAAATGAGTATAGCTTACCACAACTTTTCCCTTTTCTGTATTAGCAATAATCATAAAGATTTTAGCTTTTGCCCATTTTTTGTAGTACGCCTACGCCTCTACATTTAAATTCTTGATCTTATTCAACACAGTAGATAAAAATTTATCATTGTAATATTTAATAATATTATTTACTTTAGAAATAACTTGAATAAATAAAACATCAATTTTTATTTGTTGATTCTCAACCACTTTGAACAATTGGTTATGTTGGGAGTGATTGTGAAAATGGGCATTTATTTATTGAATCAAAACTTTAGCCCTTACCTCCCATATTATCAAACACTCAATTTCAGTAATAAAAAAATTATTTTACATATGTGATTGTATTATCCACAAATAAATTATCTAAATAAAAAATGGTAAGATCATCATCAATCTTAGGAATCAAGATTGAGAGGGGAAGGGGGTGAACTAGACTATAGAGATTTCGGTGTCAAAAGTTTTTGAGAACTAACCTCTGGCCCCTTGGGTTGTGATCCCTAAATCATATCATGGGGATTAAAAATATTATATAGATCCCCACTCTCCATCCCCCAAAACTCATTATCAAGATATTTTTTTTTGTAAAATAGTGGTTTTTAAGCTAGGGAAACCACCAAGAGAAAGGATTAGAAACTCTTAAAATTTTCAAATGCGTAGTGCCACTACTTGGGGATGGAAATGATAATCATTTTCCCTTGGTTATAACTTGATAGGTTTGTAGTGGTGGTGGAAAATGTTGCCTTTGATAAGGGGTCCCTAAAAATTGAAAAAGAGATTATATAACTACTAAATGAGAATAAAGTTAATATTTAATAACTATATTAAAAAAAATTGATAGGTGCATAATTTTCTATTGAATATGCCCTAAATATATCTATTCCAATTGAATACTTAGAGGTTATTATTTGGAAGATTTGGGGGAAGATTCTAAGGATGATGTAAAAATAACACAAACCAAATAAAACATTATAACTACAACATATAATGAAATTATTAATAATGCAAATAAGATAATGGTATTACTAGCAACATGAGAGTAGGTTTGAGTTTGTATTTATGAAAATAGATTAGGTGGACGCATAATAGAACTCCACGTTCTATTTTGTCTAGTCAATGGATGAGGGGATGATTATGTATCTATGTCTAATTCTCTATAGGCCTTATGATGTTGATGACCTCTTACTACTACCTACTTCTCGAAACAAGTTGCAAAAATATTTTCTATGAGGAGGATACAATTAGTTCAATCAAATAGAGTACATTAAATAATTTTTAAATAATTTAAAATTTAGTTGCAAACATTAATTTATCTCTTGTTATGTAATTGAAAGAGACTTGAACTTCATTTTTTGTGAAGAGCAGTTAGAATATTCATGCTCTACATTTGTAATTGGTGAAATGACTCATTGTACAAAGCAATAATACAGCTTGTATATGTAAAAGTGAAAATATCAATGGTAAGAGTAAAATTTAAATAATTGATGATCTTGTTTGACAAATACAAACACCAATCAAATTTTTGGCCACTCAAAGTACGTAGGATGTAGACGATAGCCCAGATCAAAATATTTGATGTTCTTTCCTACAATATAATTCTACCCTGAAATAATTTTATCATGGCAAAAGTAAAAGTATTGTTCACAGATTATACAATGAGTCCCCTAGATTTTTGATTCTATCCACTTGTAACAAAAGCAAATATGTTATTAAGGATGTTTAGTAAATGTATAAATTTTAAAACAAACTTTAAATGAAAATAATATTAATTTAATGAAATAATATGAATCATCATTAGTATCATACACCTTAGTTTTAGAAGAATTGGATATGTTTTTTATCACTAGTCGAAGGAATGGTTTCCACCTTATTTTCTTACTTTGAATATGTTTCATCCCTTAAAATGGAAATAGTCCTGCATATAATGTCAAATGTAATATAGTCATGATTCTTATCGAGTGTTTCACCCATTTCTCTTATCCATGATCTTCCTAGTTCAACATTGTATTGATCCAAATTAGGGATAATGTGGAATATAGTCAAACATATATTTAGACTTAGTTTTCAATCCATACTTCAATTGAATTAGTCTTATACAAGTATTCAATGTGATATCCAAGATATCTAGGAAGTTGTATGCTAAACACATTAATTTTTAAAGTGTTATCAATCAAAACAATTGTTCATTTCTTGCCATATATGTGAGGAGTAACAACCAAAGGCTATATAATTAAGAATCCTTTGTAGTTTCCCCCTTGGAAACCTTGTTTGTAACATTAGTATTCTTAGGTACATATTACTTTTGAAATTCCCTATTAGAAACCTATTCATAGGTAAATTTATGTTTTTGGGTACATATTTTTTAGTCACCCTTATTTGTGTAACTCTTATTTATAAATTTTCATTATTTAATTCTTCTTTATTTAATTCTTCCCTAGGATATGGGGCCACAATTTTAATAGGTTGCTCAAATTTAGAAGGTATGATTGAATTTGGTGGTTCTTTAATTGATGTATCCATTGTAAGGTCACCTCTATCGATAAGTTATTATATTATGGTTTTCAAATCCCAAAACTTATTTATTTAATGTCCATGAAATCTATGATAAACACAATATTATTTGAATCTCATTACAAGACACATAGGAGGCAAAGTAATCAACTTGTTTTGAATCATATTTATTAGAGTTTCACTTGGAGTCTTATCAACCTTATGCATACTTATTGATCCATTAGTTGTAGATTATTTTTTATTATTAACCTATATTTGAAATGAAATATTTTATGAGACATAGGTTTAGATGAATTAATAGATATACAGCATGATCATGGTTAATGACATGTGTAATCTTATCCTCAAGTGTTTTAATGTTAGACATGAATTTTTTATTTCCTTTTGTAACACCTCTATAGAATAGATAATTATAAGCATCTAATCATGGATGGTCATACTATGCATGCTACTACTCATAGATTTGGAATACGTATCTTTATAATCAAAAACCATATGACTTTTAATTTTGATACACATATAAGATTCATCAAGAAGACACATTTTACCCTTAGGTATTGTGATATCATATATATACATATCTATTATAAGACTTAGGTAAATAATAGATGAGGGATGGTAACTATCATGACCTTGAGGAGGAATGAAAAGATTCACACATGGGAGCATTTATAATTCCACATTCATATAATGTGTTACCAACGAGATATAAGAATTAAACCTTATTAATTTTAGCCTTAGTTTAAATGCACATAAATTTGTCTCATTTCATTACATGGTTGTGAAAGATATTATATATTTCAAGGAAACGCCATGTAATTATGACAATCATAGCTTGAATATTAATATATAAACTATGTAAATCCTTTACATCCATGATTTATTTATGTGAATAAGGGGAAATTAGAAATTATATTTAAAACTATAATGCAAAATTTTGAAACCCTAAGAAGGTAAGATGAAATTATAAGGGAATCATAGGGTTTTTTACACTTGAAATAATGATCAAGTTAACCAAATTTTTAACTTATATTGTATTTAGTGATTTAAATAAGCCAAACTATTGAATATTTAAATTAAATTATATATATCATTCACTACATATATTTGCATGTAAAAAAATATTGATATTGAGCTTAATATTTAAATATAAATGAAAGATGATAGGTTGTCTAATTTAATTTTATTCTATTTTGGTTTTTGTCTATACATAATCATAATAAATAGTTTGTAATGGATTTTTTATTATTTGACTCTAGAGATTTTCTATCAAAACATGCCAATATGGTATCAATGATTGTATGTGTCCACTATCTATCAAAAACATTTATGTTATTTTTTATCTGATGTACCATATACCACTATGTCTACCTATAAAAAAAAATCAATTCTATGAAATTATTTCAAATGAATTTATGATTTATTCCTAACAACTGGTATGAGAGCTTCAGGTTGTATTTTCTGAAGTATTAAATTGTAGGAAGGGTTATTATTTCAAGTGGAAGTTATGGATGATGATCATAGATCAAAGGTTGAAAAATTTAATAGATAGAATTTTGTTTTATGGAAGATGTAGATGGAGGATTACCTCTATTATAAGGACCTCCATGCTCTACTTGGAGGAAATGTAAAACAACTAGTGAGTATGACAAATGAGGCTTGGGAGCTGCTTGGCATGAAAGGACTTGGGGCCATTAAGTTATACCTTGTATCTTCAATTGTGTTTAATATATCATAGGAGAAGAACACAAAAGGTCTCATGAATTCATTAGGGAAGTTATATGATAAATCCTCTACTTCTAATAAAATATTTTTAATGAAAAAGTTATTTAATATGAAGATGTCTCAAAATGGTTCAGTTGTTGATCATCTAAATGAATTTAATATGGTTGTGAGTATGTTAAACTCTATAAAATTTGATTTTTATGATAAATTTAGGGCTTCACTTATTTTGTGTTCCTTACCAGAGAGTTAAAATAGCCTGGTAATGGATGTAAGCAACTCAGTCTCTAATAATACCAAGTTGAATTTTGAGGATGTCCTAGGAGTAATCCTTAGTGAGGAAATGTGATGGAAAATCTATGGGGATATTTTTACTTTAGGTGATGCTTTGGTATTGGAGAGTATAGGGAGACAAAATTTTAGAGGAAAAGGAAAGCATGGAAAGTCAAATGGTCCTAGAAGGTCAAAATCAAGGAATATGATGGTATCCTGGCACCATGGAAAGACTGGGCATGTGAAGAAGGATTATTGGTCTCTTCAAAATAAGAAAAAAAATCAAGGAGACACCAAGGATTATAGGTAATGTTTGTCAAGATGCATTAATTCTTTCCATTGATAATATTTTTTAGTCTTGGGTTTTAGATTTAGGGGCCTCTTTTCATGCTACACCATATAGGCAGTATTTTATTGATTATGTTCAAGGGAATTTTGGACATGTTTATGTTGGTGATGATGAGCCTTGAAACATAGTAGGAAAATGAAGTGTTCAGATCAAGATGTAGAATGGGAACACTTAGCTACTGAAGGATGTCAAACATGTGCCTAAGTTGAGATAGAATTTGGTATTCATATGTAAGCCAGGCAATGAAGGTTATATGGTGACATTTATAATAGATTCTTGAAAGGTGAACAAGGGTGCTCTTGAGGTATAAAGAGCTAAGAAGGTTGTTACCCTATATTTATCAAGTAGTGCTAACTATTGTAATTTAATTCTGGCATATGTAGATACAACTTTGTGGCACAATAGGCTCGATCACATGAGCCAAAAGGCTATACAAATTTTGAAGGATTGGTTGCCTGGATTGAAAGGGTCTGATTTAGATTTTTGTGAAGATTGTGTGTACAAAAAATAGAAATAAGTAAAGTTTCTCAAGGTTAGACCTACAAGGAAGGAGAATAAGTTAGAGCTGGTTCGTTCAAATTTATGGGGATTGACTCAAGTATCTTCTATTGGTGGGTCATCTTATTATGTCACTTGTATTAATGATACAACTAGGAAATTTTGGGTGTATGGCATTAAGATAAAATATTATGTGTTTTATACATTTAAATGATGGAAATCCCTAGTTGAGAATGAAATAGATCTCAAGTTAAAATGTCTCAAGTCAGATAATGGTGGGGAATATTGTAGTAATTGATTTTTTGCTTTCTATTCAATAAATGGAATTCATGGATAGAGGATGGTTCTAAGAACTCCACAAAAAAATAAAGTGATAGAAAGGATGAATAATACTATCATGGATCATGTTAGGAGCATGACGTTGCATGAAAGACTACGTCTTTAGTTTTGGGTAGAAGTAGTAAACATGACCATATATTTGAGAAATAGAGGACCTTCATCTTCTTTAGATGGAGGCATACCTGAGGAAGCTTGGTCTAGTAAGAAGGTTGATTATTCATTTCTTATAATATTTGGTTGTGAAGCCTTCATTCATATTGATAAAGATGATAGGACCAAGTTAGAGGCTATGTTTGAAAAATGTACCTTTATTGGTTATGGTGAGGATGAGTTTGGTTTCCATATTTGGAGTCTTAAGGATAAGAAAATATTTTAGTCTCAAGATGTTGTCTTTAATGAAAAAATTGTGTATAAATAGTAGTTGTAGGATCAAAAAGAGGATTCCAAAAAAGAGTACATAGTTTTAGAGCACATTTTACATGATAAAGTGTCCAAGAAACTAGTTCAAGCGCCCACTTCACAAGAACCCCATACTCCTTTGGTGAGAAGGTATTCTAGGGTAAAAAGGGAACCTGAACATTTTTCTCCATCTCTTAATTATTTATTACTCACTAAAAATAGAGAGCTAGAGTGCTTTAAGTAAGTAATGTAGGTAGATGTCAGGAAGAAGTGGGAGCAAGCAATGGATGAGGAGCATCAGTCTCTCATAGAAAATTAGACTTGGGATTTGGTAAACCCACTTAAAGGTAAGAGATTATTATAGAACAAGTGGGTGTATATATTTAAATAAGATGATGGAGGCAAGAAAAGGTACAAGGCTTGGTTGATGGTAAAGGGGTTTGCATATAAGGGAATTGATTTCAATGAGATTTCTTCCCCAGTGGTAAAGATGACTTGTATTAGATTTGTTCTTAGGATAGTGATAGTGGAAGACATGTACTTAGAGAAACTAGATGTGAAGATTGTGTCCCTTCATGGTGATTTGGAGGAGGACTTATATATGGAATAACCACAAGGATATGAGGTCACAGGGAAGAAGAACATGGTGTGTAAATTGAAGAAGAGCTTGTATGGCCTGAAACAAGCTCCATGATAGTGGTAAAAGAAATTTGATAGATTTAGATGGAGTAGGGATAATCCAGGTGTCGTTTATACCATTGTGTATATATCAATAAGTTTCATGATGGTGATTACATTATCCTATGTCTTTACATGGATGGAATGTTGGTTGTAATTAAGAACATGCAAGAAATAAAGGTATTCAAGGAAAAACTTAGTAATTCCTTTACTATGAAGGATTTGGGAGCACCCAAAAAAATCCTTGGTATGAAAATAACTTAGGATAGGAAGGAATGAAATTTGAACTTATCCTAGGAAGAGTACATTAAAAATGTCTTGGAGAGGTTTAGTATGCAGCATGATAAATTGGTTGCGACTCCTTTGGCAGACCATTTCAAGTTATCAAAGGATTAGTGTCCCAAGATAGAGGAAGAGAGAATCTAGATGTCACATATACCTTACTCATCAGTAGTTAGCAGCTTGATGTATGCCATGGTGTGCACTAGTCTATATATTTCCTATGTAGTGGGAGTAGTAAGTAGGTACATGAGTGATCTAGGTAGAGAACACAGGAAGGTAGTGAAGTAAATCCTTTGGTATTTAAGAGGGACCATGGAGATAGTTTTAAGCTATCATGGATTGGACACCACTTTGCCTATTTATGTAGATTTGGACATAGTTGAAGATTTAGATAGTAGGAGTACAAAAAGATATGTATTTATTATAGGTGACACAATGATGAGATGGATTTCATGACTACATAAACTTATGGATTTGTCAACCACATAGGCTAAGTATGTTGTTGCCACAAAGGCAAGAAAATAAATGATTTGGTTACAATAGTTGATTGAAGAGTTGGGGCATATTCAGAAGGAAGGGAAGTTATATAGTGATAGTCAGAGTGTTATACATCTAGAAAAAAACTCTGCTTTCCACTCTAGGATGAAGCATAGATAGTTGAGGTACCATTTCATCATGATAGCTTTGGAGAAAGAGAAGTTGAAGCTGAAGAAGATTCATACCAGTTATAATCCTACAAACATGATGACCAAGGAGGTCACAAGGGAGAAACTAAAGTTATGTTCAATTTTGGTTAGCCTTCATAGTTGATAGTGAAGGGTTGAGAAGCCTACTCAGAGGAAATCAATCTCTAAATGGGATATTGTTGTGTTGTGGAGCCTATTTCTAAATTACAATGTATTTCAAATATTGTACTTTTAAAATATACTATATACTCTTTATGTATACTATAATGGTAAACCATTTTGGGTTGACTTTGCCCATGGTTTTGGTACCCATTATTTTTTAAAACCACTATGTCGATGTATTATGTATAGATAGATATTCAGTAGGTAATACATTATGAGAGAAAGGGTTTGAGAAGGAAGAATAGAGTGTGTGAATTTAGGTGTGAATTTAGGAGGGTTTGTTGAGCATAGATCCAAATAATATTTGTGCATTGTAATTGTGAGAAGATAGATTCGAGAGTAGATTGAACTCTTTTGGCTTGTAATAAAATCTGATAAAGTGTTTCTTGGTGGATGTATCCCATATTAGGTGAACCACATTAAATCTAGTATTTTTATTGTGCATGTTTATTTGTGTTCTTTATTCATCTCTATTCATATCTATTATTATTGCAATTTTGTGAAATTATTTTGATTTTTGATTTATTCTTAACATGACATCAACCACAAACAAGAACTATTGTGATACCTCTCATGAGGCCATCATCTAGAAAAGTTAACACTGGTTTAAAGGAAGAATAAAACTATTTTTTTAGAACCTTCTCTTTTTTGTAATTACTCCATGAGTGCTTAGTCAAGCATCATGAGATTCTCCATGTCCTACCCCTCTCTCTTTTTATTCTATAAATGAAGCCTTGAAATTCATCGTATGGATCCTCAAAGTGTGTATGGTAAAGTCCTACCAAACTTAATACTTGTTTATTGCCTCTAAAATGAATTCAATCTAAATTTTACTTTTTTTAACTTGCATCTAGTGCTTTTGAGATGGATTGTTGATGAATATTAGTGATAGTTGTTTCAATTCCTTGAATTTATCCTCTTCATTCATTCCTCTATGTGATTTATTCATCTTTCAATAGGTCATATGATGTGTGTCAAATGGTTTTGCTAAGTTTAAGTGTATAAATATAATTAGTGTCTTCTCTTAGGCCTCTTGATCATTTACTTTGGTTGTTACATTAGACATAACCTTCATATAGAAACATTTGTGTGATAATAATTTTTTTGGAGTTGTGGAATTAGATTATAACCTTGTTGATTCATAGTGGAGTCATAGGAAAGTAGAGAAAACTATATTTTGGTGCATCACCTCCTTTGATTTTTAGTTTCGCTCTCCCTTTTCTTTGTCATTTGAATAGGTTTAGTAGTAGTTTGGGTGAAACATCAAAGGAGCTAACCCATATTAATATATTCACCTCATTGATTATGCTACCCATGACCTAGAGGTATCTCCATGATATCATCTAAGTAATAATGATTGAACAACCTTATTAAGGGTGCAATTTAGATTGATAACACTACCAACTATAAATGATGCTCAATTTGAATAAAATTGTTTTTATGACCCCACTTTGCACTTTTTGGGGACATGTGATTTATAATAATAGGATGTTGGTCAATTTGGTTAAGATCTAGGGGAACTATTGTGAAAGGATGAGCCTTTATTCTAGGATATTGAGTAATAAGTTTTTAAAATGCTCTAAAATATATGTAAATCATTACACTCATCCTCTAGTTTCCTAGTTAGGATGAACTTTTACATGTTCATCTAGATGTTTTTGATGATATTGGGGAAATCGTATCCCAACCTATTGAGGTAAATTTAGACTATGTTATGTATTTTTCAAGTCATAAGCTTGCATCCACTAATCATAACTACACTAATATTGAGCAAAAATCCCTCACCATGGTCTATGCCCTTCAAAAGTTTTAGAAATACCTACCCATGATTCTATTTAGTTTTTTCACTAACCACTAGACATTGAAGTACCTAATAAATAAATTGGTATTTCATAGTTGCATTTGTAGATGGTTGATTATTTTTCAAGAGTTTGATTTTAAGGTTATTATAAATTTGATAAAGAACCACATCAATAGTTATAATTTGTCTAGGATCAGTATAAGTGACATTCCAAAGGGGATGCTAAAGGATTATCTCCCGCATGAAAAAAAATTAATAAACACTATGCCCAAGGAATGTGAGGAAAATTCAACATTCCTTGCTTTTAGCCACACACCTACACATTATACAACTCTTAAGTGGAAGCAACTAGTCATATATGCTTCCCCATTTCAATTAATTGATGAACACTATATAAGATAGGCCTTAATAATATTTTGAGCAGATGCATTCTTGATCATGAGTATACAAGAGTTTTATCAAAATGACATGAAAGATAGTAAGTGGCCATTATGTAGGGAAGGCTATATCCATGAAATTTATCTAGTCTTGTTTATGATGTCCCACACTTTATAACAATTCACACAAACATGTTATCTACAACATTTTTAAACATATGGGTAAGTTAAATTAGTGAAATGAGATTATCCTAATTCTAATACTTATCAAATATCCTTTTTAAAATGTGAATTGGATATCATCGATCTTATCAACCCACCCATATAAAAAAAGTATAGGGTATATAATAACTAGAAGCATTTTTTCTTTATGGTAGAATAGATTATAGAAGTTAACCTAATTATGAACAGATTATAGAAGTTAACCCAATTATATATTAATTAGTCTATGATAAGGTGACATGTGTTCACCTTTGATTTACATACCACATAAGGGTAGAAGCTTATGACTCATTTGTATTTGATGCTGCCATATAACACCACTAAGAGTTCAGTTGAATATATAGTTGAAATAACTATACAAAATAACAGTTGAGCATGATAAGGAATTAGGGGCAGCCAATACATGGTAAGGCAACATGTGATGCAATTAAAATAGCATAATAGTAAAGAGAATCACCATCAAAAGAATGAAAATAGTGGTGTGCATGTAAAAGTGAATAGAGATTAAGTCATGTGTAGAATAATTAGTGAAACTAACAGAGGTATAAACATACACATTAGTGTAAACACAATATGGTATAATTGATACTAAATACATGTCATAGGCATATTTTCCCTTTAATATACCCAAATAACCATACAATCAACTACAGATGACTTGACAACTTGGGAATAAAAATAATTGCCTATCAAAAAATTATGATCATTAGAGGTGTTCAATAATTATGATTTAATCCCATCTTTTGAGTTGATGTTTTCAATGAGTTTCAATGATTTTGGTTATGAAATAATAGTGTTGAGTGTGTTTTTGTGTGTACGCATGTGAGGAATGGAAAAATTCTTTTAATTTTTTATATCTAATCTTGAAAGTAATATGGACCAAAAAAATTAGTGAAATTTTGAAAGGAGAATCCAAATACTTTAATTGGTTTCAACCATATGGCATGATGACTCAATTTCATGTTGGCACCCATATCTTGTTCAGATTTCAAAGTGGGTCTACAAGTCTAGATATCCCATAGTAAATTATTGACATCATGACATTCCCAAACCATTTCACAATGATCAATGATTTGTTTGGTCTCTTAAAATAGTGCTCCATAGTTGAATACAATCATATAATAGTGACATTCCAAGTGAAAGTTATATAAAAAAATTTACAAATATTTTGAACTTATTACCCAGTAGTATGTGGTAATATTCCACCAACATTAACACCTTGCATTATAATGGAGTGTTAAAATTATTTTTCCCTATCTTGGTAAGACATAGAGACTAATCTTTATTTTTTATTAGCAATTTACATTATATAATTTTGTACTTAAAAGTTCAGACCATAGTGGATTTAAAACCAATCATCTTTTATCAATTTCCTAGGTTAAACTACAACCTAAATTATGTTGATAGGGTCCCTAATTTATAAACTTGGTCTTCATCCTTGGGATGTACTGGAAGACCAAACCCATTGACAATCTGGTTTAGAGTTGGTGAGGTTTTTAGGGATGAACATTGAAAATATGGTAGACATGAAATTTTGTTTAATAATTTGAGTAATTTCTACCAAGGTAGTTATAAAGGCATGGTGAGAGGTAACTACTATTAGTGGAACCTATGTGAAATAGAAAAATAGTGTGAATAATGTGAGGTTTGATTTTCCCAATTATATTTATAATGAAGTGCTTGCTACTTCTTATGATGCTATGGATAATTGAAAATTATTATTTTAAGGATCACTATTTATTTTATATATGTTTTAGTACTTAGGATGCCCTTGTGGGGAATATTCAAGTGATGTTACTCAGCTACCCATCATCAGTTTGTTCATTTATACTACCTATTTTGTGTAGAACATAAAAATGGATACCTTGAAAAAAGTTATGAATACATATTTTATGAATGTCCCTCAACTTTTAGTAGAGTTATGGACCTTTTTATCTGAAAAAATTGAGTTTAATATGTTTTGACATCACATAGAGTTGTGTATGGTGGGGGAAAACTCCACATTCCATCCCACCAATTACCCTATATGATTGGTGTATAACAGGTTATTGTATAAATAACTTAATAAAAGGATGGTATTTCTCTATCTATGTATTTTTCCCACCATGTTTTGCATGGTTATATTCATTGCCTATTATGGTGATAGATGATGGAATAATATCATCGTTGAGGAGGATGTGCTTGATTAAGATGTCATGTAATATTATGGTAATGGTGATGACATCAACACAAAATTTGATACTACCATGGTGGTTTAAGATAATACAGACACCATAGTAAGATACATTGGGATCTCATAGCCTAACACACCCCCATCTAGCTAATTTATGCAAAGTTATAACATTCAGCAAAATTTGTTGGAAATAATTTTTTTAGTCTCACTGATAAGGAACTTCAATTGAATGAAAGAGGAGATGTCAAATAAAATTTTAGCCTAAATATATAATCTATATTGAGAGCCTACACATGTTTTTACATTACCCACATCTCAAATTATGAGCCTTCAAACTCTACACAAGATCAACCTTCATAGTCTTGTCCATCAAAGGCACCATAGCTTGATCATGACACCCGCAAAGGCAAGGAGGCACGTGATTATTTTCCTTAAGAGGAATTTTTTTTCATATTTTTTCACATTACTTGGTCACCTACTTCATGTAATAAATTTAATCAAATTATTATTCCTAAATATTTTAATTCCATGGTCAATAGAATGCAGATAGTGGACCCTTTCTAGTGATGCATTTGACAAGTTTTTTGGAGGAGGATTTGGCTATTTTCTTCACAAAATTGATAAAAAATACTCTAAAATCCATTAATTATGGTCTCAATATTTTAATTTATGACCAATATTTATTTTAATATGGCATACATTTGACATTGTGCCTTGTCAATGAAGACTGGTGATTAGGTCACCATCTTACCCTTATCAGTTAATGGGCATCGTTAGGTCAAAAAATCACTAAATCATGCATTACACTCTATATCTTATAATCAATTTTATCTTGTGATTTAATGCCTTTATCATTGTTAAGAGTAATTAATTATTCAATATTAAGGTTAGTTTAATATCTTGGCTCTTATCCTTCTATAATATTAATAAAGGGTCATGTGATTATGACCTTTGTCATAAAGGGAAACAATGATGCTAATTGGAAGTTTTTTTATAGCAAGGAGGAACTTGTCCAATTACCAATTCATTTTATACATTTTTAAAATAAAATTCAATAAATTGATAAAAATTCAAGCTTTGTTAAGAATAATCCCTTAAAGGTTATATACCTTGGATTTCATTTAAATGTATTATGATTGTATTGACTAAGTCCACCATTTTAAATGTTGCTAAAATTTTAAACCTTTTTCCATGTTAAACTCGAGTTGACCTTGCATGGTTTTATTTATGAAAACTTGTTAATGATTAATGGCTTGACTTGAATTTAAAGGTTTACAATTTATATATGGTAACTTTGATGTGTTATGAACTAAAAGAGGATAATTTCATCAGTTATCTTAAATTATTTGAGCCCTAAAACCACATACAAAGTAATGGAAAATAAAATATAAAAGGGTTATATGAAATCCCTAACAAAATATTAAATAAAATAAAAGGGATTACAAACCTAAAGAGTAAATATAACCTTAATGGGAAAAATAATGATTAGAAAAATATTAAAGGGAAGTCAATTATGAATTAGGGTTTTGTTTTGATAATTAATTATCCAATGAAGTGGTAGACAAAGTCATGGCCGATAGGATAAATATAATCAGGATCAATTATGGTTTTGCATGGATTAAAAAATTTATATTTTCCTTTGATTAAAATAATCATGCAATTTATGCATGGGTAGTACAATAGTTCTTAAAAACAGATAAAGGAAAGATAGAACAAATAATAATAAGGTGTGAATTTGTTTATAGAGATTATTAACCTTTTTTCACTTCCATTCACTTATCTAAGGTTATAATGGATAGTATGTTTAAAGCCACAATTTTTACCCATGGTGATAAATGTGAGGGTATATTGAGATGAAGCCAAGGCTCACTTTAGTTAGGCTTAGACATGTAACAATGCAACCATAATGATGAGTTTTATTCTTGTTTTAAGGCACATCTCTATTTTCCATGTATGTAGAACTATATGAGCCCTTATTCATGCTTGATTTATCTAAAACCCTATTCTTGAAATGGTTATGAGTATCCTATGGTATTTTTTATTTTATATGTATCTTTAAAACCCCATGTAAATGCAATATCATAGGCATAGAGATGTATATGTATATAAGTTTTTATGTGGCATGGTTGTTTGAATTTAAATATTCCTTACATGGTTTTATGAAATGAAAATGGTTATTTCCTTTTTGTGATAAGATATATATTCTTACATGGATACTGGAAAAGTATATTACTATTATTACTTATGAAAATATCTCTTATTGATGGTTACTACATATTTTGATGAACTATTTATAACCCTATCTCTAATGTTTTTATGATAATTTGCAAAGGAATTAATTATGCTCTTAACTTTATAATATGGATAAAAAATAGATATGCTAACTATATGTTGACCTCATATCTCATGACAAATTTATAATTGATGGAAATTAGATTTATTTATGAAATAAAGATATTGTTTTGTCTATTTAGGAGTTTCTTCAATATTTTTATGGCCAATTATAGCTTAGATTACTCTAAATATGGTCTTTATTGTAATAACATGTACATAAAATGGAAAATTGAAGTGATTCATTGTAATTATATTTGTTTCATGTGTATATAACAAGTAATTTTTATAATGTTTGATCAAATTGATTCTCAATTTGATATTACTAGATGCAGTTTTAAATGCATTTTTGTATAGGATGTAAATTTTAGTTATTCTTACTATGTGTTGGACAAAGGAAATAATATGAAATTAATTATTGTAATTATTCAAGTTCACATCAATATCAAATGATGAATGAGATTGATTTTATGTGTTTTAAATGATGTTATATAATTAGATTTTATAGTTTATATTGTTCTTTGTTCAATAGGTGTATAGAGTTAAATTGTTAAATAAACATTTAACTCTATTTTATGACTCAGAATAAGTAAAGGAGAGTTTAGAGGTCTATTGTTTTATTTATTGTATAAATTTCACTAACGGATAAATCTAATAAAGTATTATCAAAAATGTTTGGATTGTTTGATTGATTAAGCTAAACTTCATGGTGATAATTTTCATGTTCACTATAGCCTCTCTTTTTTTTTGGCAAGTACTGTGAAAATATTTTTTACCAATGGGTGTTATCTTTTTTTTAGTCTTATAAGATGTTTTTATGAAAAAAATTGTACCCTATTGGTATTTTCATGAGAATAAATACCCTCTTTGTTTTAGGGTTTATGTGACTGTGAGAATGTTTGAGCTAATATTATAACCTTAAAGGCATAAAGTCTAGTAAAATTACTTAATAATTATTTTACTATTTGATACCTAATCCCTTGAATAGATGTGCTTACATTTGATGATATTATATTCTCAATATATACTTATATAATTTCATTAGATTTATTGATTGACATAGATAACTAATATGATATTATTTTGGACATACCTAGGTCTATTTATATGAGTTTAATTTTATCTTTATGACTAGAATATGAAAGCACATAGTGTATACATCCAATTCCTAACACCATTTGTGTTGAAATTGTCAATCTTACTCGAATTGCACTCAAATGCACATTTTAGGTCAAAATATATAGTGTCCTAAATGGTATGAATGTATCATTTACAAGTGCCATTTTAGGTCAAAGTATCCCTAAATAGGTAAATTCATTTTATGGGTCAGCTAACTTTGATCAGATCATTTCGAGTCAAAATGACCATTTCATCATTTAGTGTTCTGGATCACTCTTTTCTTCTAATTCATCGGTACATGTCATGTACCTTTGTTATTTGCTTTTGGCAACATCCTAAATGGGAATATGGTTCCAACGCATCTAGCATCACCTTCTAATTCTTCTCAAGTCAAATTATGACCTAGTAATATGACTTTCTAAGCATTTTGATTAATTAAGGACCAATTTTCAAATAATTGCATAAATGTTAATTTAACCTTTTTAAAGGCTAATTAATCCAAATAAAGAGCTTAAGTGGATTTCCCATGAGATTTTTTGAATATTTCTTTTTGAAAATTGATTCTTATTATCTACATCACCTAGTGACATTATATATGGGGTGGCATCCATCAAGCCATAAATGCATAAAATATCAAGATTATGGATCACCCATGCTTAGTTAATTCCTCCCATGAATCTTCAATTCCCCGTATTCCAAGGTCATCTTGAGGATAATTATGGATTTAATTCTAAGTATTAGGATTATCCATAGCCACACATCTCAATCTTGAGATGGATGATCATGGTTGATCCTGACCAATCTCAAAAATATATAAATAGAGAGGCCATGAACATCATTTCAAATCCATTTTGGTACAAGGTTATTATGCTCAAATATATTCAAAGATTGAGCATTTCAAATTTATAATACTAAATTATTTCCATAAATATTCATTGATAGGCTAGTTTAGTGATTTAAAATCAAGATCCTAGGTTTTATGGAGTATTATTGAGGCATTGGAGGAGCTTACCACCATTGTTTACAAATACAAGGATGCTTGATCAAGGTATAACATGTTTTTGAGCCACATAGGTATGTTGAATCCATTTGGGAAGGTAATATGGTGATTGCTTTCTTTCATTTTTTTCTTGCTATCCTTTATAATTCCCATAGGAATAGATAGGCTTGGTTAGTTAGTTCTTTATGCATGTTTCATTGTTTTTGGACTAATGATTGAATAACTTGATTTGTAATCCTCTCTACACATAGTTCTTAAGAGTCTTTATGTTTCCTAAAATAGGTTGAAACATGGATTATGAACAACAATTAAATCCTTGTTGTATGTAAAATATGAATGGACTTTTTACACTTGTCTAATAAGAAACATATGAAAACTCAAATAAGTGGATATAAATATTATTTAAGGTAATTCGGGCATGAAATTGATCTAATCCTAATCACACATTACTTATTGACTATGATAGGATGTTTCATTAAATCCTAATGGATGTGGGTTGAATACACTTAATATTTTAATTTTCAAATGATATGAAAACCTAATCCTTCCTAACTAGAATTAACTCCTATTATACCTATCATGCTTTAATAGTTTCAACACAAATTATGTTACTATATCTTGTGAATTATGCCAGTGTTAATGTTAGAAAACATTGTGTACAAGAATCAAAAAGTGATTATTAAAGTTAACATAAAAGTTTTTAAAGAATGACTTAAGATTGTCTGAAGTAATTTAGTTGTTATAATACCATAAATGTTACCCCCATGTAGGTATTATTTTATGATATAAATGCCTACATGTTATTCCCACAATATTTATGTGTTTTAATCAAAGTGGATGACAATACTCTCAATTAGAAATACATTAATTTTCTTATACCTCCCCTATTTCAAGTGTCAATAGGTAATGTGATGATGAGGCTTTCATTACAATTACTATGTTACAATTGTATTTTTATTATCTAGTAAAATTAATATTTTATTTATAAACCTTGTCAAGTACAAGAACTATAGACCATCAAGAGCCTATCTAATCAAGGGATAAGGATAAAGGCATTGAGAAATACTTAGAGGGTATTCCCTATACAAATAAGGTGGTCAACCTATAACAATAATGTGTTTCCTTTTTTGGAAACATAATTAATAAGATGGGGGTGACTCAAATTATTAAAAATTTCTTTCACATGTACCTTAACATTTCTTGAACCATCAAATCAATACAAAGATATAGCAATGCATAAAGAGTCCTTCACATGAGCATGACACAAGAAACACACATATGAGTGGAAATCCCTCAAGTGGAATAAAAATAATTTATATATTAAAATTTAATATATTCCTATAATTCAAAAACCAAACTTAGTGAATCACCTACTACACATGGAGTACCAACCCCAACTATCTAAGCACCAACTCAGCAGGCTTTAGCAAACACCCACTTGCAAGGAGGCACCATCCCCCTAGATGACTCAACACAAACTAAACCACATAATTTATTTTATTATATTTATATCACCTTGTTTCTCAATAAACTTATTATGACCACCTCTTCAGCTCTTCACACTCTTATCCCTCTCAAACTGTTGTCTAGGCCTCTTCACTCAACTAGCCCTATTATTGACTTGATTAGATCATTTGACCTTGATATTAATACACAATAACCCTAATATATATTCATTATAATTTATATTCACAATTTTTATAGTCTATAATACCTCTTTTATCTCTTAATATTATTATATCCTTTACTTCAACTTGCTTATCTTCTAACTAGTCAATTAGGCCTATTAGGCCTTGTTCTTATATTAGGCTCTTACTCATACACCTATTGGTCATACATACACACTTTCCCTCTTATATTATAAATAAAATAGGTATTATTTCATGATAAAAACATTAATCAAACATTAAAATAGTTTGGTCATAGCATATCGGACCAAAACCTCTTTTAGGCCTTAAGGAGACCTAATTCAATTAGGCCTTCATTAGCACACATTGCCCTTTGATATTATTGGAGAAATTTTAAAATTATAAAATTTTAGGAACACTTAATACACCACTAAAATATACCCCTAATAATATTATCTTATTTCCATGACACTTTTTATCTCCAATCACCACATGAAGAACGTCATTAAAATTGTTCACAATTAGGCCTGTGCATACCAAAGTCTATCTTGAACAACTGAAGATAACATAATGTTTAGACACATAAACATGAAAATAAAACATATACACATAACATTAAATACCTAAAAAACTTTAACAAGTTCATTATAATTAATTACATAGGAAAAAAATGCTCAAAAACATTCTTACAACTTGCTCACTCGGAACTGTTAGTTTTCCTTAAAGACCAGTCATGGTGATTTTGACCTTCAACAAATATATGATAAATTCCTAACATATTTTGATTATTATATTTAATAATTATAAAATTATTAGATATAACTATAACATTTTCAAATTTCAATATTAGTCTTGTAGACCAATCTCATGACCTCACTGTATACAGACCTCACTAAGCTAGACAAGTCAACTTATGAGTAGATCTTTACTATATATAATGATATCCAATAAATATATCCAAAATTAATATATCTTAAAGGTATTAAAAAATATATGCATTCACTTTTATTCATACATATTCAATGATATCACATCCCTAATCATCTTCTCACTACTACCTAGGTTTCTCATTGTTTCCACCATTAGGTCTGTTAGCGACTAGTCAACTTAGATGATTGGTTTAGAAAACCTACGTGATATAACATATCCATAAACCACCATGGACACAAAATACAAGTCTCAAACTTTTTATTCCATTCATTTATCAACTTTGGCCTGGTCAACTCTAACCACTACAATAAATATCCAAAACAGTAGCACTTTCTTATAGGGTTTACTCACACACTTGACAAACCAATCACACCTAGAGGTGCCTAGGAGAGTTGAATACAACATCTAATAACTTAAATAAACATACCAATATATTATAATCACTTTATAATAAATTCTTTCATATTGGGTCACTATTAGGGTTCTTTGAGGGTTTAAACCATCTTTCATTGTCAATAATCATTCATAAAGCTTAGCCCCTCATTCCAAAAAATAATTCTTGTAACTTTGAGATAGGACCATTCTAAATCTAACATGAATATATTAGGTTACCATGTAAAGGTTATACATTCCAATGAACACATTAAAGTCCTTCTCAGGTTGAGAACCCTTCATTCTATGCACATGAGAGACCTCAAAACCAATTTCCATACCTTATCTTGTAAACCATGACCTCAAACTTTGTGAATATGCTTGAAACAACATATCATACCTTTTTCCATGCTCATATGAGCTCAAAAATCTTGAAATATTATCATGACCTCTCATTATGCCACACTTTATCTTTTGCTCTCTAGACCTTGACCTACAAATCACATTAGGCCTTTAAACTGACCTTCATGCTTCTTTACATGTACTCTCAACTTATCTTACATGATCACACAAAATATCACATGCTAAAACAATATAAAACATCCTTCATATGCCTTGAAAATATATCATGAGACCTCATTAGGCTAAGTTGGGTCTATAAGTGGTCTAGTTGCATACTGCATACACATAATATTTTTAACTTTTATTAAATATTGATGTTTTCTATCATGTAGGAACCTGTCGAGTCTCAATCTCTCTAATTTCATGCCTTAAGGGGTACACCATGAAATAGGTGGGTAGACCATTGGTGCTTCATAGGATTTTTGTCCCTTATTACCGATCCAAACAGCTCTTAAAAGCATTCCCATAAGCTTGTTCTTCTCTATTTCATACTCTTTCAATATTTTACCACCTTTTATACCTCTTTTCATAACCAAAAAACCATTTTGATAGTTTATATTACTAGGTAAACTAGGTTGACCTTGTACTCTTATTGGTGAAACTCATTTAGGATTTAGGTTGGCTCTAGGCCAACCTATCCCATGACCTAGTGAGTTTTTGTCAATAAAAATACCAGGTTGACTAGGTTGACCCTATTAGCCAAAACTTTTGGAAGGGTTTAGAGTTAGATACACCTATATAAACATGTCCATTTCACCATTTGAGAGAGACATCAAGAGTTATTTTTCATTTGCACTTCTTTACAATCTGTTCTTTTACCATTCTACTTAAGGAGTCTTAGCTTAGGGTTTCTACTTGGATAATCTAGTCTTGTGGAGAAGTCTTGGATGCTTTGGCCCTTTCTATTGATCCTACAAACCATAACAAGCTCTTTTGAATCCCCTTTTTCTAAGGGAGAGATAGAGTCTCAATGGGTTCATCTTTTAGGTAAGTATCTCTAACTTTTCTCCTCTCTTTAATATATATAAATAGCATAAGTATTGGCTTTTGAATAATATTACTCTTCTTCTATATGCATTAGGGTCTTACCCATACATATATTAATTAAGATTATCTTATGCATGTTTAATTTTGTTTATTTACTAACCCACATATTATGCCTCAAGTTTTGATGAGCACTAGATTAGATTTTATTGCTTTACTTTTCATTAGTACAGTGAATATGAAAACATACGATTTAGTTAGGGTTATTGCATGATTTTGCTTGATTGGAGGCTTTGGAACCCTCCTTATTGATCTTATTGTAGTAATATATCCCCTAATTGGATTTAGTATATCCACATACTGGTCATGTTCTTGATTATTTAATGTATCCCCAATCAAAAGTGTAAATATGATCTATCTTCTCTGAGCTAGGATTGATTTATAGATCTGATGCATTTTTTATTGCATACATTTTGGTGAACCTGACATGAATCTAACACTTACAAGTTTTCTTTCACATTTTTCATTTTCTATCATTTTATTTATTATTTTTCTATATTTATAATACTAGGTCAATAGTGTTGATATAATTTCTAACTTTTGTGCACAGTTTTAACATGTAGTCACATAAAAAATGACTCTAATATTTTGTGAAGGTGTTCATTAAATACAGGTTATTAGGTCAAATAGGTTAACATAATACTCTTATTCAGCTCCAAAACAATAAACTAGGTCAAACAGGTTGACATAGTATTCCACATAGATTCTAGAAAACATATTAGGTCAACCAAGCTAGTATAGTCATCATAATAGGCTTCAACAAATAGGTAATTGCATAACTAGGTCAATCTAGTCGATATAGTTAGCATAATTTTCAAGTAATATTCAAGGCACTTCAACAAGAATTTCACAATCCTTGGCATCCTCCAACCCACCTAGGCTCCTTTCTCTCTCTCTCTCTTTCGTTTTAGTTCTTCCTTATAGTTATATTTTGTAAAGTTTTTAGTCTTTCAAACTACCATCATACAACAAACTAGGTCAACTTGGTTAACCTAGTTATGTATTATATCTTCTATCTGAAAAACTACGTTGACCTAGCTGACTCAGTTCTTAAAGACTCTTGCTTTTGTATTACAGTAGTGACACTATCAACTCTATTCTATAATGTTTTCATATTATGTCATCTGAATCAACTTTATACTATGTTTTAAATTGGAAATTAACAACTATATGGTAGAAATTACATCACACTTTCACTTTTAGTTATTTTCATGCTTAGATTAGTTCACGTAGTCTAATTAGGTGGTTTTTCAATATACCATTTAGTTTTACTATTTTCTTTCTTTCTCACACTGCCATATCACATAAATTCAAAATGCAATTAAACATTTATCTATCCAAGGCCTACCTACTTAGATTTTATCACCAAGGGGAAAGTTGACTTGGTTTTTTGGCTAATTATAAATACATGGTTAATGGTATATATTGAAAAATCATCCAACACCATTATCACTGTGGGATTATGAAGTGAGGGGTAGACCTCAATATCGAGCTAGTACCATTGCCAACACAGACCTCTTTCAACTTAATGTCCTAAAACCATCCATAGATTGTTTTCTAGTTCCCTAATTTTATCCAAGTTCTCTATCACACTTAAAATAACACTTTATAATTTAATAACATTTAGGATGACCACTTAGTTAGCATTTACTTTTCAATTTGACTCCTTGCTTTTTGATCATTGTATATTGTATTAAAAAAACTTGCACAAGCCAATGTTGGTGCAAGGTTTTGTGTTGTGTGTTGGAGATTTATCAATGATGTCATGGTGGTGTCATGGATATTTTTAAGTGAGTGGATGAAGTTCCTTGATAGCCTATGAGAAATGTGTGCAATGTGTTTGTCCTAGTATGCTTGAAGTATGCTTGGTTGATCTTCTATTTGGCATGGCTAGAGATGGTCAAGAAGGAGTATGGAGTATTATGCATGTGAAAGGGGTATTATAAGAGGTTTTATATGCTTTAATTTATTTTTTACATGAGTATATTTCATCAAGTTGATCATTTTTCTCATCTAGACATTTTGGGTCCAATGGCAGAAAATATGAGTAGACAGTTTGCTAATATCACCAATGTGAATGAGTCAAGAGGAGTTGGTCATTTGGTTATGATAAAATGAGTCCCTAATTACTATTAACTAAATCTCAGGTCATGAAAATAAGCACAAAAAAATATATGCAAGTGCAAATTTAGGCTCCTAAGTAGTCTGACAATGTTTTACCATACTTAGCCAAATTTGCATGAGGCAAGAAAGAGCTAAGTAAGCAGTTTTATGATGGTATATCTCACATATGTGGATGTTTAAATAAAATTTGATCATATGGGTTTGTTTGTTTTTTCCTAGTTTATTTTTTTTATATTTTATATCATGTGATGAAGTGCATCAAAAGATATTCATGTTCAAAGTTGGCCTTTCCAAATAATTCTTGGCATAGTTGGTTCTATGAGAGAAAAATATGAGTGAGCATTTTAATGTCATTATATATCACAAATGTGATGGTTTTATGAGTAGGTTGATATATTTTTACTTTCTCCTATGTGAGGATATCATATGGTCCAAATTTGAGAACATTCACTTGAGCAAAGCAAAAGATATGGAGGTGTAAAGTTGGCCTTCCAGACAGATGAGCAATGGTCCCCATACTTAGCCAAAATTGTGAAGGGTAAAGATGAGGACAAAATTATGATCTAATAGTTTGTGGCATATTTTTTATATTTATATAATTGAATTATGTAAGTCAAATGGATAAAATTGATAGTTAGATAACAAAGGTAAAGACCGAGCTCCTTACAAAAGGATCAACGGAGTGTGTTCATTCCAAGATGTCAAGATGTAGTGAGATGAGAACAAGTGTTTAAATTTTAACACTAAGAAAAGGTAAAGGATAAGGATCATATGGCTCATTTTTTATCATATATATTGAAAAAATGGTGCATGCTACATGATAAAGACCTAGCTAATTTGCAGAGATCAATGGTGCTCATTGAGTCAATATTGCAAGATTAAATGAGATAAGGTAAATTGATTCAAAGTTTAATGTTTGATAATTATCGCACTAGGGGTTGAATATCAAAAAATATAAATGGTGTGTATTTTATATAATATATGAGGACATGATATGATGACATGGTGTTCGAGGTTTAACTGTGATCATTTAAATTCAAATATTTGAATTTAACAAAGGAATGACTAGTGTCTAGTTTTTTAGCCATAACTTTTGATATATGCAAAATAACCATGGTGTAAAAATTGAATATATATAAGACTAAAATGTGAATCTACGAATATAATTTTGAATATATTAAAGTTTTTATAATTAAATTTTTTATGGTTCAAATATGATTGTGTGTTCGATGTTCATTTGTTAAAAATTTAGGAAGGATGTTTGAGCCTATATTGATGTTGTTTCAATGTTTCATGATGATTAGATATTAAATAGTGTTCTATAATCCATGAGGATAATTTATTTTTATTATATAATTTTGACCAATTGTATTTAGTATGAACAAAGGTTTAGAATTTGACTATGTATTCATTCATGGTGACTGTGTACATAGAATGTTGTTTGATCAAATTATACTTAAGCAAAAAGATGTTGTGATCATTTGAGGATGTTAAAGGGGTAATTTGGATTTGGTATATATGAAATAAAAAATACATGTCCATAAATCAATCCTAGATTAGATGGGATATATCACATGTACACTTTTGATTGGGGGGCATATAATTGTTAAGCAGGAGCATGACCAATGTGAGGATCTGCTAGACCTGATTAGGGGATAACTTGTCACAACACATCTTGAAAGATAGGGTTACAAATATTTTATTGTAACACAATCACATATCAACCCTAAAAGATTCATATGATTTAATATTTCACTAATCTAATAACAATAAAAGTAAATCTAATCTAATGTGCACCAAAGCTTGTGGCATAAAGTGGGCATTAGAAACAAAACAAATAAACAACTAAACTAAACATATATATAAGACATATACTCATGTCAATGTCTATATAATCCTAATACATGTAAGATAAGAATACATATTCTCTATTTATCTACTCTAAGTTAGGAATACTTCCCTTTAAATATGAACCCATCGAGCCTCAATATCCCCCCTTGGCCAAGGTGCTTTGTAAGAGATTGTCATGGTATGTAAGGATAACTAAGAAAAATCAGATCTAGGATACACAACCTATCCAAGCATAAAAAATAATTATCCATAAGATGAGATCAGATCTTTAAATAAAGTCTTAAACCCTAAATATTTATTCCTAAAGTAGAATGGTCAATAGGCAAATGTTCATTCACACTTCTTCATTTAATTGTTCACTCTTCTCAAATGGTGGTAAATGACCTTGTATATATTGTGGTAACTTGCCCTAAAAAATTTCAAGAACATCAATTATGCTAGGTTGACCTAATCAACCTATCATGTTGTTGGGGCTAACTCTCTAAGTCTGTGTTAGGTTGATCAAGAGGCTAACAAACCAAAAGAGATAAAAAGTCGCTAAATAGTACTAGGTCAAGCTGGTCGACCTATCATAACTGACAGGTCAAAAGGATGATAAGGTAATATATGAAGGATAAAACATAGAAAATTATGGGAATAGATAGGAATAAGAATAATAAGCTTGGGTTTAATGGTTTTATGAGGCTAAAGTTGTATGGCAAGTGACAAAAGGAATGATACTATTACGAATAACTGATGGTCTCCCCACCCCTTTCTTAGTGTACCCTTTAAGGCATGCACTTAGAGATATTGAGGCTTGATAGGTTCCTACAAGATACAAAGTGTCATTAATCAATAAAAGTTTGAAAATATTATGTGTATACATATACCTCAATCGACTCTCATCATGTGTCATGTAAGTGCAACATGGGATGGTGCTTCGAAGATAGAACATGATAATGCACAATGTTGATGCTAATTATGGTGAAGTAAGAAAGAAATAAGATAAATGAAATAATTTTACTTATAAACACGTAACTTTAACTTACTTTAGTGTTGTAGATAAAGAAGTAGATTACAAGAAATAAAGGTGTCTAATGTAGAGTACACTAGGCAAACTTGTAGAAGTTAGTAAAAAAATAGCCAAAAATTTAAATTTTTAGAAGATAGAGATGATATTTGAAAATAATCTCTACATCATCATGATTCTAATGAATTTTATGGTTTGTAAAATGGATGAGAAGAAATAAAGATAGAGGTAAAACAAGGAATCTACCTAAAAATAAATGAAAGAATAGAGTTATTGAAAAGTGGTTTTAAATAGGGAAAAATAGAATTCATTTGTCACTTTGAATTTTGAAATAGAGAAAAGAGATCTCTAAAACCAAACAAGGCTAGGATGGTGAGGGAATGACATGATAGATAAGGAGGACACCCAAAGGCGATAGCAGGTACACTACAGGTATGCAACTATGGATCTCAAACCAATTTTTGAAATTTATATTAAATTAAGTGATTTTTTGATAAGATTTGTTTTAAGAATTTATATATGTCAAAATTGAGCCAACTTAGATTCTAAGGGTATAAAATAAGAAAACTAAAAATGGGTTGGAAGGATTTAGCAAGAAATTGAGAAAAATGCACATTTTAGGTAAAATGAACTGGGTCGGCACACAGAACATACTAGGTCAACCACATCGACCTAGTAGGTTGAAACAAGGTAAAATCCATATGGTCAACCCAATAGGTATGGGTCAACCTATTATAATTTATAGGTTAAAAAACTAAAATAGAATGAGAAATTAGTTTGTAAGGGTCAGAATGAAAACTCAAAACCAAGAAGGGGAAAATAAGAGGGTTGACTTGGAATTTAAAGTCAACTATGAAAAAATAGGGAAATTTTGGTCAAATTAGGTTGACTAGGGAACTAGAATAAGCATGAAAAAGCATGTAAAAAGTCAAAAGAGGGATAAAATTGCCTGAAATGACCAAAGGAGGGAAAGAGGGACTAGTAAGGCTATAAATAGGAATAAATAAATAAAATGAATAAGGTAAAAGAAACTAGGCCTATTTTTTCTAATTAAAATTGTAAAAATGATGTATAAAGAATGTATTATGATTATACATGGCATAGAGGAACTAATACATCCTTTGTTATTTCTTGATTGCAAAGATGGCCAAGATTTTAGAGGTTAGTGGGCGTCTTGGTTGTTAGATTTGTTAGAGAGATTAATAGATGGAGATCGAGCTAGACTAGAAGTCATATGTCTAAGAGGTATAGTTGAGATGTGTAGGATCCCCCTTAGCATTGACCTATTAGTCATGTTCTTAGGATGTTGGGAATGGTTGACTAACACCTTTAGATGGGAGGTGGATGGGGATGTGATAGAGGTGGGTATCACATTAGAGGATGTACATGTTATCTTTGGGCTACCCATAGTAAGAGCAATGATAACCGTAGGGATATTAGATAAATTAGAGGAGAGGAGAGCCTTAACCATGTGGGATATAGGATCAAAGCTGATATTAAGAGGATAGAGAGTTAGTATGGATGACATGTATATATCATAAATTTTAGACCTTTGGAAGGTGGTGATAGGCCTTATGACACAACAAGTGCTCTGTCACAAGTCAAATGACAAGGTACCACTATTCTTGGTATCCTTAAGTAAGATGATGCTAGAGGAGGGAGTATTATATGATCTAGGTTCTATCATCTAGGTCTAACTTATTCATGATTTATTCAAGATGTTCGTCAGAGGGCAAAAGACTATGGGACCAATAATACTACTTATAGCATAGATATATGAAAGATTCCCCATATATTGACTGACTAGGTTACCCCATGTGGCTAATGATAGGTTACCTTGAGTATGAAGATGGTGGGAGGACCAATTAGTATGGGTTATGCCCCACATACTAGTACTATAGTCAGTGATATATGTAGACATTATGTGGCAACTATATGGGCACATAGTAGATATATGGGTGAGTTGGCACATAGTTACACTAAAACTAGAGAGGAGAGAGGTGATTAGACACTATACATGGTGTAAAAAACCACATCTAGTAGCATGAGTGCCAAGATAGAAGGTCCTAACTCATTTGATGATATCAATACTAATGTCTGACTAGTGGGCTTAACATGTGAGAGCATGAGGGAAGAGGGAACTCAAATCACTTGTAGTAAGGTTAACATTAAGGCCATCTTGGGAGTGACCATGGACTTGTTAAGCATGATGAGTTATAAAGGAAGTAAAGAAGGTAATGATACCAGATGTATCACTATCAACTACATAGAGAGATGGGTAGCGGCCACTGAGGACATGATGGTGATAGAGATAAGAGAGAGTAGAGACTATATATATCCTAGATGATCCCATAGATGCGCTAGAGGAAATGGTAATGAGACCACTTAAATGGAGGCTGAGATGGATATGAGCCATGATAGTCATGTTCAAGATAAGGATATGACCTACTAAGGATGTACTAGGAGGCCGCACAGATGGGGAGACTGTGTTAGGTGATCGTATGGATGATGATATCATAGGAGCTAAGACATAGATTGGTATGAATATGGTTTAATTATTTATTAAGTTTTTGTTTGGTAGTAGAGAGATATAGATAGATATTATGAGATATGACAGTGATCTAATATCCATTTAGTGTGTTTTTGTAGTCATACCTAAAGATGAGGAGGAGATATGGAGCTTCGTAGTGAGGGGAGTGCTCCATGACATCCTAGATAATACTCTATATCCATACTACCCTATGACACTAGAGGATCCAAGTGTACCATCTACCCTAGCTTAGGTGAGTTGGTTCAAATTAGATGGCAAGGTAGGAAGGCAAATACAAGTGTAGAGAGAGGGTGAAACAACCAATAGAGATGTGTACAAACAAGAGATAAGATTGGTAGGCCTTGGTAGATAAGAGATTAATGTATTTTTATATAGTGACATAGATGATGTAAGCATATATAATGATGCAAACTCAACTGACACAGGTATATACTATAACCTAGGTTGTGTTGGTGTAGGCACAAGTGTAGATAGCATGCCTATAGGGACAGGTAGAGAGATTGAGATCTCATATTGCCTCATTATAGTGTAACATTCATAGGATTCAGACTGAGGCCTCAACATGTAGCATGGATAGGCCATAAGATAGACATGATGGAGCTCGACCCTAGTGCTAAGGCTTTGTATATGGTTGTAGATGTTGTATCAAACTCATGGTATATATATGATGTATCTTTTTATCTTCTTGGTGTTGGTTTTGTATGTTATCTTTATGATGGTTTGTGTTTGTTAATTATAGTTGAGGTTGTGGATGCTTTGGATAGATTTCTTTCTAGCACATGTATTTAGCTTTGTTATATATACTATAAGAAATATATGTGGTGAGGTTTCTTTTCTAACATTATGGAGTACACATGCATGGTTTAAAAAACATGCAAAAAAGGGACTTGGAAAAATATAATCAATCAAAGAAATTTACTACACATTAGTTTAAGTTGGGAAATGTGTAATAACAAAAAAAAGGACTAAGTATAAAAATCCAAGAAGAAATGGCAAACAAGATGGTAAAAGGGGATTTATTTTTAAACCAATGTAAAATATTTTTACACCAAATTAAAACAAGTAAAATCATACTAAATATCACATTGGGAAGTATGACAAACAATTTAATAAAATGGAAGGTATGTAAAAGGGCACAAATTGTAATAAAAATGAATCAAAAATTAAGTCAATCAATTATACTATTTCATGATAGGAAGTACGAAATAAAAACAAAATTTGCAAAAATTTGGTCTTAAAGTTATCATACTAATTCAAGATGGGAAGTATGAGAAATTCAAGAAATGGTTGTAATATTACTTGCACTCGTAAAATAAGAAGATAAAGGGCAAAATAAAAATGAATTAACAATAAAACATACTAAATATCAATATGGGAAGTATGTCAATGATGTGTAACCTCATAATCAATCAAATCTTATTTCATATTTGACACATGTAATTTGGATGGTGACTTATTTAGTGGAAAAAATTTGTGAGGAGAGTCGGGTCCTATCCATGGTCTTACACTGAAACTCACAAAATAAAAACCCAAGGGGTTCCAAATCAAGATTGGTAAGCAGAAGGATAAGGAAATTTAAATCAAGGATGTGGGTAATATGATGGAAAAGATGGTAATTTATGAGGAATGTCAGGTTCTTTCCATGGTCTTACAAAGCAACTCACAAATGAAATCCCATGGGGAGTGATCAGGAATCAAAACAATATTTCCCAAGAGGAAATATGAAGGAATAGGAATGAAAAAGGGAGTGTAAGAATCAATACATGGGCATCTTATGAGAAGACCTTAAGAGGTAAGAGGCATGCTAAGGACATGAAAAGACACTAAGGGACTAGTGGTCATCTATGTACAAAGGAAACCCGCTTGCTATAGACACAAAGCTTTGAAAGCAAATAAGTGTGTTACTAAGATCAATTCATGATGGTAGATTGATACAAGGAAAATTAAAATGGACCTACCTTCCCACGATGTATTCCCCACTCCTTAGAACCCCTTATAAAGTCATCAGTCTATTGTGAAGATTGGGTACTTGCATGACAAAGTAGTTAGCACTAAAAGATTTTTCTTATTCTCTTCTTATATTCTATAAGCCTACCACACCCCAAAGGACCTTGGCTCTACCATGAGGCCAACTATGGAGTTTGAGCTTTGATTAGAAGGAGATGTGTTTTGAATCATGTCTTTTAGTGTGACTAAACTTTTTAGAATATTCAATATTTTTTCCTTTTGATATCATTTCCTTTTGTTTAAATGATTTTGGATTTTAACTTTCTTTTGAAGGATTTTTAATATTCCTCCTCCATATGGATTTTGAATGACCAATCATGAGAGAGATAGTGATACACACGAATGAGTTATAGGCTAAGGCTAAAGAAAGCTAAGTGATCCAAGATAAAAGACTAACTAGAAAACTTAGGCTAGTTAATGAATTGACCATGTGATCTCAAGTATCAACCATGTATATGATTAGTTTGTGAAAAAGGGGAGAAGGGAAAAAGGAGATTCAAAGGAAGACCGGTGAAAATAAATAGTAATGAGAAAGATTGCTTGCTAACTAATCACATGGTAATAAGAGATAGTAATCAAGAGGAAGAGGGTAGATATAACCAAGTCACCATGACAACTGTCTATGAAAAATAAAGATAAGAAAGTAAATAATCATGAAGATACAAGGGAAGAGTTTTTATAAAAAAACTAAAGGAAAATAAAAGCAATGATAAGTGAAAAATAGAAATGATATGGAAAAGTCAAGTATATGCAAACTCTAAAATGATAACATAAGCTAACTATAGTACACAAAGAAGGAAAAACATGATATAAGATAAAAAAAAGAATTTGACATAGCATCAAATGATATAATCAAGATAGAAATATGATTGGATCACACATCCAATCCAAACATAAATGAGAAATCACCATGTGTGTGCTCATAAATATTGGTAAATTTGTCCATACACATTATCCAATACATTGGATAAGTCTCTATGAAGTTTAATGCATACTATTACTAAGGTCTCATCAATCTTCAATGAATATTGGGAAAATACTTCTTTTCTGATCTCCTCAACTAAAAAATTAGGAATGCTCAAAGGATCATGTTGAGGAGGAAAGTTAGGCAAAGACTAGTCAGGAGAATGCATGGAAATAGGATTTATGGGAGAAGAAGGAATCTTGGATGGAGAAGGATCCATGGGTGAAGGACTCATGGGTGGAGAAGGATCCATAGATGAGGGAGGGTCCATAGGTGAAGGAATCATAGTTGGAGGGATAGAAGGTGGTGAAAGTGCCATAAGAGGTGATGAAACCACTAGAGGTGGAGCCATGGGAGAAGAAGGAAGAACCTTATTGTGGGAATGACCTATGGCAGGAATGGTAGAAGGTTCAGAGATGGTTATAACGTGATCTCTAAGATGTGGAATAATATAGTAAATATTGGTATGATGCATGCCATGTAGGTACCATAGATATATACCTCACCATACTTGGGTAAATATTCAAGAAGTACCTTCAAGGGAGGTATGGATTTTTTTGATGATAGGGAAGAAGGATGTAAGGTATGAAATATTATCACAACTTATGATAATGGGTGGAAGAGTGATTATCTATCCCGTGAAAGTAATAGATATGTTTATGAGTGGTTTTAGGAGCATTCATGAAAGGAGGTGAAATAAGAGTGAAAGCAGTTGAAGAGGACTCATCATCCCATTTGGTGGGCAAAGGAGCCATCTTAGGTAGTGGAAGTAAACCATCATCAATGGAGGGTGATGATAGGAAAGGAGTAGAACTAGGCTCAATAGGAGGAGAATTATGAGGAGACACAAAAAGAGGCTCATCAATAGTAGGAGGAAAGAGGCTCAACTAGAATGGAAAAAGGAATAGGCTTAACTATAGTTGGCCCTAATGAAGGAGGGGAAAGATTCATAGAAGGTCTAAGAAGGACTACCCTAGGTGTGGAAAAGTGACAACGTCTAGTCATAGCACAATCTAAGATCATGGTCCTAAGTGGCTCCTTAGAAACTAGAGGTATCAGCACCATCTCTACCCTATGATAAAGAGGAAAATTGCAAGAATCAGGAACTATAGATGAAAGAGAATGATGAGATACATGAAAAGACTCAAGCAAAGAAGAGTGATAATCAAAAATATCAACATCATGAGCTTGGACAAGGCTACCTAAAATAGGATCATCTAAATAATATCCATCATCAAAATTTAGAGTATGAAGATTAATGACTTAGGTCAAGATGAACTTGTCATTAGAGGAAGCTTGGTGAATAGAGTGCCTAGTTTTAGTTAAGACTATGGGAATGTCATCACAAGGAATCTTGTGAGAATTAGGCTTCCAAGAAGCAAGAAGTTACAAGATGAGATGAGGTAAGAGATTAGAAGTTTTGATCTTTAAGTTAATCTCATCAAGCTCATTGTCATTAGAGTCGAAGAGGTTGGGAGGAATGTTACCAATGACCTCAAGATGCCCATTATAAATTTTAGTTGAGTTGATAAGAAAGTTGAGATGTTGTGACTCATGGAATGGAACACTAGGCAAAGGTTCAGGAGTAGGAATCTTGAAGACACCATGATCCTAGAATTGTATGAAATTCCAAGGGTTAGTGTCTCTTTGAATCCTATAAATGGCTCTATTATGAGGAAGTTTTATGAATTATCAAGTGGAAGATGTGATGGCTCACATATGATGAGTCCATATCCTACCAAGAAAAATCTTATACAAAAGGGGAAAGTTGAATATCATCACCTTCACACAAATGGTGATAGGTGGGATGGTAATGGGAAGCCACACACACCCTAAAGGAGGCATTTTCCTTCTATCATATCCTTGGAATGTGTTATGTGTAGACTTGAGATTATATTTATAATATCCAAGAGTATTAATAAAATCAAGGGAAGCGATACAAGTGTAAGAACCCTCATCGATTAAGGCTCTCTTGACTTGGATATCACCTATTTGGATGCTAATAAATAATGGAGGATCATCTATGTGATGCAAAATCTCATCTGGAATCAAAGATGTGATAATAAATCATAAAGAAAGAGAAGTGTCCATAGTTTCATCAATGTTAATGGACATCTCTTCACATTGATGTAAGATACTATCCTCAGATCCAGATAAAGTAGCCTCCCAGACTATTAGAAGAGGGAGAGGGATATTAATATCGAATAATAGTTGCATGAGGTGGTTTCTATGACATGGATATGTCCTCATGAGTTTAAGAAAAGGTATTTGGGATGGAATATTAATAATTTTTACAATGGGATCCCACTCATCATAACCCATAAGGAGATTGTTAGATATAGGTGTGTAATAATTAAGAAGGTCTTTGAAAGGTGGATCCAAAGAGCATTGAAAGTTATGTTGATAAGAATGAGAAGGTTGATAAGAAGGTTGTAAATTGTTTTGTGATGAAGAAGTAGCTAGTTTAGATTGATCTTAAAGTTTGGAAGAAGAAGTGTTAGTATAAATTGGATTGTCATTACTATTAGAAGATGGTGGGAGAGAAGTAGAAATAGTATGAGATGTGTCATCCAAGGGAGAATCATAAATCAGATTGTCAAAAGAAATAATATCTTCTTACCCCAACTCATTTAAATGAGTTGGAGAAGAATCTTAGATAACATGATATGTCTTATGGGAAGGAGTGTAGATAGGTTGTGAATCAATGAAATCCACCACTCTTCGTATATTGGTCATGTTAACCACATTCTCTTCAGAATGTGGTTCAACAAGATTTTCTACATTATTGGTGGAATAAGTGGGCTTGTCTTGACTTTCTTAGATTGGTTAATGATTAGTAAAGGGGTCTTTATAGATAGCTGAATGAGTATTTGCTTAATAAAAGGCCTGAGTTTTATCATGTGATTTATAGTCTTTGAAATCAAGCTCATAAGTTTTTTAACATTTATGAATAATGGAATCATGATCAAAATTTGGGCCAAGAAAAAAGTCTATGGCTAAATTATGAATTTGTCTATAAGTCTTGTGAGAGTGACCCCAGCTAGCATGAAACCAACAAAACTTATTAGGGTCATACCATGACTTTATAGGTTGAGTAGGGTCAAACTTTTGAGGGAGAGGCCTGGGTAGAAGTTTAAGCAATTAGGTTGAGGATAAAGTTTGATGGACTTTAATGTTATTTATTGAGAAATGAGGATTATTGAATTGTTGAGAGGGAGCTAGTTTTGAAGAAGGGGTAGGAACAACAACTTGAACATTATGAATGGTGTCAAATTAATCAGTAACACCATCATTGTTAATATTGTAGTTTTTTTTCTTAAGTAAAAGGTGAGGGCCCATAGAAGGCTGGGGTAGCTCAAATTGATGCATGAAGAAATCTTGTCCTTTGGCTTGATGTATAGCTTCTTCCAAGGTATGTGGATAAAGGATACGAAATTGATATTGTAGTTTAGGAAATAAAGCATTTGTAAAGAGATGAAATAGATTGCCATCCACCATGTTATGTTCACATTTATTTTACAAAGTCTTCCATCACTTAATAAAGGCTTGGGTAGTTTTATTTTCATTTTTTTTACAATTGATGAAATGGGCCAAAGTGTTTTTTGGAAGATCACTAGTTTTAAATTCTTAATTCTTGAACTAAATCATTTACTAAGTCCTCCAAACTAGTGATAAAGTGTGTTCTAAGTACATTGTACAGATCTAAAGCATCACTTGTGAGTGTTTTGGCTAAGATTTTGGTAGCGGTGAAGGTATTTGACTTGACCCAATACTTGTAAATATTTCTAAATGTCTTGAGGTGAAGGGTAGGATCAGTTGATCCATTGTAGTAAATTGTAGGTGTTATACCTCTAATATCAATGTTCATAATTTGGGTGGTAAGAGGTTCATTTGGAAAATACTTAAGGACTTTGTTTACTAATGGAGGTTAAATAATGAGAATACCAAAGAGGAGGAGTAGGAGTACTTTAATTATGTGTGCCCCAAGCCATTGGTTGAGGATTGGATTGAAGATTAAGAAGGTGGTTTTACATTCACATCATTTGATTCATATTATGAACTTAAAATGTCTTTATTTGATTGAGAGTTTGTAATAATAGTTGATGAGTTTGATTAGTGTTATTAGAAAAAGTGGTATTAGTGTTTATGTTGGTATAAGTGGCTTGGGTACCACTATGAGTGTTGATATGAGCTTGAGAAGAGCTATGAAAATTTGAGGCACTAATGGAAAAATTTGTTTGTGAAGTAAAAGATGGACTAGTAAATGGTTGAGAATAAGAAGCACTAGAAGCATGAGTTCTTTGGGTAGCAAATGATGATCTAGTGGAAGGATTAAGGATAATGGATCTTATGAGAGGCCCACTAGATGTAGAACCTACCACGTTAATTGAGATACTAGGCATGGAGGTATAAGAAGTTAAAGAATAAGATGTCATATAATAAGGATTAAAGATTGAAGGAAGAGGTTGAGAAGCAAATAAATTGGTACCCCTAAATCTAGTTGAGAAAGTGGGAGTAAGAGAATGAGGTTCTTCAGATTGATGACTAATCATGAGTTTATAGATGGTGGAAGGATCTTTCCCTCTATGTTAAGGTAATTATGTGATAAAGAAAAGCATTTCATGAGTATACTCTAACTCAAGCTAATCCTCTAAGGGAAGAAGAGGGGTCCCATAGTCCATCATGTGGGTTGCAAAATGAACATTACTAGCATTTATGAAATGAGCCCTACTTTGTCTATGGGAGACCCTATTAAGATTGGTATATTGCATCATGTCTACAGATTGAAATTTAGAGTTATCACTAAATAGAAAGTCCATGATGAAAGGAAAAGGGACAAGGTGAGAAATCAAAGGATCAAAAAGTGACTAATAATAGTACTAGGTTGACCTGGTCGACCTAGTGCAAAATAGGGACTGTAAAATTGTATTGGGTCCATAGTATCGACCTAGTTCAGTGAATAGTAACTAGCAAAAAAAGGTAAAGGTGTTGTAAGTATCACTAGGTCAACTAGGTCCACCTAGCATAGTATATAGGGGCTAAAAAAGATACTAGGTCGATAGGGTTGACCTAGCACAATAGAAAGGGAAGAAATGAAAGCTGATAACAAGCTATGAACTAAAGCAAGATAATTACAATTAATGTAAGAAAGTAGTAAGTAATAAAAGGGAAAAAATAGTCAATTGAATTGACATTAGCCAATCTAATTAATACACATAAAGCAAAATATTGCACTAATGTTGGCTAATGTGAGCTTTTTTCACACACAATTGATCAAAGAGAAAGCTAACAACTTGAAAGTAAAGCTAGCTACCTGGTCAACCTAGAATGTTGATTAGATTATTAAGAATGATTTTAAGTGTAAAGGGAAATTGACTATAAGTAAGGTATTAGATATTAATCTAAGGATAGTTTTAGGTAAGTTTAGGATGAAAGGGACTATATTGGTAATGATATAGGCTTGGTATTGGGGCCTACCCCCTCACTTCACACACCATAGTAATAAGGGTAATAGGTGCTTAACCAAAATATAGTATCAACCAGATTTTATATTTGACTAGAGCATCAAGTCGGATTCCCCTTTGGTGATGAAATCTAAGTAGGTTAGCCTAGGTAGTCAAATGTTTAAATAATTTTGTATGTTTATGTGGTTTGGTTATGTGTGCAAAAGAATAGAAACAGTGTAACTAAATGCTTAATTAAAAACCACCTAATTAGACTATATGAGCTATTCTAAGCATGCAAACAATTAAAAAGAAAGATGTGATTAACATATATGGTTAATTCCAACTTTAAAATAAGGTATAGCTGAGAAACTATATGGACAATCATACAGAATAGGGTCAACAGGGTCGAACCTATACTGTGGAATCAAAGTCTAAAAATGATCTAGGTCAATCAAGTCAACCTTATTATTTTAGGATACACAGAACATAGAACTAGGTCCACAAGGTCAACCTAGTTGACTCTGTAGGTGCAGTTTTAAAGATCACAAACTATGAAAGGAAAGTACAAAAACAAAAAGATACAGAGAAATAGAAACTAACCTGAATGGTTTAGAGATGAAAATAGAGAAGATTATTGATCAATAACCTTGCAGAAAACTACCAAAAACATGCAAAATGGGTCAATTTGGTCAACCAAACAATACATAAACATACTAAAAAAGTGCTAAAAATGCACTAGGTTGACTTGGTTGACCTAGTTGACTAAATAAGAAGTATAAAAACTAGAAAAAACTACACTAGGTTGAGCTAGTCGATCCAATTTTTTGAACAAAATTTTATAAGTTTTAAAACCTGTACTAGGTTGAGCTAGTCAAACCAATTGCCTATTCCTACAAACTTGCATATAGAGATAAATAAACTAGATTGATAGGGTCAATCCAGCATAGTAAAGAAATGATAAAAATAATGATGAATATAAATGAAGTAAGTGAAAAAAAATTTGCAAGGATTTGATTCATGTCAGGTTCACTAGAATGTATGCAATCATAAATGCATCATGTCCATAAATATTTCCTAGATTAGATGGGATAGATTACACCTACACTTCTAATTTTGGGGCATACAATTGTTAATCAGGAGCATGACCAATGTGAGGATCTGTTAGACCTGATTAGGGGATCACTTGTCATAACACATCATGTGAGATAGGGTTTCAAAACCTATAATCTAACATAATCACATAAAAACCCTAAAAGACTCCTATGATTTAATATTTAACTAATCTAATAACAAAAAAATTAAATCTAATATAGTGCACACCAAAGCTTGTGGCACAAAGTGGAGGTTAGAAATAAAACAAATAAACAACTAAACTAAACATGTATAGAAAACATATACTCATGTCAATGTATATAGAATCTTAATATATGGAATAAAAGAATACATATGCTCTATCTATCGACTCTTACAAAGGAAGAATAAAGTTAGGAGTACTTACCTTTGAAGATGAACCCATCAAGCCTTAATCTTCCCCTTGGCTAAGGTTTTTCACAAGAGATTGTTGTGGTATGGAAGGATAACTAAGATAAATCAGCTCTAGTCTACATAGCCTATCCAAGCATCTAAAAGACTTATCCATAAGATGAGATAAAAGATCAAAAGAAAGTATTAAACCCTAAAGCTTTATTCCCCAAGTATAATGGTCAATAGGAATATTTTCATTCACACTTATTCACTTAATTCTTCCTTCTTCTCAAATGGTGGTAAATGACCTTATATATATATAGTGGTAACTTGCCCTAAAAACTTTCAAGAATGTCGGTTGTGCTAGGTTGACCCAGTCGACCTACCACATTTTGGGTGCTAACTCTCTAGGTCTATGCTAGGTTGGTCAAGAGGCCAACAAACCAAAATAGAGAAAAAGTCCCTAAATTGTACTAGTTGACCTAATCAGCCTAGCATAACTAATAGGTCAAAAGGGTGATAAGGTAATAAATGAAGGATAAAACATAAAAAATGATGAGAATAGATAGGACTAAGAAGAATAAGCTTGGGTTCAATGGTTTCATGAGGTTAGAGTGTGTATGGCAAGTGGTAAAAGGAACAACAATATTATAAAGCACTGATGGTCTACCCACCCCTTTCTTAGTGCACCCCTTGAGGCCTACACTCAGAGAGATTAAGACTCGACAAGTTCTTATAAGATGCAAAATGTCAGTACTCAATAAAAGTTTAAAAATATTATGTGTATACAGGGTCTATGCATTTGAAAGTGGTCCTATGTTCTTAGTTTTCTTGGAGAAGTTTCAAAGAGGTGAATGGATCTTCATAAGACCTAAAATGTGACTTAGGCCTATTTTAATGTGTGTTTATCTTAATAATGACCTATGTAAGATGCCTTAAATGTGAAGGATGTATTGTGTATGACAAGGAGAAATTGTGGACTTGATAATTCATGATTACTATATAAATAGGGAAACTAAATGAGATGGTTTCTAGGGGATTATGGTGAATGTATATGAGAGGCTTGAGTAGGTCTTTTGAGATGTATATGTGAGACTTGAGATAGACTTGAGCAAGGTTTGTGGTGATGAGGATAGGTAGTGTGCCTATTGGATGTGTTTATGAGAAAAATATTTTTTTGACTATGTGTATGACATTTAGGTCATATTTTTGATGTTAGAATAGTACTCTTGCAGTTTGAAGATATGAAAAGAGGTCCGAGTGTGCATATGAGGATAGTTTTAGTAAATAAGGAAAGAGTTTGTGACATGCCTATGGGAGAGGCCTGTATGAGATAGAGAGGAATTTTAAGTAGAGGTTAGAAAGTAGTGATCCATCATTAGGTGTTGAAGACATTAGTACTAAGTTTGAGATGTTCACTTCAAGGAGGGTCTAAAGGACGTGATCTTCCTTATGGGTAATTATTCCTTTTAAAATAGGTGTTTTACTAAAGGCCTTTGATTTAAAGGACTTGATCAAGGAATCTGGTCAAAAAGACTTGACCAGCCTCTTGTTTGTAATCTCTTATAGGATAAGTAGTCTATGTGTTGTAGTATTGAGAGTGGGTTTTATTCCCCATGAGGGTTTCCCACAATAACTATGTGTTATGTGTTTTGATCTTGTATATGCATTGAATGAATGATTTCTCTTGTTAATGTTACCTGAGAAAATTGATGTATGCTAATTTTTTAATATTATGAAAGGATTGGAATCAAAATTTAATTTATCTAGGCTCATTGATTCACCCCCTTATTAATTATTTTACCTCTAAAAATTGGTATTAGATCAGGTCCTTTGATAAAGGCTTGACAGCTTGAAGGTGATCTAAGGTACTATATGGGTAGTCATCAAGGAGGTTTCTCTACTAATCAAGCTCCAATGTTCAATGGATCCAATTATGTTTTTTGGAGTGTAAGGATGAGGACATACATTATGTCCATAGGTTTTGATGTATAGCAATCTATTGTGGATGGTTATGTTTTTCCTACTACTCCATCTAGTACTATAGACAAAAAGTTATTTGAGAATAATTTTAAGACATGAATGCCATCACTTGTGATCTTATAGAGAATGAGTTCACCAAGGTAATTCATTGTAAATATGCTAAAGAGATATGAGAAAAAATGTAAATCATTTGTGAATGAGATTCAAAGGTCAAGCTTTCTAAGTTGTAGACTCATAGGAGGCAATTTGAAAGTCTCAAGATGAAGGAAGAAGATTATGTGTCATCCTTTTTACAGAGAGTTAATTAGATTATGAAAACCATTAGAGGTCTTGGAGAGAAACTTAAAGAGGCTACTATTGTTCAAAGGGTATTAAGGTCTCTATCCCTTAATTTTGATCCCAAAGTATTTATTGAAGAATAAAGTCATGATCTTACTCAGCTAAAGATGGATGAATTTCATGGCATCCTTACTGCCTATGAGATGAGAAAGATTTATGATTTACCACTAAAGAAGGAAGCAACTTTCAAGGTTAAAATAAAGACAAAGAAGAAGTTCCAAGATAAAAAAACCCAAGGAGGATGACAATTTTGATATAGATGAGGATGAAATAATTGTTTTGATTTCAATAAAAATTGAAAATAGGTTCAAGCAAGTGTAAGGGTAAACTACCTCTCAAATGCTTCAATTGTGGAGAGATATGACATTTTGATAATAAGTGACCTCATAAGTATAAGAAAGATGTTGATGAACATCATGATCAAGGTCATGATGATGACAAGAGATCATTCAAGTTAAATAAAATAAAAAAGGGATTCAAAAGGTTTGGTAATAAGAAGTACTTTAACAACAAGAAGAGTCTCTACACCAAATAAGATTGTAGCTCATCTGATAAGAGTGAAGTCAGTGACTCAGAATATGATCATGAAGATGATGGTCCTATTGAATATGAAGCCTTGTTCATGGTTTAGGAAGTTAGTTTCTCAAGTCAAAAGGTGTCTACTTGGAGTGATTCAAATGATGATGAAGATGACATGGACTATGAGACTACATTGACAAATGCTTTCAAAGCACTGAAGATTGAGAAGAAGATCAATAATAAGATGAAATATAAACTCAAATACTTTTAGGATAATTTCATTTCATTCAAGGTAAGAATGAATGAAGATGCCAAGTATCATGAAGATATGGTCAAACATGTTAGTTGTTTATTGGAAGTCCTGTCTACAACCCTGAAAGCTAAAGAAAATGGATGTTCAAGGTATGTAATTGAAAATGAGTCATTGAGATCTGAGTTAGAAAATATATTTATGAGAATTAAAAAGAGGTCAAGTTATCTAGACAATATTCTAAATGATCAAAAGTATGCAAGTGATAGAACTAGTCTTAGATACAAAGAAATAGAGAATGCAAATTAGGACAAGATTAAGACTAATATGAATAAGGACAATCATACTTTGAAGACAATCATCAGACAAGGAATGAAGGTGATATAAAAATGAAGATAAATTAGATTAGATAGCAAAATTCCATGAGGTATATGAATTTTAATGGTTACTGCTATTTTTGTAATCATTTTGGGCATAGAGCTAGAGAATGTAGAAGACCTATTAAAAATGAGTTTGTATGGGACTATAATGGGGGGCATCAGTCAAAAGGTGTAAGCAATGTTGAGTGATCAACTATCATAATGTGGGACACTTTGAAAAATATTGTCTATTTAAGGTAAGGCAAGTTGTGTTTCCATTAGGAAGTATTGTTTGCTATAACTATGAACAAAGAGGTCACATTGCTAGACTCTAAAAGTAAACATCCCAAGTCAAAATAGGTTTAATCAAGCTCCAAGAGTGCAAGTAAGAAGGCTAGTCAACTCATGGAAGCCAAAGGTGGTAATTATAAGTCATGATGAGACTATAGGTCCAAGTAATTTTTTTGTAATGGTGGATAATTCTTCAAAAATTGAAGAGTTCCAAGGGCTCTCATTGTTTGCTCATGTTATGAGTGAAGAGACCAAGCTGAAGGACAAGATCAAAATTATGGCTGAGGATAGTTCTAAGGTGTGTATGGATCCAAGTGAACATCTTCTTATTGCTAAGCAAGTAAAAATCAAATAACATTGATTATCGGTACCTAGTGATGAGGTTCCAAGCTACAAGGAAGATTCTACAGATGAAAAGGTATGTCATGAATCTATGTTGTCTCCATGTATTATCAATCCAATCATAGAAGAAAAGGAGAATTATGTAGTAGTTGAGCATGTTGATTCTCTTAAGCCTAATAATAATAATAACTACAACTATCAAATGACCAAGGAGGAGAAATAATATGAGGAGTTATGGGCAACTCTTGGTTTCACATTATTCTAGGACATTGTGAATTAGGGTGTCTCTATCTATGCTTCTTAGGAGACATCTTTAATATGAAGAATCAAGTTTGTGTGCTCAAGATATTAATGTAAATCTATATGGTGACTTATCTTAATCTTATAAGTTCATTGGTTAAAGGGGAGCAACAAGTTCATGAGTTTGATCCAAAGGTTTATGAAGGAGTTGTAGTATAGGCTCTAAATGGGTGTTTCCAAGTAGGGCTACAAGAAGAATAGAAAGGCCTACTAAGAATAAGAGTGTTTTTTGTTTATATTCTCTAAAAGGGAAAGGTATGTGTGTTTCAAGGAAAGTCCTTAGGTTACTTTTGTAGCATGTTTCCTATTTGGTGAGTGGCATGAAGTTCTTCAAGTGGTCCTTATAGTAGCTTGAGATAAAAGGCTAGTAAGCATGTGTGTTTATTCTTCATGGTGTATGGAGATATGAATATCATAAAGATGTGAAATGTCTTATATATTTTAGGAAGAGTCCCTCTCAGATGTTTCTTAAAGAGTTCCATCAAATTTTAGTATATGGTTGAAATATACAAGGTAGTATGCACATAGTTAGGGGGAGCTAACTCAAATAGCTTGAATGGATTTAGGAGATATGCATGATGTGATGGAAAGAATATGTGAGATTATTTAGTCATATTTAATATATGATGATATTTTATAGAGATGATATTTCAAGATATGATGAGTTGATCAAACCTAGTCGTAATTGTGTGTTCCTTCTTCATTTTTGTATTGCTTGGTTGGCATGTAGCAAGAGAAAGTTGTTAAGGCAAGAAGAGGAAGGATCAAGGTAAGGGGGAGTTACTACTATATTGATAATATGTTCTACTCCTGTTGGTAGTATTTTTAGGTCCTCAAAATCAATTGGTATCCACTTTGTTATTGTGTCAAAGGGGGATAATGTTCTTCTTTTGGGAATGCTTGAAGAGAGAGAAGAAAGTGAGTTGTATATGATGTGTGTTGACATCAATGACAAAGGGGGAGATTTTTGGAGAGTTTTCAATGATTTCATGGTGATTTCATGGATATGTACAAGTGAATGGATGAATTTCTTTGATATTCTAAGTGACAATGACAAATGTGTGCAATGTGCTTGTCCTAATATGCTTGAACTATGTTTGGTCTATCTTCTATTTTGGCATGGTTAGAGATGGTCAAGAAAGAGTATTGAGTATTGTGAATTTAAAAGGGGTCATATAAGAGGTTTTATAATTTTTTATTTCTTTTTTTCATGAGTGTATTTCATTTGGTTGATCATTGTTCTCATCTAGACATTTTGGGTCTAATAGCAAAAAATTTGAGTAGGCAGTTTGTTGACATCACCATTGTCATGTATGGATGATTCAGGGGGTTTGGTCATATGGTTGTGATCACATTAGTCCTTAATTTATATGATATAAATATTATATCATGTGAATAATCATGAAAAAATATATGTAATTTCAAAGTTGGGCTCCCAGGCAGTTTGACAGTGTTTTCCCATACTTAGCCAAATTTGCACAAGGTAAGAAAGAGCTAAGTAGTTTTGTGATGGTATATATTGAACATGTAGATGTTTCAAGAAATTTTGATAATATAAGTTTGTTTATTTTTGTTCCTATTTTATTTTTTCTAAATTTTATATCATTTGATAAATCACGTAAAAAGATATGCATGTTCAAAGTTGGCCTTTCCAGATAATTCTTGACATAGTTGGCTCTGTGGAAGAAAAAATCTGAGTGATAATTTTAATGTAATTATATCTCACACATGTGAGGTTTATAGGATAAGGTTTATATATGGTTGTTTTCTCATACTTGAGGAGATAATATGATCAAAATTTGAGAACATGTACTTTAACGAAGCAAAAGATATGGAGGTGTAAAGTTGGCCTTCTAGGCAGATGAGCAATAGTCCCCATACTTAGCCTAATTTATGAAGGGTAAAGACCAAGAATAAATTATGATCTAAAATTTTGTGGGATATCATTTATATTGATCTAATGGTGTGAATTAAGTCAAATTTTTCAAAGTGACAGTTGGATAACAAAGGTAAAGATCAAGCTCCTTACAAAAAGGATTGACGGAGTGTGTTCATTTCAAGATGTCAAGATGCAGTGAGATGAGGACAAGTGTTCAAGGTTTAAAACTAATAAAAGGTAAAGGATAAGGATCCTATATCTTATTTTCAATCATATATATTAATCAAATGTTGTGTGTTACATGATAAGGACCTAGTTGATCCATAGAGAATGATGGTACTCATTGAGTCAATATTACAACATTAAATGAGATAAGGTCAACTGATTCAAAGTTTAATGTTTGAGCATTGGAATACTATGGTTTAAAAATAAAAAATATAAATGGTACATATTTTATCTAATCTATGAGTACATGAGATGAGGACATGGTTTTTGAGGTTTAACTATGACCATTTGAATTCAAATATTTGAATTTAACAAAGGAATGACCAGTTTCTGGTTTTTTAGCCATAACTTGTGATTTATGTAGAATTTGACCATGGTGTAAAAAGAAAAAAATTATAAGAATCCAATAATAATCTAAAAATATAAGTTTAAATATTTTAAAGTGTGTATATTCAATGTTATAATGGTTCAAATTTGACTCTATGTTCAACATTCATTTGTTAAAAACCCAAAAAGGATGTTTGAGCCTGTATTGATGTTGTTTCAATGTTTCATGATGATTATTTATTGGAGAGTGTTGTAAACTCCATGAGTATAATCTATGTGCATTATGAAGGTTTGAATAATCATATTAAATATGAACAAAGGCTTAGAATTTGACTTTGAATTCATTCATGGTGACTATATGCACAGAACATTGTTTGAGCAAATTGTGCTTAAGCATAAAGGTACTATGATCATTTGAGAATGTCAAAGTGGTTATGTGGATTGTTTACATACATTAAAAAGTGTTATTATGTTATTTTTTTCTTTTATAAGTGTTAAATAGGTAAATGGGTCTTCATAATACCTAAAAGGTGACTTAGGCCTATTTGAAAGTGTGTTGAGCTAAAGTGTGACTTATGTAATATGCCTTAAGGGTGAAGGCATGTATTGTGGTCAATAAGGAAATATTTTAGACTTGATAATTCATAATTTCTATATAAATATAGAAACCAAATGATATGTTTTCTAGGGTATTATGGTAAATTTATATGAGAGACTTGAGCAAGGCTTGTGGGATGTATATGTGAGACTTGAGAGAGACTTGAGCAAGGCTTATGGTGAAGAGGATAAGTAGTGTGTCTATTGGATGTGTTTATGAGAAGAGAAGTTTATTTAATATTTGTATGACCATTAGGTCATATTTGTTATGTCATAATAGTGATCTTATAGTTTGAATATATATGAAGAGGTCTAAGTGTGCATATGAGGATAGTTTGAGTAAATAAGGAGAGAGTTTGTGACATGACTATGTGAGAGACATAAATGAGATAGATAGGAATTTTTTGAAGAGGCTATAAATTAGTGATCCATCATCAAGTGTTGATTACATCAATACTAAGGTGGATGTGTTCACTTTAAGGAGGGTCTAAAATACTTGATCTTCTTTAAGGATAGTTTTTCCTTATGAAACATGTGTTTCACTAAATGCCTTTGGTATAAAGGACTTGATCATGGTTTTTTGTCTAAAGGACTTGACTATTCTCTTTTTTTTAATCTCTTATATGATAAGTAGTCCATGTGTTGTAATCTTGAGAGTGGGTTTTATTCCCCATGAGGGTTTTTTATAGGAACTATGTGATATGTGTTTTGATCTTGTATATGCATTGAATTGATGAGCTCTCTTGTTAATTTTAGTTGATAAAATTGATATATGTTGATTATTTAATAGTCTAAAAGGATTGGAATTGAAATTAAATTTATACGGGATCACTAATTCACCCCCTAGTGATTGTACCTCTAATAATTGGTATTAAAGTAGGTTCTTTGATAAAGGCTTGATAGATTGAAGGTGATCTAAGGTACAATATGGTAGTCATCAAGGAGGTTTCTCTACTAAGAAATCTCCAATGTTCAATGGATCCAATTATGATTTTTGGAGTAAAAATATGAGGACATATAATATGTCCCTAGGGTTTGATGTATGACAATCTATTGTGTATGGTTATGTTATTCCTACTACTCCTCGATCTAGTACTATAGACAAGAAGCTATTTGAGAATAATTATAAGGCAAGGAATGCCATCACTTGTGGTCTTCCAAAGACTAAATTCACCAAGTTAATCCATTGTAAATTTTATAAAGAGATATGGGATAAAATGTAGATCATTTATGAAGGAGATTCAAAGGTCAATATTGTTAAGTTACAGACTCATAGGAGGAAATTTGAAAGTCTCAAGATGAATGAAGATGATTCTATGGCATCCTTTCTATAGAGATTTCATAAGATTATGAGCATCATCATAGGTCTTAGAGAGAACTTTGAAGAGGCTATTGTTGTTCAAAAGGTATTAATGTCTTTATCCCTCAATTTTCATCCCAAAGTATCTATTATAGAAGAAATTCATGATCTTACTCATTTGAAGATGAATGAATTACATGGCATATTTACTGTCTATGAGATGAGAAAGAATGATGATTTACCACCAAATAAGGAAGTAGATTTCAAGATTGAAATGAAGACAAAGAAGAATTTCTAAGGTAAGAAACCCAAGGAGGATGAAATTTTTGATATAGATAAGAATGAACTAATTGCTTTGATTTCACTAATATTGAAAATAGGTTCAGGAAAGTATAAGGGTAAATTACCCCTCAAATGCTTCAATTGTGGAGAGATAGGACATTTTTCTAATAAGTGCCCTCATAAGTATATTAAGTATGTTTATGAAGAGCATCATCAAGGTCATGATGATGAAAAGAGATCATTCACCTATGATAAAAGTAAAAAGGGATTTATAAGGTTTGGTAACAAGAAGAAGTGCTTCAAAGACAAGAAGAGTCTCTATACCAAAGAATATTATAGCTCATTTGATGAGAGTGAAGTCAGTGAATCAAAATATGATCATGAAGATGATGTTCCTACTAAATATTAATACATGTCCATGGTTGATGAAGGTTGTTTCTCAAATTAAAAGGTGTCCACTTGGATTGATTTAGATGATGAGGAAGATGAGATGGACTATGAGGCTACATTGATAAATGCTCTTAAAGAACTAAAGATTAAGAAGACCAAAAAGAATATGAAATCTAAACTCAAAGAATTTGAGGATCAATTAGTGTATTTGAGGTAAGAATGAATGAATATGCCGAGGAGCATGAATATATGGTCAAAAATTTCAATTGTCAATTGGAAGTCCTATTTACAAGCTTGAAAGCTAAAGAAAATGAATGTTTAAGGTATGTAATTTAAAATGTATCATTAAGATCTAAGTTAGAGAAGACATCTATTAAGGTGAATTCATTTGTGATATTTGAAAAGAGCTCAAGTGATCTAAACAATATTCTAAATGATCAAAAACATACAAGTGATAGAACTAGTCTTGGATATAAAGAAGAACTAGAGATGCAACTCAAGACAAGATGAAGACTAATGTGAACAAGGACAATCATAATTTGAAGAAAAATCAGCAAAAAAGGAATGAAGGTGCTGGTATAATGAAGATAAATCATATTAGATAGCCAAAATCCATGAGGTACGTGATTTTCAATGGTTACAGCTATTCTTGTAATTAGTTTGGGCATAGAGCTAGAGAATGTAGAAAACCTATTAGAAATGAGTTTGCATGGGACTTTGATGGGAGTAATGAGTCAAAAGGTATAATCAAGGTTGAGTGTATCAACTATCATAGTGTGGGACACTTTGTAAAATAGTATCCATTTAAGGTAAGATAAGTTGTGTTACCATCAAGAAGTATTATTTTCTACAACCGTGAATAGAGAGGTCAGATTACTATATTTTGTAAGCAAAGGTCCTCAAGTCAGAATAGGTTTAATTGGGCTCCAAGAGTACAAAGAATAAGGTTAGTCAACTCATGGAAGCCAAAGGTGGTGATTATGATTCATTATGAGACTACAGGTCTAAGTAATCTATTTACAATGGTGGAGAATGATTAAGAAGTTGAAGAATGCCAAGGGCTCTCATTGTTTGCTCATGTTGTGAGTGAAGAGACCAAGCTCAAGGAAAAGATCAAATTGTTGGCTGAGGCTAGTTCTAAGGTGTGTGTGGATCTAAGTTAACAACCTACTATTGTTGAGCAAGTAAAATTATAAGAACATCAATTATCAGTACCTAGTGATGAGGTTCCAACCTACAAGGAAGATTCTAGAAATGAAAAGGTATGTGATGAACCTATATTGTGTCCATGTATTTTCAACCCAATCATAAAATAAAATGACAATGTTGTAGTAGTTAAGCATGTTTCTTCTCTTAATCCTAAGAATAATAATAAGAACTATAAGTATTAGATGACCAAGGAAGAGAATGAATATGAGGAGTTGTGGGCAATTCCAAGTTTCACATTGTTCAAGGACAATGTGAAGTAGGGTGTCTCTACTTATGCTTCTTAAGAGACATATTTCTTGTGGAAAATCAAGTTTGTGTGCTCAAGATATTAATTTCAATATATAAAGTGACTTGTGTTGATCTTATAAGGTCATTAGTTAAGGGTGAGCGATAATTTCATGAGTTGGCTCCAAAGGTTTGTGAAGGAGATGTAGTATAGGGTCTAAATGGGTGCTTCTAAGTAGGGATACAAGGAGACTAGAAAGGCCTAGTGAGAAGAACAGTGTCTTTTATTGAATTTATCCAAAAGGGAAAGGTATGTGTGTTTTAAGGAAATTTCTCAGGTTGGTCTCAGATAATGTTTCCTATTTGGTGAGTGGCATGAAATTATTCAAGTGGTACTTATAGTAGCTTAAGATAGAAGTCTAGTAAGCCTATGTGTTTATTCTTCATGGTGTATGGAGATTTAAAGATGCTCAAGATGTACAATGCATCATAAATCTTAGGGGAAGTCCCTCTTATATGTTTCTTAAAGAGTTCCATTAGATTTTAGTGCATGGTTGAAATATATAAGGTAGTATGCATAGAGTTAGGGGGAGCTAACTCAGATAGCTTAAATTATTTGAGGACCTATGCATGATGTGAAGGAAATTATATGTCAAATGATTAAATCATATTAAGTATATGGTGATATTTTCTATATATGATATTTTAAGAAATCTTATATGATGACTTGATCAAACCTAGTCACAATTGTGTGTTCCTTCTTCATTTTTGTATTTCTTAGTTGGCATGTAGCAAGAGAAAGTTGTCAAGGAAAGAAGAGGTAGGCTCAAGGTAAATGAAAGTTTTTAATATCTTTATAAGATGGTATACTCTTGTTGGTAGTATTTTTAGGTCCTCAGGTTTAGTTGGTGCCCACTTTGTCATTGTGTCAAAGGGGGAGAAAGTTCTTATTTTTGGAATGCTTGAAGAGAGAGAAGAAAGGTAAGATGTATATGATGTGTGTCGACATCAATGATAAAGGGGGATTTTGTTGGAGATTTGTAAATGATGTCATGGTGATTTCATGGAGATATCCAAGTTAATAGATGAAGTGCCTTGATAGCCTAAGTGACAATGATAAATGTGTGTAATGTGTTTGTCTTAGTATGCTTGAAGTATGCTTAGTTGATCTTCTATTTTGACATGGTTAGAGATGGTCAGGAATGAGTATGTACTATTATTCATGTGAAATAGGTATTATAAGAGGTTTTATATGATTTTAGTGATTATGTGCATGAGTGGATTTAATTTGGTTGATCATTATTCTCATCTAGACATTTTGGGTCCAATGGTAGAAAATCTAGTAGGCATATTGTTGATGTCACCATTGCATGTGTAGATGAGTCAGGGGGAGTTGGTCATATGGTTTTGATAATATTAGTCCCTAGTTACTATGTGATAAATCTTAGATCATGTGACTAAGTGTAATAAAATATATGTAAATGCAAATTTGGGCTCCCAGGTGCTTTGATAGTGTTTTCCCATACTTAGCCAAATTTGCATGAGGCAAGAAAGAGTCAAGTAAATAGTTTTGTGATGGTATATATCACACATAGATAATTTGGAGAATTTAATCATATGGTTTTGTTCATTTTTTTTCTTAGTTTATTTGTTTTAAATTTCAAATCATGTAATGAATCATGTCAAAAGATATGCATCTTCAATGTCAAAAGATATGCATCTTCAATGTCCAAATTAATAATTTCCATGTATCATGACTTAGAACCCAAAGGTATGTGCCTCCTACTAATTCTTCACTTCTTGATACTCCTTAGGTGGTAGAATAAATCATACCTTATTAACCTCTAGATATTCTTGCATCTTCTCTATCACATACAAATCCCATCCCTAAATCTAATTTTTTCCCCATTAAAGAAATTAATGATATACCAATCCCATCCTCTCTATCTACTTTTCCTACTCTTAAGATTACATTAGATTCCAAGGCCACAAATGTTTGTCAAATACATTCTGAGTATGATCACCATGGTATTCAAATTCTCAACCTCAAAGTAGATGTTGAGTATTATGGTCATCTTACCACTTTTCCTAGTGATGAAGCTATTCTTGAATTTCTTCATGCCCAAGAAACTCAACTTCCTCGATAACATCACAAACTTGAGAATTTCAAAAACAAAACCCCTTATTTCAACTTCATCATTAACATCGATCATAAATCTAATCCAATTTCTTCTTTACCTAATACACCATACCATTTCCAAGATGTAAATTTTATGTTTATCAAAGAAACTACTTGCATTAAATATAGTACGACATCATGCCCTTGACCAATTATAGTTTCTTATGAACTCTCACCTACTAAACATGATAGCTTTAGTTTCTTTTTTGATAAATATCATGAGATATTTTCCTAGTCCTAATAAGACATGCCTGGTATTGACCCTAGCATTGTGGTGAAAAATATCATCACTTATCTTGATGCCAAACCTATGCATCAAAAGCAATGGAAATTTCCACACAAGGTTTCCACCTTATTTCACAAAGAAATTATTAAGCTTTTTGATGATAAGTTTATCAAACCAGTGGATAATTCTAAATGGGTTTCTAACATATTTCCTTTTCAAAAAAAGGTCACTATGGTCATTCACATCTGTATTTATTTCTATAATCTTAATCTCATTTGTCCTAAGGATAATTTACCTTTACCTTCAACATATGTCATTATCGATTCCATAGTTGGTTATAAAATGTTATCTCTTATGGATGGCTTCTTGGGTTACAATCACATTCACATTTCTTCCAAAGATCAACATAAGACCACTTTCATTCTAGAATGGGGCACATATTGTTATGTTAAAAAGCCCTTCAAACTCAAAAATGTCAGATCCACTTATCAATGAGCAATGAATCATATCCTTCATGATCTTATCCAAAAATTGTAGAAACCTATGTGGATGATCTTATTACTAAATCTAAAAATTGTAAGATTCATCTTTTTGATCTTTCCATCATCTTTGACCATCTTCTCAAATATAGAGTTAGATTAAATCCTTACAAATGTATCTTTGGTGTAACATCTGGTAAACTATTAGGATTCTTATTCTCTCTCTATGGCATTGATTTTGGCCCTATTAAGATTAGTGATATCATCAATATGCCCATAACACATTCCATTCTATACATTCACACTTGTCTCAGTAAACTTGGGGTAATTAGATGATCTATCTCCAAAATGGCTTACCATATCCACTCCATTAATTCTCTTCTTAAGAAAGGTAATGCTTTGAAATAGATGGATCCATGTCAAAAATCCATTGACAATATGAAATAATCATTACTTCACCCACCTACACTTTATCCTCCTTCAAATGATTGACCTTTGATCTTATATACTTATTCCACACCCTATCAGTTGGGGAAATGCTTAACCAACAAGATGATAGTAGAAGAGAGTATGTCATCTACTATATCAGTTAAGGCCTCATTGATTATGAGAAACATTACACAAAATTAAAATGTGATTGCCTCACCATTATTTTGTAGCTAAAAATCTTTGACACTACATGCTTTATCATACCACTTATGTTATCATCCATTATGATGCCCTTCATCACATCTTCTCCAAATCCTTTCTTCTTAAAGATAAAATCAACAAGTGGATGGTCCTCCTTATGGAATTTTATGTTTGAATTTTTACAAAAAAATTTATCAAAGGATAAATCATAGTTGATCAACTTGCTACCATTCCTGTGTCTGCTACCAACCACCTTCAAGATAGTCTTCTCGATGATAATGTTCTCTATATTAAAGGTATTAACCAGACAACTTCTCTTAAAGATTACTTATATAACTTCATTTTTGATATTGAAGAAATAAATCTTGATGAATTTACTATCCTCCCTAATATTACTAAACCAAAATTAGTCATCAAAGACCTTCCTAAAATTAATGTCTCTTTACATGAGGATACTTGGACCCTTCACTTTGATTATGCTAAATGCCTTCAAAGATCTAGGGCAAGTTGCATTCTTACAAGTCCTCTTATAAAACTCATCCCTCTAGCCTTTTACTTAACATTTAATGTCACTAAAAATATGGTAGAGTATGAATATTTAATCTTAGGCATGAGAGCTACTCTTGATTTAGATATCCAATAATTGCATGTTTTAGGTGATTCTCAGCTCATTTTCACCAAGTCAATGGTGATTACCAATGTAAAATTGATGATCTCATTTATTATCATCAAATTATAACTTCTCTCACCAAAGATTTTATTTTTTTCACCATCAAGCCTATCCCTCATGATCAAAATTCTATTTTTGATTCCCTTACTTCTTCAGCATCTCTTTTTCATCCACACCAAGTTCTTTCTGATACCACTTTTCTTATCCAAATAATAAAATCTCTATCCTCTATTTAACCACATGATTCACTTAAATTCCATATTGAGGTTGTCACCATTCAACAAATCCCATGGTACAAAGACATTATTCAATTTTTAGAACAGCAAACTTAACCTCCCAACTTAGATTCCCATGAAAAGACTTGCATTCGTAAATAAGCTTTTAAGTAAGTATTTCAATACAACATCCTTTATTATTACAATGTTGAAGTTACCTTGATCTATTTTTTTATGAAATATAAGGTTCCTCCTCTTCTTAAATAACCACATAGGGGTATTTATGGTGGTCATTGTAATGTACATACTATAGACTGTAAATTCCTACTTATGGGATATTTTTGTCCTACTCTTAAAATAGTGCTATTGAATTTGATAAAAAGTGTAATCCCTGACAATTCATGATGATTTAATTCATTCACCTCTAGATGAGCTTCAGACTATAAAATATCCCTGGCCATTTTCTATTTGGGGGTTAGATCTCATAGGTAAATTACCTTAATCTCAAGATGAGCATGTTTATATAATCACAACCATAACATACTTTACCAAATGTGTCGAGGCTATGCCCCTCATTAATGTCACTAGTACCACCATCTCCAAATTCATCCTTAATTAAATAGTTTTTTGCTTTAGTGTCCCTCATACTATCATTTTAGATAATGGTGGTAATTTCAAAAACAAATATGTCAAATAGCTTTGTGTTAAATTTATAATTATTCATAAATTTTCCATGCCCTATCATCCACAATATAATGGCCAAGTTGAGGCCACAAATAAATTTTTAATAAAATTATCCAAAATAAAATTCATGAAACCCATACAAATTGGCATCTTCATCTATATCATGTTCTTTAGGCCTATCACACTAGCATACATACTTCTATTGAGGTAACATCATTCTCTCTTGTCTATGATTCTGAATTAATCTTTCTATTGGAAGTTGAGCTTCCCTCTCTTCGTATATCTCTTTATGTAATCATACTTTATGAATACTTATGTTAATATCACCTTCATGCTCTCAATCTTCTCAATGAATGTTGTCTTTCTACTTTGTAACATAATCTCCAATACAAGGCCCATATTGCCAAACAACATAATAAACATGTCAAATTTCATAGGTTTAATATTAGTGATCTTATCTTTAAATTAGACTATACACATGACAAATAATTTAAATATGCCCAAAAATGGTGGGGTCCTTATTTATCCAAAGATATCATTGGTCCAAGTACCTATCACCTTCAAACCAATGAAGGCCATGTTTTCAAAGATCTCACCAACACATAATTCCTCAAGAAGTATTTTTCCTAATCCTTCCCTTATTTTCATTATTTTAGATTATATCTACCACTTTTTATAGGATACTTACGTAGGCCTCACCCTCTGCATATCATGATGCCTCATTAGGCTAAGCAAGGTCTAGAAGTAGTCTAATTGCATACTAGGTTTGTAGGTCTTACCCCTATAGGCACACCCTGAGACTCACATGAGTGATCCAATGTATAATATATGTGTTCAATAAACCTCATACATCCTCTTATGCCTCTATGGATCCATCTCACTAATCCATCATGTTCAACTCTTCTTACTAGGACTTTACATGTTAAGACTAGTCCATGACTACACTTCTCAAGCACTTGAAACTTAACAACTGATCTTTAAATACATTTTAATGCTTATAAACCTTTACAATATGCCTTACGTGCTCTTAATACAATGTCATTACTCTCAATTGTGATATCAAATAAAAACATTATTCAATGACCTTATGAACACCTTGCTTAAGAATCTTTGACATCAATGACAATATCAATGTCAAACCTCAACAATATTAACAATGATCAACAATATCCTCCTTTATCATCTATGTAAAAACATACTTTAAATTAATCACTATTATCTCCCCATTCTGTTATTTCTCCCCCTTTGACATAAATAACAAAGTGATGTTTGCAACTCCTTGGATCATACTCCTTGCAACCACAATACTCAACACATAGGACTATGAGTTTATGAGACATAATACAAACATATTCCCCTTATCTCCATGCATACATTCTTGGAATAAATCACCTATTCTTGGAGATAATGAACTTGATTGTCTCTCCCTAAGTACTTTGGCTTCTTCAATGATTGCTAAGGGTAGGAATTATACCCAATTCCTGTCTTAGGTGTTCAAATATTGCCTTTAGAAGTGGTTTGGTCAAGATGTCTACAATCTAATCCTATGTAGAAACATACTCAAGTTTGAAACCTTATTAACTTATTGTCTCTCTTATAAAATTATACCTTATGTGAATGTGATTGGTCCTTGAGTTCATGATAGGGTTCTTTGAGACACTTATAGTACTTGAATTATCACAATAGATAAGGCTAGGACCATCATACTCCAACTTGTAGTCTTTTAGGGTATGTCTCATCCATAGGAATTGAGTGCAACATGAATTTTTTGTAATTTACATAGCCTCACAAGTGGGTAATTCTATGGATGGTTTCTTCTTGCTTATCCATGAAACTAGGCACCGACCTAAGAAGAAAACTCCCCCACTAGTACTCTTCCTATCATCTGTACTTCCTACCCAATCTACATTTATGTAGGCTATCAAATTAAACTCCTTGCTTCTTAGATACCACAATCTATACTCCATAGTCCCATTGAGATACTTGAGTATCCTTTTGACTACTTAAATATGATTCTCCTTTGGATATGCTTGAAACCTTACCATAAGACCTACTGATTACATGATGTCAGCTCTAGAGGTTATGGTGTATAAAAAACTTCTAATCATTGACCTATATGACATCTAATTGAATTTTGAAGACTCATCTTCCTTTCTCAACTTACACCCTATGATCATGGGTGTACTAACTACCTTGCAATCTTCCATCTCAAACTTTTTCAACATCTCTCTTATGTATTTGTCTTGTGAGATGAATATACCTTTTTCAAAATGAGTGATTTGTAACCCAAGAATGAATGATAGTTATCCTAGCATGGACATCTCAAACTCTTTCTTCATTACCTTTTCAAAGGCCTTGGTCATGTTCTCATTTTTTCCACCAAAGAAGATGTCATCCACATAGACAACTACTATCATCTAATGGTCATATTTTATCTTTATGTATATATTACTATCTATAACTCTTCTTTTAAATCTTTGATCTAATAGATACCTATCCAACCTATCATACCAAGCTCTAGGATATTGCTTTAGACCATAGAGATCCTTTTTAATCTTTAAATATAGTATTTATCATCTAATAGCGATAACCCCTTAGGTTGCTCAATATACACTTCTTATTATAAATTTTCATTCAAAAAGGTAGATTTGGCATCCATCTAGTATACCTTGAATATTTTGAATCTTAAATATGCTATAAATAATTTGATGGCCTCCAATATTAATACGAGTTTAAAGGTCTCCTCAAATTCAACCCATTTAACTTATGCATATCCCTTCCATACCAATCTAGCCTTGTTCCTAGTGACTTCTCCATCTTCATTCCACTTATTTCTAAACACCCATTTTATGCCAATGACATTCTTATCTTTCGGACTAGTAACTAGTTCCCAAGCCTCATTATTCTCTATTTAGTCTAATTATTCATTCATATCACCTATCCAAAATTTGTCTTTGTGTGCTTATATAAGACTCTCAAGTTCAATCTTATATAATATAGAAATATTCTATCAATTTAGATTACTTACTAGTCTTCTCCTTGTTTACATACTTGCATTCTCATTTCCAATGATTTGAGATTTAGGGTGATCTATTTGAGTCTATCTTAAGGGTCCTTTTGAGTCATGTCTCTCTTCAAATTTTTCTTCTTCCTCATCAACCTCTATAGTCTCCTCTTCATTATTGAAGTCCAGATTCTTTAAAGTGTCATTTGACTATGAATGTGATTTCATTATCTCATTAATCTTCACATTGGTACTTTCCACTATATTTTTTAGCCTCTTGTTATAACATCTATAGATTGAGCTCATTGATGATTATCCTAAAAATATGCCTTCATCAAATCTAGAATCAAACTTTCCCAAGTCTTCATCTCTTTTGATGAAACATTTACTCCCAAACACTGTAAAGTGTTCCACATTGGTAGGTCTACCCTTCCATAATTTATAAGGAGTCTTGTTGGCACCAATCCTTTTCTTCATCTATTCAAAATTTAGACTACAGTGTTTACTTCCTCTCTCCAATATCCATCAAATAATATAGACTCATTTAGAATAGTTCTAGTCATATCTTGAATTGTCTTATTCTTCTTTTCCATTACCCCATTTTGTTGAGGTGTCCTCACTACTAATAATTATCTCCTTATTCCATGAACCTCATATAAGTCATAAAACTCATTGGACCAAAACTCTCATCCTCTATTTGATCTTAGGAACTTGATTTTCTCATTTTTCTCATTCTCAATAAAAGCCTTGAATGCCTTGAACTTGTCAGAAGATTTTGACTTTTCTTTCAATAATGCAACCTAAGTCATTCTTGTGTAATCATCTATGAGTAATATGAACTATCTCCTTGAAGGCTTTAAATATTTATGAACCCATAGATATTAGTGTGTATTAACTCCAACAGTCTTGTAGTAGATTACGCCTTAGACTTGAACCTTTTTCTAGTTTGTTTACCATGTTGACAAGCCTTGAAAATTATGTTTTTAGGTTTGGTGATTTAGGAATATTCTTAATATACTTCTTAGTGTTAAGTTTGACTATATTGTCAAATTTTAGGTGACCTAAAATTTTGTGCCATAGCCAACTTTCATTTATCTTGATCATGAAGCATCTTTCCTTATCGATCTCATTCAAGACATATAGATTGTTCTCATTCCTCTTAGCATTAATAATTAGCCTTCTTGATTTGGTTCTCCTTCTCACACCCTATTTCATTAAATTTTAGTGTGTGTCCTTGATTGCACATTTTACTTACACTAAGCAAGTTATGTTTCAAACCTTCCACATACAACACATTTTGGGTCTTGGTCTTCCTATTTTCCAAACTCAAGACACCCTTGCCAACTATATTAGTAGTTATGTTATCTCCAAACCTTATTATTTTGGAAAAATTATTTTAAATGAGATAAACTTATTTCTTTCTCTTGTCATGTGGCTTGAGCAACCACTATCTATATACCATTTCATACCTTCACCTTGAATGTGAAAGGCAATCTGAGATAGCATAGAATCCTCTTTGGTCTTTTATTCCTCCTTGGAAAATAGTCTATCTTGACTCTTAAGCTCAATATGATCAGTCCTAACTTGCTTTGTCTTCCATACAAATGTTTGATTATTGTCATTCATTCTAGGAGATCCATATGTCTTGTTGAATCTTGAGGTCCTTATAACTTTATTAAAATAGAATTTTGCAAAATGTCCTATATTATGACAGTTGTAGATAAATATATTTTATACTTACCTCTAGACTGATTACTCCTTTTTCGATGGTCCCATAATGACTTATCCTTTACTATATTGGGCTACCTAATTAGTATTTTCATTTTATACTCTTGACTTGTTCTGACTTCTCACGCTCTCTCTCAAACTTGCTCATCTTGTGTATGATCTGCTCATGATCAACCTTCAATTAATCTAGCTCCATATTTAACTAGTCATACTCAAATTCCTTTAACCAAAACCTTGTTTTTACACCTAACTATATTCAATCATAAATTCATCATATCTATAAATTAATTTTAACTTAGAGAAGATAGATCATACTTACACTACCAATTGGGGATACATTAGATAATCAAGAACATGACTAATATGTGGATCCTCTAAACCCAATTAGGGGATATTTTATCACAATAAATAATACTAGGGAGGGTTCCAAAGCCCCCAGTCAAGTACAATCATGTAATAACCCTAACTAAGCCTTATTTTTTCATATTTACTAAACTAATAACAAGTAAAGAAAAGAAATATAATCTAGTGCTCACCAAAGCTTGTGACACAATATGGAGGTTAGTAAACAAACAAACATGCATAGGAAAATCTCAATTAATCTATGTATTATTAAAACCCTAATGCATAGAGAAAAAGAGTATTATTATTTAAATCCAATACTTATACTATTTCTATCTATTAAAGATAAGAGCAAAGTTAGAGAATACTTACCAAAAAAATGAACCCTTCGAGACTCAATCTCTCCCTTGGCCAAAGGGGATTCAAAAGAGGATATTATGGTTTGTAAGGATCACTAAGAAAGGAAAAATCATTCAATACTTCTCCAAAAGACTAAATTATCCAAGTAGAAACCCTAAGCTAAGACTCCTCAAATATAATGGTGTAAGAGCATATTATAAAGAAGCACAAGTAAACAATAACTCTTTATCATTGGTAAATAATGATGAAATGAACTTGTATATATAAGAATATTTAACCCTAATCCATTCTAAACATCTCAACCGATAAGGTTGACCTAGTCAACTTAGTACTATTATGGATAAAAATTCACTAGGTCATGTGCTAGGTTGGCCAAGAGCTAACTTGGACCCTAAATGAATTTTACCCACAAGAATACAAGGTCAACCCAGTTGACCTAGTACTACAAACTATCAAAAGGGCCTTAAGGTGAGGAAAAGAGGAATAGAAGGTGGGAAATGATTGAAGGAGTATCCAAAAGAAGAGTAATATCTTAGGGAATGGTTTTAGGATTTGGTTGGAATGGTAATAAGTGGAAATAAGGAACAACAATCCTATGAAGTGTTAGGGAATAATTAGTCCTCATAGTAATTTTTACTTCATAATATGAATAATTACATAACAATATATCTAAACAATATTATATTTTAACCTATATTCATAATATTTCTTATAATAATATTACTACCAAATATAACTACCAAATAACCTATACATATTAATGAATTTACATAATTTGAGGGGTTTGGGTGAGAATTTAATGGAGAGATAATCTCCATAAATATAGGAATGGTTTTCCTATATATATGTAACACATGAATGTTTTAATAATTAGAGAGTGTGTGGAATAATAATATAGTGTGTTTGAAATAATTTTGAGTTTATCTAGATTCAGCGCTTTTATTTGCTCAAATCTACACTAGCGTTATCATCTAGTATCAGAGTAAGAAGATCTAGTGATGAAAAGGTGATTTATTTTTAGGGGTAGTTAGTATGTTTGTTATTACCCCAGTGAATTTCATTACTCCTTGAATTTCATACATAATATAAGTATTATTTTTGTTGTTTATGAAAAGTGTATTCAGAGGAAAATAGCATGTCAAATCTTCTATTGACATTCAAGATATGTGTATTGGCTTCATCTGCATGTAGCTATAATTATGCCCACTGGTCTTTGCACTTTCATTCATTTTACCACATATTATTTGTATTCTATAATCATTGAAAATTTTATGCCATGTTATCTTCTTCATGGTTATTGGAGTCACCCTAGTCAGTAGTCCATGGCAAATTTCTAACAACTTGTATCTCCACTCAATGTGCCCACCATTTTTGTCCATTGCTCATAATAGTAGTGGCATTTCACTAAAGACTTGTTCATTTTTTACCAATGATTTAGTAGAGTGATTTTTGGTTTTTTGCTCATGTGGAGATCGCACAAAGTCTAATCCCAACATCATCTCCAAACTATGCATATCTTTTCCTCTTAGCTAGTAACCTTTGGTAGATCCGTTTGGAGATTCCACTCAATATATTGTTCATGTTATATATAATTTATGTAGAATTCTTCACCTTAAACTCAATTTTGTGTATGTAGCTATCAAATTTTCATATTGTAATTCTACGTGGCTTTGCATGCAAGATATTCTGACTAGAAATCTACTTCATAACTACAAATCTAAGAGTGACTCGGCCACCACCACCTTCATTGTGTTCTTTCCAATGGATATCACCCATGTACATTTCATACAAATACATTTATGTTATATTATAAGTTTGAGAAGTGTCGTAGTTTTAGGTGTCAAAAACCAAAATAAAAAAGGGTTCGATTTTGTCAATTAAGTCTTGTTAAGGTTTAATTGTTTTTATCATTTTAATAGTGTAGAATTATTTTCTTATGATCAAGTTTATAGTATTTTTGTATTGTCTAAAAAGTGATCATTTAGAATTATTAGATTTTGTTTGTAGTTCATTTAATATTTATTCAGTGAATTTTTCAAGTGTCATTTCCATTTCAAATTTATGTTTAGAATTTATAAAATGAGTCAAAGAGTCAAAATTACTGGTTGGAAAGTCAATATTTGGTTATCAAAAGTATTGAAAATTTTAAAAGAGTTAATTTTTAAATGTGTCAAGTGTGTCATCATTTGTAAAAGTCTTTTTTGTTAGTTGATAATTAAAAGTCAAATCCTTTGTTATATGAATGCATTATTGCTTGTACATGACGTCCAAACTATGAAGGGGATTTCTCCTCAAAAAAATCATGCACTTGAGCTTCACCACATCATCATTTGAGTAAGCATCAACCTATTAGAGGCTCAAAGACACTGGAGGATGGAGGCTTTCTATGCCGCTCATTAGCCACTAAAGAAGGGGCACTTCTTGAAATAGTGGTGCATATATATATATAGCACTTGTTTGTTTGTGACAAATAAGAGCATAAGATCAACCTTGAAACTTTCAACCTTGAACGTATCAAAAGAACATGAAAGATAATAGGTCCATAATAGAGGATAAGATCAATGGAAAAGAAGGTAGTAATAAGCAGTCTAAATTGGGATAAATAGTCATGAAAGAATATAAAATAGAGGTTTAATTGCAAGTTGATGTATATGAGGCAAAGACAATGCTCATAGTTGATGAAAAGGAACCTCAAAATCACAATGAACATGTCAATTTTATTAAATTTTTTATCCAATATGCAAGTAAAAAAAGTAAATAGGGATAAAATGAAAGTGAAAGGTATAAATATCTTCATCAATGAAGATATTCCATCAAGATTACAAGAAGTCAATCACAAGCAAATGAAGAAAAGACTGCAACTTGTACACTCAGTTGGATACATCTTTGAAGACAAAGCAGACCTATATCAACCAAAAAAATTATGGGATCCAAGAGGGCATAAATAAATAAAAAAATTTAATCAATAAATAAGGACTATTAAATAAAAACATAAAATCTATTGGAATAATTTTTAGTACAATGACAAACACAAGAGTAGTAATGATTCATGAGTAGGAAAGTTTTCAAAGTTGATAGTTTGATGTAGATGTATCACTATCAATATGCAATTTTTACTTAGGTAGGTTGGATTTAGGATTCTTATGAGGTTATTAAAAATATAATATTCCTTTTCTGAAGCATTAGGAGCTTGTCTTAGGTCATTTAGGATGTATGGAGGTTTTCCCTCCAAAACATAGAATTTGAATTTTCAAATGCTTCTTTTAAAAATACATGAATAAATGTAGTTGTATAAGGATTGTAACGAGTTTTAATGAGAATTTAAGTGTTATATGATGTATAAGGAGTCTTATATTCCTTCTTAGTGTCATATTTATCCTAGGAAGTCAAATAAGGCAAATGTAACAAAAGACTATTCATAACAAGTCATTTATCTATCTTAATTTTGAGTGGTTAAAGGAGAATATTAAAAATATTTGGTCATTATATGATTGGTATAGGCTTAAATTACTTGATCAACATAAAATTTTATCAGAAAGAGGAGTTTGAGATCACTATCAATGATTAAAAGACCAAGTTTCCATGGCTGTGACTAGTGATCACAGTTTGTCAACTCAAGAACAAGGTTCTATATATATTTAAGTCAATTTTATTAAAAATAAAAGGCATGGAATAATTTCAATCATTTTATTCATGTATATTATGTATTAATTAATGATAATATATTCAATTTTTAAATTTTTTATACTTGGTTCTAAGTTCATGTCATTAAAACTCTTTAATACCCTATTTTTTGTGTACATGTAGTCGTTTGCAATCACTTGAAATATGTGTAAAATATTACATGAGTTTATTTTAATTATTGGATAATTTTTATCATGATATTTATAATTTTTTTCATGTGTAATGAATATAAAAACATTATATACTCTATGAATAATTGGTAAGAATCTCTCGGCTTCTAGGTTCTCTAAAAAACCCTAAAATAGGTTTTCATCACAAAAAGTCATATATATTTAGTTTCAACACATGGAATCCCATGAAATTCTTATAATCCAATCCAAGTGTTATTTGGTGGATATAAGTCATGTAGAGTGAGAAACATTTCTTTGTGTTCTAGGTTCTTGTAGGTGGTCACCGAAAAACCTCAAAAGGGAGAAGAATCAATTGTTTTATATTGTGTTGTAATTACAAACCTGCTAGGAAGGTTTTTTTATGATAAATGATCATTTTAAAATGTTTTTTTTTAATTTTTTCAAGTCATTTTTTTTTAATTCATTCGATACTAGTTGAGAAGGTAGAATTAGACCTATACAAACCTAAAGGAAAAGAATTGTTATTGAATTTCTCTTTTTAGAAACCAATGGACTAAAGATTGGTTTATCACCAATATAATTAATCTATAGCCATTTATAAGTTCAATAAAAAAATATATTAATAATATTTAATATCTAAAACACCTTTTTATTGAGACCTAATTGGCCATACATGGTCATATAGCAGTCCTTAAAGCTGAGTCAATTTATTGATCATTTAGTGATCTAACTAGTATTTGAATTTATGTAAACTAATATTTACTAACTCAATATAATCTTATTAACTATATCATAGATTTTGTGAGTTTATTGAGTCTAGGAAAGAGGGTCAAATTGAAAATTGTCTTAGATAATACCTAAAGTGACAATTTTTCTAGAAGTTGCAAACTTCTTTGAGAGATTTGTAGTGAAGAAGAACATTCTTGGCATCAATTATCCATTATTTTATTTGATTCTTCCTCCTTTATTCAGTCTATATGACATATTATTTGATTATTTAAAATGGTGTCTAACTTTTTTAAGGCATTTTTCTAGTAAATGGCATAATAAAGGTGTTTAGGGTTGCATCGTAATTGAATGAAGATATGTTATCTATTTTTCTAGTCATATATTCTCTATTTTTAGACTTTTTAGTGATTTATTCCATGCATACAAGTCATTTTAATTGTTACTTATTACATATAATTTGGGGTTTGTAGAGTAAAAAATACTCTACATTTCATTCTGATTTTTAGTTGCGCACTACAAAATTTTGTTCCCGCATACTTTGGTTCGTGATGGCAAAGTTTTGAAACAAAGTGCAGGCTTGATTTCCTTTTGATTCATTTTTCTCTAAGTGTCAAAATCGAGTGGAAGCTACCAAGTGTCAACGGTCGAGGAACTTTTCATAAATTTTATAAGTTGGTCATGACATGCCACGTATCTCATAGCAACTTAGCAGAACGTGACAAGTGTCAGCATCCACGTTTCATATCAGCATCCACATTTCAAATCTCTTTTCAGTAGAAGGTTTCAACAAGCTAAGTATCAAGATCAGGCGGAAAGTGCCAAGTGGTAATCACGGGACATTTCAATTTGCTTTTCTAAAAGTGATGGAAGATGCCACGTATCCTAGCTGAAGAGAGTGAAAGCCACCACATGTAGAGATCTAAATTATCTCCATTTTGCTTCACTAATATAGCAAAGACTGTGGTGGGTCTTAGGTTTTGTTTTTGAAGCAAGCAAAAGCCACCAAGTGTCATTGTCTGTGTAAATATGAAATGAGGCTTGATTGTTTCTATAATATAAATAGAGTGATGTGGAGACCAGCATGTGTCACCTTCCATAGGTTTCTCAAAAAGTGGCTAAAAGTAGTGGAGATTGACACATATCCCTAGTTAAGTAAAGCAAAGATCGCCATGTGTCCTTTGTTGAGGTAAGCAGAAATTGCTACCTGTCCCTATGCTCCTTTTAAAATTGCTTAGGCAAGAATTGCTATGGGTCTTATTTTTTGTTAAGTTGTTAAAGTTTCAAAGAAGTAGATTGCAATAGGTGTCAAAGGTAGAACACTCCTAAGCAAAGATAAAAAAGAAGTATAAGTTATGCAGAAAGTGCCGCGTGTCTTTGGTAAGTGTTACAGAGCATGCCAAGTGTCATTCTCTGGTAATAAGAAGGTTTTCAAGGAATTGGCCAAGTGCCCTCTTCTATTTAAAAGAAGGGATCATCTTGCAATCTATTTCAGCCAATGAACTACCAAAAGATAGAGCATTTTTGAATCTAAAAAATACCTTCTGTTAGACACTTCCAGTTCGGTTAGATTTCAGTTGGGCCGTTAGATTGGGAACGCGCAGACAATCCAGAGTGAATCCAAGGCTATAAATAAGGGTGCAGAGATCACCAAAAGAGATCATTAGATACTTAGAGAGAATTTTCTGAGAGAATTATTGTCAAGAGTTTAGACTTTTTAGAGTTGTGATTAGGAATATCATTTGCCTTTGTTCTATTTTCTTAAGTTGGAAAGTTTATGTAACTATGCATGTTTATGTGCCTCTTATGTGACTGGAGAATTAATAAGAAGATTGAATCCTATGCCTTTGTTGATATTTTTGTGTCATTATAAAAGTATTCTAAGCTATGTTGTCAAGGGTTTTAGACTTTCTAGAGCTGTGATTAGGAATATCATTTACCTTTGTTCTATTTTCTTGAGTTAGAAATTTTATATAACCATGCATGTTTCTGTACCTCTTATGTGACTGGAGAATTAATAATAAGATTGAATCCTATGCCTTTGTTGATATTTTTTGTGTCACTGCAAAAGTAGTCTAAGCTGTGAGCCTCTGTTTCTATTATTTTCATCTTTTACATTGATCATGCCTTGTTTGCTCTTAAATGTAATTGAATCTTACATATAGTCTCACTGTGCTTAGAATTAAGGGTCAAATTACATTCAAGTGCATCACTATAGTTAGATTTTCTTTCCTACATTTGTGTTTGTGTTAAAATTCCTATCCCTTTTCCCAGTATATGCTTGATATAAAGAAGAGACCAGCTTCTTAAAAATTTGGAGGTTTTTTCAAGTCGCAAGTCCCACATCTTGAAATTTCCCATTATTGGTGTTAGAAACAAGCAAAATTTTAACCATCAATAGAATTTGGCACGCCTGGTGGGACACTATATTAAATTTTCTTTCAAGATCGTATGAACCAGAGAGCTATGAGGAGTCAGAGCTGCAGACCAGTAACCAAATCACAATCTGCTATAAATCCTGGTATTCTTTTGCCACTTTTGGTAACTAGTCCAAGAAGAAGAGTCAACCAATTTATACCAATATCAAGATAAAATATGGGAGCCCCTATACCCCCAAGGAATTATGCAAGTTGGAACACTGGTAGTCCTTTGATCCTCCCAGTACCACCAGCCGCTTGGGATCATGTCCCAGTGAATGCCCTGAAAGCTCTGCCCAAATTTAGTGGGCAAGACTTCAAAACACCTAAAGAACATCTGCGAGATGTATCAGATGTCTGTTTATACATGTTGTCACATAGAAAAATGTGGCCATAAGATTATTAGCATCTTATTTTAAAGGGAAAGTTCTAGAATGGTACTAGTCTTTGAAACCAAATACCATATCTACATGGGATCAGCTCGGAGATCTCTTCTTTGAAAGATTTGAAGAGAAGGGCGATAAGTCTTCTTTATTACAGTAATTAACTACCATCCAAAGGGCACCACAAGAAGCAATGACTAACTTCAATTCTAGATTTCAAAAGACTTGGGAAAGGATTCTTGCTATAGCTAGCCCATTACCAAGTATGGCTATAGTGTTTTATCTTAAGGCTTTAAATTCAGACATATCTGTTATGATTCAGTCACTTGGAGGTCAAACTCTGCTAGAAGCTTATGACTATGTAGTCAGACCTAAAAATAATTTAATAGATGCTAGAAAGTTGTCTCCAAGGCCTCCCAAGCCCATGTTTCCAGAGATTTCCTTGCCATTACCTCAAGAAGAACCTAAATCTATAGCCTCACCTATGTCTATGTACACATATCCTCAACCACTTGCTAAAGAAATTATCCCTGCTCAGTCATCTGAGCTAGATGATATCAAGAATATCTTAAGGACATTTTATAATGAGATGATTAATATGAAAAGACAACCGAATACTTATACTAAACCCCCAATATCAAGGCTATTAAGGAAATAGATTTCCATCATAGCCAAACCAATATCAGGGTCCTCCAATGCAAAATAACCCTTAGCCAGCAAACCAATTAGTTGCAGTCCCTACACCCTCACAGACTATTCCTCCCAATTCAAATAGGGAGATTTTTCCAAGGGAAAATAACTCTGCGAATAGCACCAATGCCTGGTGTTTCCCTTGCAATAATGCTCATACACCTAGAGATTGTCCCATGGGTAATCTACAACAAAAGGTGGTAGAGCAAAGAAGAATGGATGGATACTTTACAAGTTCTAGTGACAATCAAGCCTACCAGTCTACTGGTATGCAAAATTCGATCTTAGTGGCTCAGATGCAAGGGATGTCTTTGCAACAAGAGGAAGAAATAGCTCCAGAACATGCTTTGTTCTCATGGGTTGAAGATGAAGAATTAGTTTTCTTAACGAAGCTTCCACTTCCAAGAAACCAGTGGTGCAATCAGATTATTATACTAAATCAAAGAGAAGGATGGTGGAACAACCTAAAGTTGTAAATAGTCAAGTCAAGGAGAATTCTCCATTTCAAGGACAAAGAAACATAGCTGTCAGACAAGAAGTGCCTCAACTGGTGCAGAATCAAGTGATTCTTGCACAAATTCAAGAAAAAACAAGATAACCTTATTTCAAAGAACTCAGACTTTGGGACCAATAAATGTGGTGGATCAATTGAAGAAGACTCTAGCACAAGTATCAATATGGGATATATTGGCTATTCTTGAATAGAAGACACTAATACAAGAAGCTTTACAAGGCCAAGCAGTACCCAAATGTACTATTATCAAAGAAGGACCTACTAAAAAAGAAAAGCTCAAAGACACAGTTCATCTATAGACAACAGCCCTAGTGAATAATGCATCGGAGGTAAGCAAATCCAAACCGGATCCCTTCTATTTAACTTTGATAGTTGGCATGAAATTGTTGCATAATGTAATGATTGATTTAGGGGCTAATACCATAGTAATGCCTAAGCAGATAGCTGATGCTTTAAAAATAAAGTATGAACCACTCACTAAAGGAGTCATGCAGCTAGATGGCAAAGCAGTACAAATAATAGGGAGAATTAAACAACTCCCATTAGAATTATATACTTGTCCCAATATAATTGTAAATCAAGATGTGGTAGTCATAGATATACCTCATGTATTTGGCTTATGCTTATCCAGAGACTTTACAGCCAAGATAGGAGGATATATGTCCCTTGATTGGTCTCATCTCATCCTAAGAACCAAGTATGGTTCAAAGATGAAGATATTATCTGATCCACTATATAAATATCACATCACCAATGAACCAACCACAAATTTAGAGGCAGCTCATGCTATGATGAATAAAGAAGAAAGGGTTTTTGTTGAGAAGTTAGTTGAATGGATTGAACATGATCAAGAAGAGGAAAATGATCATTTATTAGCTATGATGCAAAGTGACCCATATGGAAATTATGATTCCATTGGTCTGGCTACTTACATCATATTTGATGAAGATCATAAAATCCCAAACATTTTAAAGGAAGAAAAGTCAAAAGATACCTCTTTTATTAATCCTCGGGTCTCTCAACATGAATTCCATATTCTGAGTGAGAAGTCACAAATGTATGCCTTAATCTCTAATGAAGAAGAGATAATTTCTGACTTTCTTCTTACTTTGCAAGATGATGTGGAGGAGCATGAACATTTCCTTGATCATGATTTGAACGACTTGTTTGAAATCATTGGGTCAGGTTATATTATTTTTCAAGGAGGCTGTGAGTTGGTTGTAGATGAACAAGACAACATTAAGACTCAATTACATATGCAAAATTATTGCACACTTTCAGAATTATCCTTTCAAAAGGTTAGTAATTTTTAAGTCATTAAAGAGGATGATCATGCAATAAAACCTGAGTTTGAGGTAGAAAGAGATAAGAAAATAAATGATATATATCAAAGGGCTTTTATTGATGAGCAAATAGTCCATAATTTCTTGATAAGATATGCTAGTATCAAGAACTGCCATTTGACAAGCTTCCAAGAACAAGAAGAGTTTATATATGTTGGAAGTAGTTTTGACTCAGACTCACTCAAATGCAGGCCAATCAATGTAGCATGTAAAGAAAGCAACTCACCAAAGCTACATCCAATTCAACCACTTGTCCAGCAACATAAGTCATCTTGTCATGAAGGAGACTTTAGAATTTCTTCTTTTGATCCAGAAGGGAGATAAAGATACTATGTATTATAGTTAAATAGTTTCCCCTTTCTATATTGTTTTGTTTTCCCATTTTTATTTTCATACTTTTCTTTATAATAAGTGTTCTTTGAACACGTAGTCAGCAGCTCGGAGTTTTTCAAAATTTTCAAAATTTCTCAATACATTGAATTTCTCCCAAATCTTTAGAAATCCCTAAGGTACCTTGCACTACCACTTGCATAATGTGTTTGTCTTGTTGTCCCATAAAGATTGAGTAAATTTGCTAATGGTTATCTGAGTTTAATGTCATTTTGAGACTTGATAGGTCAATAAATACCTCTTAGCAAGAGCTAAAGCTTACAAGTTCTCAAACATTCCTGCATTTGCCAGAAAATATCTTGTTACTTGCATTTTTGGTTCCTAGTAAATTTGCTTTAGCAAAAGTGTTTCTATTTTGAGAAAGTTCATACCAGTCATCACAAAATAGATATAGAGATGGAGGGAGCACAATGTTCACAACAAGGAGCTGGGATGTATGAATCCCTTGTCAAGTTTCTTGCAAGCAAGTCATATGCTTCAGCTCCTGTGTAACCATTGAAGACCTATCCATAGACTAGAATCCCTAAAGTTGGTCAAGTAAGTGATCCAGTAAAAATAAAAGATTATGCAGATGGAGTCATGGACCCAATTCTTCAAAGAGAAAGTATTAAAACTCTTAGAGAAGGGGCACATCAAAGGTGTCTATAGAGGGCCAGAGTAGGGCAATATGAGACATTTGCCATGAGGATATGGACTTCACAACTAGCAAAATTCATTGTCCCAATTGTACATCCATGCCCTGACTTGGTCGAGTTATGCACATATTTGTTCCATGCACCCTCAAGCACCATTCAATAGGGTCCATTCATGGTGCAAATCACACTACAGGCCATCAGGGACATTATCCCAATATCACAATAAGATAGCTACGTTTCCCACTATTGCTAAAATTCAAAGAATGTGGGCAAACATCAATACCTAGTTGAGGTTCTTAAGATCTAAATTGCAAATGGGTGATGATGACACTATTGTACCTACACTCCCTGCAGCAAGAGCCCAATTTGCACAAGGTAGCCAAGACACACTATCTATGATGGCTTTCATCTTTGGCATGAAAGATGATATGGTAGTTTATGGAGAACAAATGGCTATCCTCTTCAGGTTGAAGACCGTTGACAAAACTCAAGAGTATAGGCTTGACTTTTTTGAACAAATTTCTTTCTCAATGGTGGAACAACTGGCCTAGTTCAAATCAAAAGGGGTTTTTAGGTATTTTTCTTATTTGTTTCACCTCATGATGTATCAGAACTCTGACCTTTTTGCCCAACATATGCATCTTGATATGTATGACCCAAGTTTTGATCTCTAAAGGACCAACCCTGTGTCTGCATGGATGCATATTTTATCAAAAACTAGCGACCCATATGAATTCTAAGAACTATTTGTTACCCCTGCTTTTTACCACCTCAGCCCTAAACCAATTATGAATAGACTATTCCCAAGTGTTTCAAACCTTCTAGCTAGTTGCCCAATTCCTTGTGATTTCTATTTTAGATCTCACCATACAATTATAAGAGTCCATGGTTTTTGTGGGGAACCAATGTTGCTACCTAAGATTTTGACTCTTAGGTTAGCATTCTTAGAGCTCACCAGACAGGTATCTACAATTGACAATGAATATGGCTCTGGGAAGAGGAAGAGAAAAATGTATGACCTCCCATGGATGACAAATAGCATAGTACTAAAAACCAGAGATGTTGAAGTTGTGTTGCTCAGAAAGCTAGCCTTTTTGGGTTTCCTTCTAATAGAAGACAAATGGGTATATGACCCAAATTGTTTCATAGCTTCCTAGATAAGAACTAATAGGGTTGCAACTAGAATTGCACATGAAGACTGCCCTTTTTAGGAAAATAGAAAAAATCCTAGAGAAGATGCTCCTGGATTTTATGTTGAATTAACAGACTTGCCCCTTCCACAAAATAGACCCTGGGAAACATTCTATGTTAAGCAGAGGGATTATGATCCTAAAGTTAGAATGACTTCTGGCTTAATAAGGACACTAAAGAATAAAGATTGGGATGCTGAGAAAATAGAAGCCTATTGAAAATATAGGCAAGAAATTTGTCAAACAACCCATTCTTTTGAGAATGTGGACTCAGATGAGAGATGGGAAGAACTCTGGGATGAGTGCCATCTCTCCCATGTATCTAGCCCAGAGACAAGTAATTTGTCGACACCAAGTGTAGAGCCTAAAGTAAGATCAGGATCAAGCCAAGAGTCATAGGGCTCAAGGCAAATTATAACTGCAATAAATGTATCAGTTTGGCCCCAATTTCTTAGTGTTATAGAAAAGCAAAAGAGTGTGGTGTCTTCACCACCAAAAGCTTCCCCATCGACATCGGTTATTGAAATTTCCAGTTCTCCACAAGCATCACTGATGACAGTAGTAGATGTGAAAGGAAAAGAAACATAGCTAAAATAAGAGACACACAAGAAGTGAAAGAGGGTGTAGTTTCAGTTTGATTTAGAAGAGGAGGCAGACCCTCCACATTGCTAATTACAGAGTATTGTAATTGCTCCTCAAGTAAGTATTATTCCTCCTTCTCCTTCTCAATCTCTTTCTTCTCCTGTTGGCATGATGATTCCATCTAGCTAGATGACATCCCCTGCTACCTCTGTTATTCCCATTTCTCACTTCGCCCCATCTATGCCACCTCAAGCTTTAACATTACCTCATTTTTCCCCCTCTCTTCCCAAGAAACTTTCCCCTTAGATTGCCCATAGCCAACAATTGGCTATTCAATTTGGTTTGCCACAGGGACATACTTTTACAGGTGGGCACATTGCCTCTCCTTCTACCTTTTAGACCCAAGCAGATGCTTCTAGGAAGGCAAGGGAAGCCTGAAGAGAGAAGAAGAAGATCAAGGAAAATAAAGCCTTGGCTACACCCCATTTGTGGTCACAATTTGACCCAATTCAACAACAATTGACGATGACTCATTTGTCACCAAATGTAATCAAGCCAACTGAGCAAATGTAGTCAAAAGACTACACAATGAATGCAGTGGCCATAGATATGTCCCTGTTCAGGCCACAAGACAAAATTGATCTACTAACCGAATCCACTTCTATAGTTTTTGAAGACTACTTGAAGACATCAAAGAGGCTATAAAAGATGGAGGCTGATTTAGCCAAGGAAAAGGCAAATTGTAACAATTTGACCATATAAATCAATAGAAAAGACAATGAGATAGAGAATCTGAATAAATAGTTGTAAGATACTATTTCTCTTCAAACTCACTGGGCAGTCTAGGCCCAAAATGATTCCTTAAAGACCCTAAGGTAGGAAAAAGTAGCATTACAATAAAAATGTGAGGAACACCTACTATAGGTTACCCAATTGCAACAAAAGTTGCTAAGTGAATAGAATAATACTGTGGCTATACAAGCCCAATTTCAAGTAGAGCAACAAAGAGCAACACAATTGACACTGGAGCTGGCCAATAGGCCAAAGAATGTTGGAGTGTTAAGTCTGGTGAAGGAGCTATATGAATCCATGTGGTAGAGAATCTCTTCAGAGATTATTGAGCTCAGGCCTTCTCTCACCTTCCTGCTAAATGCACAAAAATTATGCAAAAAGGTGGAGAATTTAGATGCAAACACTCTAGCTACAATTTCTGGGAGAGTAATGGACTCTGAAACATTACTGCAAAAGCTTTATGATGTAATGGATGCAACGTTATCAGTAGTAGGAATTGAGAATAGAATGGTCATTCTTAAGTGAGTGAATGAGGTTCTCAGTTGCAATTCTGTAGCCATCAGTTGCAAAGAGCTCCTAGATGTCATGAAAGAAGGAATCAGTGAAATGAAATAGCATATTGAAGATCTAGTGCAATTAGGTCTTTCTTCTCTATTTCCTGATGACAACACGGTGCTAATGGTCAATGAAATTGAACCTTTGTTATTGGCCAAACAGAGTGATTGGATAGTTTTTTAGGATTTGAGGGATGATTCATCAGTCCCTAAAGTAGAAGTTGTCTTGGTTCCTGTTTCCCATCTCGAATTCAAATTGAAGGCTACGGTTTAGATTTTGAAAAAAAATTCACACAAGGATATTATTAACCTTGATTTATCCTTCAATGAATTACAAAATAAATAGAGGTTATCTTACGATGAGTAGTCCACCTACCAAACAACATTGTTGAAGTTGTAATTTTGAAATTTTGATCTAGCGAGAGTTGTGGTTTCTTTTTGAGCAAGCTCAAAAGTCTTTGGGGTTGCCAATAACTGTAGAGTAAAAATACTCTACATTTCATTCTAATTTTCATTTGCACACTACAATTTTTTTTCCCACATACTTTGGTTCGTGATGGTGAAGTTTTGAAACAGAGCGCAGGCTTGATTTTCTTTTGATTCATTTTTGTCTAAGTGTCAAAATCGAGTGAAAGCTGCCAAGTGTCAATGGCCGAGGCACCTTTCATAAATTTTATAAGTTGGTCAGGACATGCCACGTATCTCATAACAACTCAGCAGAACATGACAAGTGTCAGCATCCACGTTTCATATCGGCATCTGTATTTCAAATCTCTTTTCAGTAGAAGGTTTCAACAAGCTATGTATCAGGATCAGGTGGAAAGCACTAAGTGGCAATCATGGAAAGTTTCAATTTACTTTTCTAAAAGTGATGGAAGATGCCACGTATCCCAGCTGAAGAGAGTGGAAGCCACCACATGTAGAGATCCAAATTATCTTCATTTTGCTTCACCGATATAGCAGACTATGGTGGGTCTCAGGTTTTGTTTCTAAAGCAAGTGAAAGCTACCAAGTGTCATTATCTGTGTAAATATGAAATGAGGCCTGATTATTTCTATAATATAAATAGAGTGATGCAGAGACCAGCATGTGTCACCTTCTATAGGTTTCTCAAAAGGTGGCTAAAAGTAGTAGAGATTGCCACATATCCCTAGTTAAGTAAAGTGGAGATCGCAGCGTGTCCTTTGTTGAGGCAAGCAAAAATTGCCACCTATCCCTATGATCCTTTTAAAATTGCTTCGGCAAGAAATGCTATGAGTCTTATTTTTTGTTAAGTTGTTAAAGTTTTAAAGAAGTGGATTGCAACAGGTGTCAAAGGTGAAACACTCCTAAGCAAAGATACAAAAGAAGTATAAGTTACACAAAAAGTGTCGCGTGTCTTTGGTAAGTGTTTTGAAACACACCAAGTGTCATTATCCGGTAATAAGAAGGTTTTCAAGCAATTGGCCAAGTGTCCTCTTTCATTTAAAATAAGGGAGCATCTTGCGATCTATTTCAGCCAATAAACTACCAAAAGATAGAGTGTTTCAAAATCTAAGAAATGTCTTCTGTTAGACACTTCTAGTTTGGTTAGATTTTAGTTGGGCTGTTAGATTGGGAATATACAGACAATCTGGAGTGAATCCAAGGCTATAAATAAGGGTGTAGAGATCACCAAAAGAGATCATCAGATACTTAGAGAGAATTTTTTGAGAGAATTATTTTCAAGAGTTTAGACTTTTTAGAGCTATGATTAGGAATATCATTTGCCTTTGTTCTATTTTCTTAAGTTGGAAAGTTTATAAGTTGGAAAGTTTATGTAACTGTGCATGTTTATGTGCCTCTTATGTGACTGGAGAATTAATAAGAAGACTGAATCATGTGCCTTTGTTGATATTTTTTGTGTCATAGCAAAAGTATTCTAAGTTGTGTTGTCAAGAGTTTTAGAATTTCTAGAGCTATGATTAGGAATATCATTTGCCTTTGTTCTATTTTCTTGAGTTGGAAATTTTATATAACTGTGCATGTTGTTGTGCCTCTTATGTGACTAGAGAATTAATAAGAAGATTGAATCATGTGCCTTTGTTGATATTTTTTGTGTCACTGCAAAAGTATAAGCTGTGAGCCTCTGTTTCTATAATTTTCATCTTTTACATTGATCATGCCTTGTTTGCTCTTAAATGTAATTGAATCTTACATATAGTCTCACTGTGCTTAGAATTAAGGTTCGAATTACATTTAGGTGCATCGCCATAGTTAGATTTTATTTCATGCATTTGTGTTTTTGTTAAAATTCCTATCCCTTTTCCCAGTATATGCTTGATATAAAGAAGAGACCAACTTCTTAAAAATCTGGAGGTTGTTTCAAGTCGCAAGTCCCACATCTTGAAACTTCCCATTATTGGTGTTAGAAACAAGCACAATTTTAACCATCAATAGTGTTTTATCTCTGTTGAAAGGATATTAGCATAATTTTATTTGACTTGGTAGCATAGCTTTCATTTCAAGCAATGTTGGAGTCTACTAGACCTACATTTTGTAGTCTTACACATGTAAGGACCACATAGAAGTAATTCAATGTCCTAACTTGGTGATTTTTGTTGTTGATTCATTTCTTGATTGCTTATAATTAATTATTTGCTATATCTCAATCTTTATCAGCTGTCATTGACAACATGAAAGTAATTAAGTGGAAGTTTAGTCTGCTACATCGTGATATAAACTAAATTTAGTATATTTATTGATCCTTATGACCATCTTAGATAGTGATTTTATGTTCATTAGTTGAATTAAAGCTTTGCCATATTGAATTCAACTTCACTTTCATTCAATTGGATGCTCAAAGGTTGCATTTCATTACTTATGCATTCCAATATTGGATTTTTTTCAAATTTGTCAAATATGGAGGAAAATGGTACATTTTTTAAAATCAAATTCTATTTTTAAGTGTTTTTCCCATTAAATCATTTAAAATTTCATTTTTTAAAGTAAATTTTTTGTAACAACCCATAAAAAGTATAGCAAATGCTAGTTTAGATTATCCTATGTATCATGTGTGTTGAGTTTTATTTTACTATATCTATGCATGGATTTCAGTATGTAAAATAAGTACATAATGGAAATGGTTGTGTTGGATCATAATCCTAATATTGTAGTTTTGAGTATGAATTTATCTAGTCATCAACTGTTTGAAGGACCGAAATTATAACTATATTAAAATAGTCTTCTAGAAAATGGAATGAGATGTTTAAATGAATGTTATAATGGGTTTATGAGTTCTCTATAAAAGAATGATTGACTATTAGTTATATGTATTCAATATTGAATACTTGTGTGAGGTATATACTATGAGAGTGTTAATATATATAAATGTTTGGTTATTTTTAGCATATAATGGTGCATCATGATGCGAGCTTAAAATTTATATTTATTTGAATTCTAGTATGTTGTTTAAACCTAGGGTATACCTAGGTGGTGTAAACATGTACTTGATTATTATTATGAATGTAGGCCATTATATTCTTGAAATCATAAGTTTAGTTATGTGTATTTATGTAGTTATGAACTATGATAGTATGGAATATCATATAGTACTACAGTATAAATATATGTGATACCTAGATGTTACATATTGAAATTGTTATGTCTAGACTCACACTTACTTTTGATTAATTTAATGTATGCATACTAGTTATTACTATGAATAGTGTGTTTTATGATAGTTGGTAGGATTTGGTGTAAGCATATATACAACCTTTTAGAGTGTAGCATATGTTAAGATAGAATATTATGTGTTTCATGAAAACTATGTCTTGTTTTGTTATATCTAGTTATTTGAATAGCTTATGTTTCCATGTATTTAAGACTACTTCATATGACTGATTGTGGAGAACTTGTAGTTATATCTTAGAATACTAGACTATGGTAATATGAGTTATCATATGATGTAGTATGTTTGGAAACTAATTGTGGTAATGAAAATCTATAATATTATGTGAATTTATTTGGGTGGTATAAACTATAGTCATTATTTCTAATATGGAATAGAAAATAATGTAAGCTTCATTCATACATTTGACAGAATAAATATATGATTTATTTACTCTTGTATTTAGAAATTTACCTGATGTGTTTTCTAGTAGGATGTAAATTAATCTTGTAGTTAAATTATGTTTGATCAATCTGCATTGTTGATACTGAGTAAGGAGTGAGATGGACTTCACTAGCTTACTAGCATCACAACGTTAGATGAAAGAAGTTCAATCATGTGGTGTGTATGATTTGATTGATCTATAGATCATTTTTATTTATTATTCATAAAACTTAAAGCTAAAGTATGTTTAGTGAGACATTATCATTTCATGAGTATGATTTACATGTTTGTATGATATCTTGCAATAGAATATTTTTTTGTGATACACCGCATGTTTAGTTTAGAAATCATATAACACATGGGTACTTGCTTGTCTCTATGGATTCCCATGCCATCACTATCTACTCATCCATGAAGGGAGGGACATTTCCTGATGGGATTAATGCATGAGATCATTGATCTATGTTTAGTGTAGAAAAGTGCTCAGATGATGCTCTCCCTCCCCATTATATTACTACTTATCAAGATGGCACTTGAGATTGCCACAAATACTTGAGTTTGGAAACTATGCTCTAGGGAACCATGTATCTTATATATACATTATATTAAATTATACTTAGTATTGAATATTGTTATGAAAAGTTGTAATTACTTATTATTTTACATTGATAGTGGTGGATGTATACTTGTAATAGTCATGACTGAGTTAATTACTTTCTATATTTGCATTATGATGTGCTCTCAAGATATTAAAGATCTATGATATGTAATGTAATATGCTTATTTTCTATTTTCATGATTTGGTTATTTCATATGGTCTCTATTATATTCTTATAATGTAATCTATTTTTGGTATGTGTTTAATTAAAAAAATCATGTATTTCTAGTTGACCCCTGGTGGGGTTGTTGCATGTGGTATCAGAGTTATGGCTCAAACTCTAAGACCTAATGAGTCTATTAGCATTTATGTGTCTTTATGTTCACCAATGTGAATCTAGTGACATAAAGTATTACACTGATATTTTGGATTTTTAGTGCCTCAGTGCAAAACCATGTTGTATTATTATTAGAGTTTTGAGACTTAGTAGACCCTCCTGTATAGCCTGATAACTATTGTAAGCATGAGACATTTGTGAAATATGTGTGGGGGAATATTGAGTATGTACCCTTAAGATCACTTATACCCTTATAAGTTATTTAGGGGTTGGTTTATTGATTGTTCCAATGGTGATTGTTATATAAGAGGTTTAGTTAGGAGGGTATATAGTATAGTTCATGAGTTATGAACACTATTTCTACCATAGTTTGATCACTTAGATATAACACATTGAGTATGATCACATCTTTCTTGGTAATCAAATTACCTATGCCATTTTTGATCTATGTTGTGGGTATTTAAGAGCATGGAATGCTTCTCACTTAAGCATATGTGTATTAGTTTTTGTGTCTTATGTATACTAATCCTAGGAATGGAAAATCTTATAAGACCATTTATAATTAGTACCACCTAGGTCGGTGGGAATTTTCTTGTAATAAAGTGTAGATATTTTTGTTGAGAATTCATATATGTTAGGATTTTATTTAAGGATTCACACCTTTAATTTATGTGGATTAAGAATAAGTGTCAACTCTCTTAGTTAGATTAGAGGTGAATTGTTACTATCTTATTTTCTTCTGACATCATTATAAGCTATCAAGACGATTCATATTTTCATGATGTTGATTTAGTGTTCTCTTTTATGAAAACTTGTTTCAAAAATATTGTTTGACCATATTCCTTGGAGTTCATGGGATAATTTTTTTATAATTCCTATTGAGATAGAAGTTGTAGGATAGAAAGTATTGATACATCTTTATGGTTAGTATTTTATTTCTCCCAATTGTGGAAATAGATTGTGAAACTATACTTACAAATTTGGTAAGTAAGTAGTTATTTGGCAACTTGGGTTGTGGTGTTTTCTTTTTACCTTGTGAGGGTATGTACGAGTTTTTGATATTATAGTTCTCTACTTTTCACTTGTGACTTTTTAGGGTCACTAATTCATCTAACTTGTGATTTTAGACCACATCGAATGGTAAACCTTGAATTTATATTACATTCTAGATTAAGAATTATAAGTTGATTATAACTAATATTTTATTATTTACCCTTGATTAGATTGATATTGTTCTCTTTTTACTTAAATCATGTTGTTTTGAAGAGATATTTATGCCCTTTCACCAAGAGCAAGCAGGGTATAAGATGTGTGAGACATCTTGGTGGTCTAAAAGGGTGAGATAAACTTTTAATTTGTTGAGTTTCTAACCAAGCAAGTAGGGAAATATTGTCGTGCTTGTTAATTTATAAGGTTGTAAGGATAGTGTAATCTTTTACCTTTGTAATGTTATAATATTTTTAGCATTATCTTCTCTTAACTATGAATACAATAGAATAAGTTCAGATGTAAAATATGATACTACTTATGTTTGGCTAGTGGCAACTTAATATAATTACAGACTGATTATATAATTTATCTTGTATGTATGTTGATACATATATAATTATTTAGTATATATCATTATTTTATATGATATATTAGTATAGAATTGTGATTCATTGAACATTGTGCACTTTTTAGAGATCATTAGGTCATGGAGACCTAAGGAAAGAGTAGTGAATTAGGAATGTGAGTACTAAGTGATAAGAGTAGATCCTACTGAGTCTCACATATTCTCAATAGTTACTAAATTTAGATATGACCAATGGCCTTATCAAATCCAAGATTGATAGACAGACTTGTTGAATTCAATTGTATGGCCATACACATGTATAAGGTGGAACGTTTATTCCTTAATCTTGTATACATAGGAAATATAGTATTTCTTATTCATCGTCATACTTGTCAAGAAATCTATAGAGTAGTGACATTATCGACATGTTATACTTATCAAGAGCTATCTAGAGTGGTGATAGTATTAACTTATACACATCATTATTGTCAAGTTCTTTAATTTTTTCTCTAAAATGAGAGAAACACTCTCTAAGTTAGAAAGATGTACAGAGGGGATGGATTATTTTATGTAACTCTTCCTGGTCATTAATTTTGGTTTGTATGATGATCTTATGTGCTCTTATGAAATCAGTAAGACTTTCACTAAGATATGTGGGACCCTTCAAGGTAATAGAAGTGGTCAATCCTAGATTATATAGGCTTGTCTTAATAGTTTTGGACCTCAAGTTGGTCATGATAAAATTAATCAAATTAAATAATACTCATAAACTATGTTTGCATAATTGGAAGATGTCATGAAGCAGAGTCTTGTAAGATCAATACTCCAATAATAATGTAATTTGAGGGAACTTTGATGAGTTCAATAGGTAATTTCACATTTATTTACTTGATTTGATACTTTATATTATGTTATTTCTCTATTCAATAACATTTTTAATTTGAAATTTGTATTTGATAAGAGTCATCTGTGATGGTGACTATCTTTAGGGGAGAAAGATGTTAATCTTGATTCCTCACTAAACAAACTATTTGACTATTTGTATATATTTATAGTTGACACATATAATTTGATTATATTTTGACTAAACTTTAAGATATATGTTGTTATGAGATAATAAGGTTATATGATCACACTGTTATGAGTTAGTTGTAAGTGTATGTTTACTTTATGAATGTTAATTTATTATTTCATCTATATTTTATGATAAATATATATCATGACTATTATTAACTACTTTTTTGTCTTGAAGTTGACACAGGAGAACCCATCCCTTAGAGTGTGATGGAGAAATAACATCATTAGAGATGGAGATGTTGGAGGATGATCGAGAACTTGCAAAAACCTAGCACATACCACCGTAGTTATCACAAGTTAGAATGCATTAAAAATAGTTTACGCATGGTGTGTTTATTTCTATTTGCATTGAAAAGTTAATTTTTATGAGTTTGTTGGTATAACTTGAATAGTGTAATGAATTTATTTTGCATATTTGGTATATTTTCCATTAATGTTTATGGAAATGTTATAAGCAAAATTAAATTTAAAATCTAGATTAATATTAATTTAAATAATTATCATTTAAATTGCTATAACATTTGTGGATGTTAATTAATTTAATAAAATTATGGATTTTTTATATTTATTGTCAAAATATATGAAAATTTGAAATTATTTTGAAAAAAAAAATGGAAAAAAACAATAAAGAATAAAAATAAATGTAAAGTCTAAATTTTAAAAAAATAAATTAAAAAAGGAAATAAATATAAAAATATATCAAAAAGAAAAAGAGAGTTTTAAAAGAAAAAAAATCTTTAAAGCAAAGAGGACTACGTCCTTTTTAATTTATTTGGTTGTGGAAAGGACTATGAGAAGTCTCTGGAAAAAAAAGAGAGATGAATTAAGAGGAGAAAAGAGGCATTATGTGGGAAGTGAGGCAACAAAAACAGATCAGCAAAAAAAAATTATTGATTGTCAGGTAGGTGTTGTTTTCAATTTGCCACACTCATACTAGATGTTAAAATGTTTAGGAAAGGATAAAATTCATTGTATTATTTATTTAGTTATTGCCCAAGTTAATATATTCAACCTAACTATTATTAATAAAGGCCTTTGGTGGATTAAATCATTTTAAGAATGAATTTGATGCATAATTTTTCATTCTATCCTATTTAAAGGCAATTAAGTCACTGAATATTTTCCTATATAATCAACTATTTCAGTCAATATAAATATATTTAACCTTCAACCTAATAGTGTCTATTGGCATCACCAAACCCATAGCCTATGTAACACAAATTTAAGATGATGTCACTGAGTCTAATTATTGTATAATACAAGCAAAAAGTTTCCAAGGGTGTCACTATAAAAACCATGTCATAGTTTTATAACTTATGAATGTGTGTATTTAATATTTCCTTTCTAATTATGAAACATTGATATCTTTTCTTCATGCTATTACCTACTTATAGTCATCATTATTTACTTATACAAAAGGGGATGTTTATGCTTTAAAGTCTATGTGAAAACATTATGAGCTTGTTGTATAACTCATTAGCATTAGTGCCATATTGAATCATTAGATTTTAATAAAACTATATTTAGTGGTTTGAGTGAGTAAATATCTTTGTTATGTATATACACATCTTGTTGATGGTGACTCTATTTTGTGTGAGGATTGTCATCTAGTAAATTATTACAATTTATTATATTTTGACTGAGATTCTAGCAATTGTATGTTATTAAAATAGTTATATATTATCAGTAGAAAACCAAAGGCATTGTTGCATTTTGTTTGACTACCTAAATAGTTGATTATTGAATCATTGATATTACTTTCAGCATGTTATCTAGTCAAAGGCATTATAATAAATATTAAGATAGCCAAACCTTAGCAGCTCATTAAAATTTATAGCTTTAGGTATCACTTTATTCACATTTTTAGCCTACATAACTCAGCATATGAAGTTGTTGTATATCTTATTTTAGGTATTATTTTATAAATAATTAGTTAATTACAGTCCTCTTAATATATTTTTATAAAGGCATCATAGTATAATTTACTTACCAACTTTTATCATGTTTTAATAGATATGTTACAGCCAGTATGTTATGCTCTATTAAAGCATCCTTGTAGCACCTTGAAGCATCACTATATTCTATAATGATGAGAGTGAAATAAAGGCATAAATACTATAAATGAGTATAACACTAATAAGAACATTGTTGAATAATGAGAAAAAACCTAAAATTATATAAAAGCATCACCATACTCTATGGTTATTAGAAGTATTATATGAGGATAATATTAATATTTGGCATCATTGTTTATATGAGTATTACATATGAAAAAGTAGTCTAATTATTATGAGTATTATGAGATGAGTTGTCTATGGTATTCATGAATCTTTTTAAACATGATATTTAGTGTAAATACTCAACAAGGAGAAACTTTTTGAGAATCAAGAAAATATAGTTATTTTCTTTATGATCATTACACATATGAACCAGAATAATAACCAAATCCATGCATAAAAGTAAATAGTTGAGAATTATAGATATACGGTCTATATCTGAGAAATCTTAACTTTAGAATATATGGACTTATTTGTAACTTAGTCAGTCTTTTCAATATTAAATGATTGAATGATCTCACTAAAACATCATTTTGAAATATGTGTAACTATAGGTATTATGTGAGATTAGTATATCGAGAACCTTTTTAGAATTTAATAAGACATGGGAAGGATATTAAATCCAAATAAGTCTTTAATATAATAGGTATGGGTTACTTATTATAAATGTTAATTGTAAATTAAAAGATAGAATATGAACGTAACATTAAAATAAGTTATGGTATGCTTAATAAAGAATACAGATGTATATATATATATATTTATAAAGGTGTATTCTTACTATTATAATTCTATGAGTAGATTATAAATTATGCTAAATAATTACATATAGTTAGGTTAACGAATGTGTGCATTCAAACCCTTAAAAAGTATAGTAAATGCTAGTTGGAATTATCCTATGTATCATGTGTGTTGAGTTTTGTTTTACTATATCTATGTATGGATTTAAGTATGTAACATAAGTACATAATGGAAATGGGTGTATTGAGTCATAATCCTAAGATTTTAGTTAGGAGTATAAATTCATCTAGTCATCAAGTCTAAAGGACTGAAACTATAACCGTATTAAAATAGTTTTTTTTTCAATGGAACAAAATGTTTAAATGAATGTTATAATGGGTTTATGAGTTTTTTGCAAAATAATGATTGACTATTAGTTAAATATATTTAGTATTGAATACTTGTGTGCATTACATACTATAAGAGTGTGAATATGTATAAATATTTAATTATTTTTAGCATATAATGGTGCATCATGATGCAAGCTTAAAAGTTATATTTCTTTGAATACTAGTATGTATTTTAAATGTAGGGTATACCTCAGTGATTTAAATCTCAGACTTGATTGATTATTATTATGAATGTGGGTTATTTGATTCTTGAAATCGTAAGTTTAGTTATGTGTATTTCTGTAGTTATGAAATATGATAGTATAGGATTTCATAGATTACTATAGTATAAATGTATGTCATACCCAGACGGTACATACTAAAAATTTTATGTCTAGACTCACACTTACATTTGATTGATTTAATATATGTGTGTCAATAATTACTATGAATAGCATGTTTTGTGATAGTTGGTATGACTTGGTGTATGTGTGCATACAATATTTGAGAGTGTATCATATGTTAAGATATAATATTTTATGTTTTATGGAAATTATTTCTTTTTTTATTATATCTAGTTACTTGAATAGAAGCTTACATTTCCATGTATTTAAGACTAATTGATATGATTGATTGTAGAGAATTAGTAGTTATGTATTAGAATAATAGACTATGGTAATATGGGTTATCATAGGAAGTAGTATGTTTTTAAACTAATTGTGGTAGCATAAATCTATAGTTAACTATGTATTTATCTAGGTGGTATAAATTGTAGTCATTATTTCTAGTATAGAATAGAAAATAATGTAAGATTCATTCATACGTTTGATAGAATAAATGTATGTTTTGGTTAATCATATGTTTATCATGTTATATGACATGTTTTCTAGTAGAATGTAAATGAATCTTTTGATATATATATATATATATATATATATATATATATATATATATATATATATATATATAATTTATTATTTATAAAAATTTAGGATAAATTATGTTTATTAAGATATTATCATTCATTAGTATGATTTATGTATTTGTATGATATCTTATAATAGAATGATTTTCTATGATACATTGCATATTTAGTTTAGAAATCATACAACACACAGGTACTTACATGTCTCTCTATATTCCCATGCTATCACTATCTAATCATCCATGAAGTGAGGTCTATTTCTTGATGGAATTAGTGTGAGGGATAATTGGTCTATGGTTGGTGTGGAAAATCACTTGGATTATGCTCTCCCTCCTCACAACAGTACTACTTATCAAAATGACTCTTTAGATTGCCATAGATACTTGAGTTCAGGAACTATGCTCTGAGAAGCCATAAATATTATATATACATTGTATTGATCATAATTATTATTTAATAAAGTCATGAATATATATAATTGCTTATTATTTTACATTGACAGCACTGGTTGTAAACGTGTATCAGTCGTGGTTGAGTTAATTACTTTCTATATTTACATTATGATATGTTCTCTAGATATTAAATATCAGTAATATGTAATGTAATATGTTTTTTTCTATTTTCATGCTTTGATTATTTCATATGATCCCTGTAAGATTTTCATGGTGTAATCTATTTTTGATATATATGTTTAATTAAAAAAATGATGTATTTCTAATTGACCCTAATGAGGTTGTTACTTTTTCATTTCCAGTAGTAAATTTAAAATTTTCTTTGATCAAGATACTCTATGAAAATTTATCAAAAATAATCAAATTTTGAAAATAAATAAATAAGGAGAGCTAATCTTTTACCCATTCACTTCTATAAAAAAATGTAAATCTTAAAATCAAGAAAAACTAAGTATATCATCAAGTATGAGGTTTTCTTGTTAATCCAATGTTAATGATAGGGTAAATCATTTTCACATGTCACATAGGTACCACATACCACTTTGATCTTATGTACCTTAACACCTATTTCATGTACTACCTGATATATAGAAAGGGTGATCTTCTTCCACATAACGATGGGTATATAGTAAGGGTAGGTATATAGAGAGGTTTGGTATATCATTTTGGGACCATTTTGAGTGATAAGGAATAAATTTATGGGTTTCAAAAACTTAAGAGGTTTCATAAACTCAAAATAAAAATAATACATTCAATCAAATCAATCATTGGCATGATATTGACCAACAGAGACAACTAGTTAGAATGGTCTTAGCAAGTGGATAACACACTCATATTCAATTATCTATGGTTTGATATTTGAAATAGGGAGACATAAAAAATTGAGCCAATAGAGAATGAAAATCATATTTAGCATGGAAGCAAAATACCAAAAATCATTGGCCTTGATAAGGGCTTTAGTCGATGGAAATGTGTTTCATCATATTCATGGGTGTAGTACTTCATGAGAAGCATTTCAAAAATTTAAATAATTATATGATTCTCTCTTAGAGTTGGAATTCATTCAATTTCAGTTGAAGTTGTTTAATCTTGAGTTGGAAAATGGTGATGTGATGAGATTGGATTCAAAAATTATGTGTAATTAAGCATGATGTGGATTCTATGAGTGTCAAACCCAATATTTATATATTTGTATGACTACATTTATAAAATCCCTTCTTCCCAACTACTCAACCTACTTGGATTCTCTACAAGTAAGAAATCAATTAAAGACTTGCATTTGATTAATTGGTTGAAAAGATGGCAGAAAAAAAATGCCTTTCAAAGAATAATTTAAGTCAATATGAGAAAGTGTATGCTATGTAAAGGTAAATTCTTCTAAAACATCTAATAAGGCTATGTCTTCCAAAAGTGAAGGCAATAATAAATATAAGAATAAAAATAATGGAAAAGGTGGCAAAAAATGAAAATCAAGATGGTCAAAATCAAAAAATAGAATGATAAAAAAAATTCTACTACAAATGGTGTGACATAAAAGGAACCCATGAGACACACGAATGTAGAACACCTTGGGAAAAAATTAAAGCATGTTGTAATAAGAGATTAAAAATTAAAGAAACAAACAAAAGAGTTAAACTATGCTTAATTCTCCAATGAATGTGTGTTTTCTAGTATAGATGATGAACCAAACATTGTCTCAATTAGTTCATCATGGTTTTATGTTTAGATTCTCGATACTAGTGCCTCTCTACATATGAATTTTTTTAAATACTTATTTGAGGAATTTAGTGAATAAATTTGTGGTTAAGTATATGTCATAGATAGATCAAGTCTACAACCGCAAGGAAGAGGTATAATATGACTCAAGTGTCCAAGGCTTCCAGATTTCAAACTCTAAAATGTTCCATACCTTCCTCAATTAAAATGAAACTTGTGGTCCCTAGTGATCATTAGGAAACAAGGCCATTCTATCTTATTAGATAATGGTGGCATCACTATCATAAGAAAATGTGATAATGAAGTTGTCTTGACTAGATATAAGGAAAATTGCTCAAACTCAAGGTTGAGCCATAAAATTCAAGGAATTATGCTAATATATTTGAATATTGAATGTCTCTAAATATTCTGTGGAATGATATATTTAGGCATACTCACCATAACAACATTCTTGTATTGTAAAATAATGGTCTTTTTAGAATGCCTACCTTGCCCACAAAGTCAGATGAAAAGTGTGAATCTTGTATTTTGGCCAAACATGAAAGAAAACCATTCCAAAAGTCATAGTGGAAAGTAGACATAAATTTTTAATTAGTTCACTTATACTTGTGTTTTCTTCCAATTCTCTTAGTTTGTGGTCATAAATATTTCATGTCATTCATTATCTTAGGAGAAGTTATTTTTTACGATACCACAAAGTAAAAAGTAAGCATTGATCGTTAATCGAGTCAATTTGACAAATATGCAAAGTTTTATGTCTATAATTAAAATTATTTAGATGTTACAAACAATGAGTGGGGGACATACAATTGGTAATCCATTGATTATTTATTACTTCCTATACATGAGAATGAAACTCCTCCTAAAGGATAAAGTTTAAATTCATCATATAATGATCAAAGGACACAACAACAAAGGAAATACAATAAAGGAAATTCAAAATATGAAACACCTAAACCACTTGAAGATATGCCTAAGTGGGTCACCTTGTGATTGAATGATTTCATACCTGATGAAAGTTGAGAAAATAGGCATTAGAAGTGCACATGTAGTCGTATCACAATTAGATAATTTCCTTGATTAAATTCAATATAATATTGAAAATCTTACTTTGAATGATTTTCTAAAAGAATAACTCAATGTTATGTTTGATTCAGAACCAACATCTTTCAAACAAGCTGAGAAGCTTTAACCTTGGAGAAAAGCAATGAAAATTGAGTACAGTGCATTGATCAAAAATGGGACTTGAAAATTGGTTGATCCTCCATATGGTTTCAAACTTATAGGTTAAAATTGGGTCTACTATAACAAATACAAGGCCATTGGATCACTTGATAAGCACAAAATAGGATTATTTCAAAGGGATATGCTCAAAAAGAAGCAATTGAAAAACATTAAACCTGAGCACCTACATCAAAATAGATTCCCATTGGAACCATGTTGGTTATGGAAGCTCACAATGGATAGAAAGTTGACCAAATGGATGTCAAAACTATATTTATAAATGGTTAACTCAAGTAAATAGTGTACATCAAGGAAACAATGTACATGACATAACCCAAAGGTTTTGTAGTAAATGGATAAGAACACAAGGTGTGAAAACTTGAAAATTCATTGTATGGTTTGAAACAAGCCCGTTGAGCATGGCATGATAAACTAATTGACAACCTTATGAACATGAACTTCAAACATTTTAAATTTTAACATGCAACTCTTTTCATCAAAATAATTGCATTTGTGATGGTGTATGTTGATGATTTGCTCATTAAAGCAAATGATGAATGACACACTAGAAAGTTCAAATCAAAGTTGATAAAAAGATTTAAAATGATTGATTTGGGTTATCTTCATTATTATTTGGGTATTGAAGTAATTCAAATCCAAATTATATCTTCATCACATATTAAAAGTGCATTGGAACATTCTAAGCAAGTTCAAAATGGAAGATTGTAAACCTCTTAACACTCTTATGGAATAAAATCTCAAATTAAAATCATAATATACAACAAATTTGGTTAATTCCACTAAATACAGATAGATCATTGAATGTTTAATTTATGTGATGATAACAAGACTGGATATATCCTTTATTGTTGGTGTCTATTAGAGATTCATGCAACAACCTAGAAATAGTCATTGGGTAGCAGCAAAAAGAGTCCTTAGATATCTCAAAGGAACATAGAATTTAACACAAAATTTTGGGTTCAAATAATTTCAAATAGGAGACTTCAAACTAGTTAGATATTTAGATTTTAACTATGCTAGTGATCATGAAGATGGAAAATCCACCACAAGCTTTCTAATGAACTTGGTAATAGCGATTACAATTTTTAAATCCAAGAAGTAATCAGTGTCAGCAATTTATTGAATAGAAGCAAAGCATATGGTTGCGTCAAAGGTAACCAAAGAGAGTTTGTGGCTCAAAAAGTTTCTTTATGATTTAAAAGAACATGTTTCATCAACACTTCTCATGTTTGACAACACTTTTGTAATTTAAATGACATAGAATTCAGTCTTTCATGACCAAACCAAGCATATCAATACCAAATTTCATTTGATTTGACACTATGTGAAAGATGGCAGTGTCAAGTTCTAACACTTCCCTACAATAGAGCAACTAGTAGACATCCTAAAAAAATCACTTGGATGGAAATTTTTTGAAAAGTTTGTAGGAATGTCTGGTCTGATAATGACCCCTACAAATTAAGGAGGATGTAATAATATTTTACATATTTGTTATTAATCCTAAGTGTCCTATGTATCTTTTATCTTATTCAAATAAGTTGATTTCAATTCTCATAAGAATAGGAAGTCTTCTTGGGAATGTGAAGTGAACAACCATCTTAGCTTATTTATCGTATTGCTTTGATCTTTTCTACTTAAATCATGAAGACAATTTTGGCTTCTAAATATTTCTCATTGTCATTCCATCATTATTTTATTCGGCCTAACATTTTATACCTCTTGACTACAACCAATAATTTAGATACCTCTTGGTTACTACCTAATATCATGTATATCTCTTCAATTTACCTTTTTTATGTCTTAGATCTAGGTAGTCTTTGTTCATCAATTCCCCATATAAGATTCATAATTATATCCTCGATATTCATTTTACAAATAACTCTTACTTCTAGCATTTGCCCTATTTTTCAATGTGAAAATTTATTTGTATGTATGTTAGATCTAGTATGATCTTCTCCATTTTTATATACTATAGGATTTTATATTATTGACTATATTTTCCCTTCATATATTCTATTGAACTAGAATTGAATCTTATCCTAGTGGTGGTTGGATCATTTTTCATGGTTACTTTTTATTTTCCTAGCTCCTTAGATTTTTCATCATTTTCAATGATGTCTCCTCTTAGGGTTTTTATAATAAGCCTCAACCCATTTATATTTTATATGGGCATCTTCTTTATCCCTCCCATGTACACCATTGAAGGCAATCCCTCATGGTGAATTTTTTCTCAATCTCAATCTTAATCTATCCAATGTAACTTGGTTTCAATATCTTTCGATAGTTACCTAGGAAATCCAAACTCACATATCAAAAATATTGATTCAAAATCTGAATATAGTCTGAATATGGATTAAAGCCTTTAAAAACTTAACAAAAATACTTTTGCATATAGTTCTTCCACCTATATTCCTACTCTTAATATCAATTCCATTAATGTTTCTCCTAGTAATTATCCTCTTGTCAAAAATGCTACCAACAATTGTACTAAAAATCTTCTTGTCAATATTGTGCAAGTCCTTACCGATGTACTAGACCAAGTGGCCCTTATGCAATCTACCAATACCAAGAAAATGTTATAAATGAAAAATCAATTTTTTTAAATGGCTAATCAACCTCAATAAGTTGATTAAAATTAATCCAATCAGTATTATTCATAATAAAATGCTTCAAAATGTCCAAAATGAACTCCTAGCTCCCTATATTTTTCCATTGATATTGGAGGTCTTTCTCCAACTATGGCATATTATGAGACTATTGATCTGACCCTTTAATTTATAACATTTAGATACCATTATAAAGAGTTTATCCAAACCAATACTTATGTGACTACTAAGCTTCTAATGAAAACCTAGTTAGAGATGTGTTAAAATGGTATAACCAACTCCCTACCCATTAAATTAGATAACTATAAGTCTTATTTGAAATTTTATAAAAAGAATGTCAATATCATGATCTTCTTGAAACTATCCTTTATTAATCCTAAGTAATTACCAAATTAATTCATCCATGATTTCATTGAGCAATAGAAGTCTTTGGCCCATAAATCAAATCATAACTTGAAGGAAGAAAAAATTTCAAGCTTTTAATCACTTATTTAAAATCTCCACTCCGATACAAAGTTTTTTCCTTCTCTTCTAAGACATTGGAAGAATCCTTTAACCAAACTAAAAGAAAAAAATATCTCATGAACCAATTTTAACCTTCTCAAAATTATAGTAAAGAATCTTTCCAAACATCAACTAATGTTATCAATACTAACACTTCATAAAATAAACCTCCCCAACCCAAGTCATAATTATCTCCAAAATAATTCAAATAAATCAAACAATTCAAACCCTACCCACCCACCCTTAAGTCTTCAAGAAATAAATAAATTCATGCCACCTTTTAGGACTTTGACTTTTGCCCAATCTAAACATTTCCCACCATGATACCTACCAACAAGTTTTGTTGGTTCTATGCCATATTTGTTTATTCTCATTAATTTTTTTTACAAGTTTAAGAAAATTTATCATGACCTCATTTCAGGGGAATATTGGTGTCCAAGCTACAAAATTGGATTGAGGATTATGTTGAAAATTGGATTGAGGAATATTAGATTGAGGATTATCAATTTTGTAGATTAATATGTAAAGAAAATGATAAAGACTATCTTATAGATTTTAAAGCACAATCCAACAAATCAAATCAATCTACCCAACAACATTATTCTCAAAACCAAAAAAAAAAAAACTCATTAATATTCTAATCTCAATACCATTCCTATGAAAAACTTTGTAGATGATATTGGTGTAAATTATAGAAAATAGTATTGTAACATCCCCACTAGGATCTACCTAGAAATACATGAATTTTTTTAATTTAAATAACATATAGTTTAAATAGATTACACCATGAAAATATAGTCATTGATCATACAAAATACTCTAAGTATGTTAACTATAAATGAAGCATACTACATTATACATCACTGATCACTATCATCATAAGAAACACATCATAATTGATTATATAAAGTAATTACAAATATCCATCCATGATTGATACAAGCATACAGTCACTGATGTCAATGTACAATAAATAAGTAATTATAGCTCACCATAATAATGTTTCAATAATAAATACATTATAGTGTACATATATAAGATACATGGTTTCACATAGCATAAGTTCCCCGAACTCTAGTAACTGTGGCAATCTCAAGTTTCATCTCTAAGTAAGTACTATTATGGGGAGGAAGAGAATCATTCAAGTGATTTTTCATACCAACCACATAATATCGATCCCCCACAAAAATATAATTATGGAATGGCCCTCCCTTCATGGATGAGTAGATATTGATGGCATGGGAATACAGAGAAACAAGATAGTACTCATGTATTGTATGATTTCTAAAACTAAACCTGTAGTGTATCATAGAGAAACTCATTCTAATCAAGATAATACACAAACATGTAAATCATACTCATGAAATGATAATGTTTGAATTAAAATTAATTTGGATAATTTTTTTAATAATTTAATGATCTAAGGATCATTTAAATTCATACACACTACTTGATCGGATTACCTTCATTTGGCATTGTGATGCTAGTAAGCGAGTGAAGTCCATCTCACTACTTACTCAGTATCAACGATGAAAGATTTGGTTAACATAATTTACCCAATAGATTCATACATATTTTGTCTTATTAACAGTCATAAAATTACTAATTATATAATTAATCTAAATGCATACATTTATTCCATCAAATGTATGAATGAATCTCATAATATTATTCAACACAAATAATACGAATAATAACTATAGTTTATACCATCTGAGTTTAATATACATCTAATTTAAAATTTCTAAGTAGTTTCTAAATATAATGCATTATATGATAACCAATATTATCATAGTCTAGTGTTCTTAAGCACAAATACTAATTACCATAACCAATCATAATAAATTAGTATATATTAATAGAAGCATTCATGCCATGCTCCCACTGTTTCCTGGATCCTTCCTACTCTGTAGTGAGCAACAAGTAGTATAAAGAAGAGGAATAACGAATTTGAGGCTTACTTACCCTTTCAGTCCTTCACATGGGCGTTTGAGACTCCTTGACAGCTTGTTGTCCGCCCAAAATCCATTCTAGTGACCGACCTCGGTCACCACCGAGTCTACATCTGACCGACGTCAGCTCCATGCGACTGACTTGGTCACCGAAGCTGGTTACCCTATCGACATCAGTCACCACCTACCCAACACCATCGACTTTGCCTATTTGCACATGATCAATGTCAGTGCCTGTCTGTTCGATGCTGGTTTCTCCTGACTGACACTAATAACTGTGTTTTCCTATGAGTGATGACTTTTTACCTGCGAGCTCTCTTTGGATCAAAACCCTATCCAAACTGCCCTGCTCAGAAGTATCCAACCCCATCTGCTGATCTATGTCCGTCATCTCCTCCAAGAACACCAAGGCTTTCTAGTTCTTAAGTTTGTCAAATACATCAGAATTTTGCTTAAGAACATGCATCTCCTTCTTGCTCATGTGACCAAGCCTACAAAGCCATGTCTTCACAATAGAAGAAGAATCAATAATATAAGTAGGTAGATAAAGAGTACCTACTTTCTTACCACATGCTAATTCAAGTGCATCCTTGGTAACATTCCAAGAATCCACTGTGAGAGTTATTGTGCATCTCTCATCACCCAACTTCCTTAAATAAATTAGCCGCATCTTCAAGACTGGAACCTGCATGACCTCCTTTAACAACCATGTGTTGGCCGTCTGCAATTTTAGCAACACTTCCCCTTTGCCAATACTTTGACAAGGCTCACCAACCTCTCTATTTGGGGCTGCATGAAAAGAGGCAATAGAATCTATAAACTAAGATTCTACTTTATCCAAGGAACATACCAGAGCATCTTGTGCAACAACACCTGCAACATCTACTTCTTCAGTTCCTTCATGCTGATCTTCTACCAACCAACAATATTTCTTTACCTACTCTTTATTTCCATAACACCGTAATTTACCATTCATGCTTTTCAATTCCTCCATTCTTAGTGTACTTTCTTCTGCCATTGTTATACTCCCACTCAATCAGAAACCCCTGAGAGTGACCTATAATCAAAAACAAACCTGCTCCCTATAACCTGGCTCTGATACCACTTTGTCAAGAATCTAGAACATAAATGCTCTGATACCACTTTGTCAGGAATCTAGAACAATAAACTGCTCTGATACCAACTGTCAAGATCTAGGAAGCACACAATTGATTACCATGTACAAGCAACTAAATGTGGAATTTAACCAAAAGTAACAAGTAACTAGAATTCAGAAACAACACAAAATATGAGAGACAATATCCAATTGTATTAATACTCTTCCAGAAGGAAATACAACAAAGAAGATGCCACAGTCTTCTTCCTTACACACCTCTAGGGCTCCCACACCTCTAGGGCATAAATAGTAAATCTCTTCAAGAGTTATCTCTCTTGTAATATCAATTACAAACACAACTCAATACACAGAGCTGTCAACCAGTCAGTAACAAAATTGCCAGTACACTGAGTACACACCGCACTCCAAGTACACAATCATACTTCAAGTAGATCTCACCTGATCTTACTACCTATTATGTTGCTAACCTCCCTGATCTTGCACACATGCAAATCACCCTGGTTCTGCACATCTGAAAACCTAGATCTCACACACACATACACTTCCAGATCAACTGATCTTACTTACACATGTAAATCTCCAAACTTGGCCTTGCACACCTGTCGACCAAGATCATACACACATGAAGAACCCTTCTGATTCTCCAAACCAGCATCTCTGTGGATCCTCTACTAGATCTTGCTATCCCGCAGATCTACCTGATCATACACACTCGGCACCCCTGTGGAACTAGGAGGAACACACCTTGCTCTCTTCACTTTGAAGGAGCTAACCTTGCTCTTACTCAACAAGCACAAATTACAATACAGCCCATGAGTCTACTATATAGATCTCATGCAAACAATAATTAGACATCTAATTACAATAATTAGATCCGCAACTCAAGACTAAAATTAGCTTTTTAACATGCAAACAACTGGTTCGTTAACTAACTGTTCATCAACTAGCAATTCTGGAACTACACAGGCAACCGATGTCAGTCCCTGTCTGGCTGGAGATGATCGATGTCATCTGATACTGACTGATGTCAGTTACTCTGCTCACTGAATATGATCAACGTCGGTTGATCAGATTGATGTTGGTTGCTCTGCAACTCAGCAACCTCTCAACAACCTCCTCCATGTATGCATCAGTGAAGCTTTTAGCTCCACAACCTAACATGATAACCAATATTATCATAGTCTAATGTTCTTAAGCACAAATTCTAATTACCATAACCAATCATAATAAATTAGTATAAATTAATAGAAGCATAAGCTCTGTTTAAACAACTAGTTATAGCAAAAAAAGTCTCAGTTCTCATGAAATATATAATATTCTATTATAGCATTTATTATACTTTAAGGGGGTTGAAAGAATGCTTAAATAATAAAATACTATATAAAAAACTATAACATAGCTTAAAACCACCAATAAAACTATAATTAGAGTAACACGCCCCTATGTACAAGTATAAGCTAATTAGGCATAGTTGTATCTATATTATTTTAAGCATACTATTAATTAATTCATTAATATGTAGCTTATTATAATAATATATCCATAATACATAATTTATTTCACATTCTAAATATGATAAGTGATTCCATGCATATCATAAAGTTTATCATAATATAATGAAAGACTATGTTTTAGCTATATATGTTTCCCATGATTTACCCAAGCCATATAACGATATGATTATAACTACATATACATTGGTATAAGAAGCATAATCATCCCAACTATTTACATAATAAGACATAAGTTATTAGGTGAGCTTATATTGTCAATCCATTGTTATTAGTCATAAGATACAAGCCATATGCCCATATAGAGCGATCTACTAAACTTAATCCTATTTTAACTATAAGTTGAGTTCAATAAGATCACTGATATATATTATAATTGGATTAGTGTTTTAATAATATCTACTATTATTATAATTTATAATATCCATTCTAAAACTAATGTAAAATATAATGGATGAATACATAGGTTTTAAAACATTCTCCATTATTATCACTGTATAACTTTATATTTTTGCTCATTGTTTTTAGAACACACATTGTTATCAATGTATTATTATCATTGTATCACTGTATCATTATATCATAATAATTATTAAAATGATATACAAAGTTTATTTATCCATGTTTTATCACTATTTTATTATCATTGTTTTTAGAATACACATTATTATCACTATATCACGCCATATCTGTAATTATAATAACTTTATATTATTATCATTAGATGAATACACATCATTTCTTACTTTTGTGATGAATAAATAGTTGTATTCAAGGTAAAGTGTTATCCTATATTTGATGACTTAACAAGCATACCTATAGCTCTCCACTGTAATTAGTCATTATGCCATACATAAACTCTTTCTAATATTATGTATGAGTCACCATATATATACTACTATTCAAATTATACATACATATCCTAAAATATCTTCTAATTGCTATATATAATTGATCAAACCACCTCATTCAAATATATATGATTACTATATATACTACTACTCAAATCACCTCACTAGATAGACTCGTGACATATATTCAAATACCCAGTAGATTCGTTAATCATATTTAAGCATATTTTTTTATATATCATGTCACCCTATAGAATCAAATTGAAATGTCACCCAATACTAAGTCATTTATATTGCCTTATAATAAGTAGATGTTATTATTAGATCGACTTGCATACATGAGTCATTGATTATATACATATGACTCCATATTTACATAACTAGACAAATAGATATAAATGAGATTAATATTTAGTTTGATGCAGTGATATGTGAAGTATTATCCTACAGTTCAAAATATAAATTTAAACAAATAGATATCTATGCATATTTTTTATTTTGCTATATACCTAATTTTCTATATACATAAAATCAAGTCGCTATAAGTTTCACCTAAATTCAACATATACCCAGTTCATCGTTCTCATTACAAATGTCGTATAAGTCTATGTATCTCTTATCATATAGTTTGACCTCTATTTGTTTCTAGTTATATATATATAGGATATTTATGTATTCTTTCATATAGTTTACAAACAGATATATATATATAGGGTATTTATGTATTCTTTCATATAGTTTACAAAAAGATATATATATACAAACAGATTTCAACCAAAAATTCAACATGAACATACACTAAAAACTAATTGCATTGCTTACCTGGCAGTCTATGTTATCATTCTTTTTGGATTATTTGACTCTTCCACTTCCACACTTCTCACACTCTCCTCCTCTCTACTTACTTCTTCTTCTTTGTATGGTGTGCCTTCTTTTCTTTTCTATCTCCCTAAATTCTTTTTTATTATATTCATGAAAAGGGGCATAGCTTTCTCCTTTGAGATTTTTCTCTTTTTTTTTTTTCTTTTTTTTTTAATTATTTTATTAATATATTCCTCTTTTATTTTTTCTAAATTTAAACCTTTCCATTTCTTTGTATTTATTATTTATTTTTTTCTTCCCTTTTATTTATTTTAAGAATTTCTTCTTTTTTTTTGTTTTTTCCTCTTAATTAGAATCTCTTATATTTTATCTATTTTATCACTAATTAAAATAATCATTTTATTTGCTAAATAAATTAGCACTTCAAATGTCATAATGACTTAATGATAAATTTAGTCTATAAATCTAAATTTGTTCTAACTACAAAAAACACAAAATATTAAGGGACATACATGCAAGTCACACAAGATAAATTCCAAATAACCATTCAATCTATGCTAGTAACCATGTTTAACTATTTGATGCAAATGGCATCAAAACACACTATACTAACCATTCCACTATGAATCTAACATGTATTACTAAGGTGATGTGTGTAGGGTTCTAGTCAATTTCTCTATCATCCCCCAACAACTCTATCTATGTTACCCTCTCCATTGATGCTCTCCCTCTATCTTGCACTGAAGGATGAGTTATCCTACATCAACCTCACAATAAGAAGGTAGTTAGATCATAACATCATGATATACATACATTATAAGATATAGATTAAATAACAAACCAATATGATGATAATCTAAATATATACACTACAGCTAACTCATAGTAATGTAATCATGTAACCTAGACAATATCCAACTATCCCATAACAACATATATCTCAAATCTTAATTAGTAAATACCAAACCAAATTATCAATTATAAATATCCATGGATAATCATGTAAGTTTATTAAGTAATAAATTGGGATATAACATCCTTATTCCCTAAATCTAATCATCATCTCAAATGACTCTTATTCAAACATAAGTTATGAATTAAAAATATTATTTAGCAGAAAAATAACATAGTATAATAGTATCAAATCAAGCATTTAAATGTAAAAATAACCTATAGAACATAACATAGTCCTCCCAAGTAGCACTATTTTTAGAGTTTTCATCCTATCATACCTTTCACTATGACACTTTTCTCTTGTGAAAATTAAGTTTGTGAGTGTCAATTACTCTAATTGGTTCTACCATGACCACTCTAGGATATAGAACCTTCAAAGCATTCCAATCCAACACATGTGTAGGATCAATTATATACTTTTTAAGATAAGAAACATAAAAGACATTATGTATTAGAGCTATGTCTGGTGTAAATGCAAGATTATATGATATAGTATTGATCAATTATAACACCTTGAAGGATCCCATAAATCTTGGCGATAATTTTTTTGACTCCCTAAATTCAATCAAGCTCTTCTACGACTTAACCTGCAAGAACACTTTATCACCTACTAAAATTGCTTATCTATCCTCTTTAAATTAACATAACTCTTCTTTTTATCATTGATCTTAGTTAATCTCTACCTGATTAATCTAAATTTTTCTTCTATTTCTAAAAGCATCTCAAGTCCAAAGACTACCCTATCCTCCAATCTATCACAACTGATTTGTCTCATGCACCTTCTTTCATATAGTGCCTCAAATGGTGTCATCTTCAAATATAATTTCTAAACTCAACCAATAAAAGATAATATTCCTAATTTTATTGTTGATCCATGCAAAAAATAATAAGACCTATAAAACCTAATTAACTCTCTATTTGACCATCAATCTCTGGGTGATATGCAATACTTAAATTTAGTTATGTACCCAAATCTGAACTTAGAGTTACCCAAAATCTATAATTCATCTTCAGATCATGACCTAAAATGATCTTCTCTATAAATCCATGAAACTTATACATTTCTTTTATGAACCTATTCACAAGGGTAAGTGCATCATATGTTAAATTTCCTGGTATAATATGATCCACCTTAGTTAGTTTATCAACTACTACCAAGATCATATCATTCATATTTCATGACATCAATAAACTTTAGATAAATTCCATATTGATGACCTACAACTTCTATTCTAGTATATCGTGTAAATATAACTTTTACTTGTTAACATTCCAGATAATGTGACACATAGTTAGCTACATATTTATTGATTCCCTTCCAAAAATATAGTGGTCTAAACTCTACCATGAGCTTGGTTACTCTTGTATGTCCTGAATATGAGGAATTATGTAGTTATTTTATCACTATGATCCATATATTATATTGATATGGCACATACATCCTTTCATTATAATGTAAAAGATCATCACTTTCCAATCTAAATCCTTATATCAAGGATTGTATGCATTCTTAGACAATACTTTTCTAACCTGATCATAGAATTCATCTCCTATAAATAATTTAATCATTTGATCCCTAAAATTACTCTTAAGGGTAGCTATGATTGCAATGTACCTTCTATGATTTAAGGCATCGACCACTATATTTTCCTTGCCTTTGATATAGTTAATATCAAAATTGTAGTCAAACAAGAACTCAATCTAGTGTCTCTGATGACCATTCAAATTTAGTTGGGTGAAGATGTATATGACTCCCAAGTTATATGTCTTGAGATCAGGCAATTTTTCCAATAAGTAATGTTGTTAAACTTTCAAAACATGCATAATTGATGTAAGTTATAAGAAATAACGGGCATAGTTCACCTCATATGGTTTAAACTTCCTTGATTCATAAGCCACCACTATACCATACTACATAAGGACTCCTCTTATTCCATCCCCTAATGTATTTGTCATCACTAAAAATTGACCATTGAGGTTAGAAAGTCTTAACAATGGTGTTGAAGTAAGCCTTATTTTCAAGTTATGAAAAGTTGCTTCACACTTTTCTAATTAGACAAAATTTTATTTTTTACATTTCAAAGAGGTAATTAGATTAGCTATCTTGAAAAAATTAGGAATGAACTTCCTATAATAATCTACTAATCCCATGAAACTTCTTACCTCATTCACATTCTTTGGCATCGACCATTCCATAATGGATCTTATCTTTCCTAGATCTACTAAGATACCATTTGTAGAGATAATATGTCCCAAATAGTACACTTCTATAAAAATGTGCACTTAGATAACTTTTCAAACATTTGGTACTTCTAAAACCATTGCAAAACCAATTCAAGATGTTTAAGGTGTTCTTCATTTTTAGAGTATTAAAGAATGTCATCCAAAAAGACCAAAATAAAGTGATTAAGATAATCTCTAAACATAATATTCATGAGATTAATGAATGCTATCGAAGTAATTATCAACCCAAATGGTAACACTATGAACTTAAAGTCCCTGTAATGAGTTTTGAACATTGTTTGCATAATATCCTCATCCCTAATCCTTAGTTGATAATATCTTGTTCTAAGATCAATCTTATAAAATATCATTGTTCCACACATTTGATTAAAAATATCATATATATAAGGTAGTGGATACCTATTTTTTATAGTTTCCTTGTTCAACATTCTATAATCAATACAAATTCAAAGAGTACCATCCTTCTTCTTAACAAAGACAATTAAAGAACCCCATGGTGACACACTTGGCCTAATCAACCTGTTAAAGGAATAATCACTGAGAGTGGGAGTGAGTCAATGATCCTAGAAAATTTAACTTCAATTTAAATCCTTTCAAGTTCTTAATCAATTACCATAAGTATTTATGAAACATACACATCATTCATAGCAATGAGTAAGAGAGATAATGTAAGATTTATCACATAACACATGACATATGTGGGAAACCGTCTTGGAGAATAAAACTCATTGAAACTTATAATTAGACTATTTTATTATAATAAAAATAACTAATTTACATCAGATACAACTAATCAAGGAATTACAATCTCATATTTAGTGAGACTACAATCTCACAAGGTGTTACCACACCTATCTAGTTGAGCTGAGTTGCACCCCCCTTATATGCTAACTAGAATTTTAGAAATATCTACCTTGTAATGAGGTTACAACCCAATTATATGATAAGTTACCACAATAACACCTATGAACACATCCACATTTAAACTAATGTCTTTAACACTAGTGATGGATCTTCGATTATCACTCTTAACCTTCTCTCATACTCAAATAGCAAGAGTATTATTATGTAAATAGAATTATGACCTACAAGTCATATAAATAGTTATAAATATATTATGCTCTAAATCTCATCCATATGTCACCCACCCTTTCTTTTTATCCACAACACTATTATCTCAAATGCAAATACCATGCACACCTTTCACACAAGTCTAGAAACCAACACATTTGGTTTCACCATTTATAGAGCTATCATGATTATCAACATCTTGGTCAGCCATTAGGCATGCCTTAACCCTTAATACATATATGATATGAAAACACAATTTAAAATAATCTTTATAGTCTGATCATATATTTTATGGGTCACCCTTACGAAGCTACACCTTTCAAATAGGCCTTTGTAACTCTTATAGGTCTCATGTAGATGTATTCACCCATTTAGCACTTTATCAAAAAAAACAAGAACACAATATCACTTAAAAATATATGGACCCATTCCATATGATATATAGGTCTCCTTTAATTTCCAACAACCAACATAGTACCCTTTTGCTTAATCACAATTAGCTCAAACACTTCTCTATACACACAATAACCATGAACGAACACATAGTCAACTTCTAAACCTTTGTTCATACTACATATGATTGGTCAAACCTTATAAATACACATATATGATCATCATGGAGTTTAAAACACTCAAAAATATCTAATTCATCATGAGACATCAATATAATCTTGAAAAATCCTTTTAGTCACTTGTAGAATGTGCACGAACACATAGTCAACTTTGAACCTTCATAACTTTGATTGTACACACTTTCAAATCCTTAAATTTATATTTCTATATGAGCCATGGAGTATTATTCAAATTTTATATTTAAATCATAAGAAAATTTTACTTGTATCAAAATATATGGCCAAAATATAGAGCATTGGTTTTTCCTTTACAAATTCAAATATTCAAATACAAATGATCATAGTTAAACCTCAAACACCATGTCCTCATCTCGTGTCCTCATAGCTTAGATCTATCATGAATTGTTGATATTGTTTGATGTTTAACACATATTTCACTAATTCCCAAACATTTAACTTCAAATATATTGACCTTATCTCATTTAATCTTGCAATCTTGACTCAATAAGCACCGTTGATCTCTATAGATCAGTCAGGTCCTTATCATGCAGCATGCACCATTCGATCATCTTGTAAAATTAACCATAAGCCATAGGATCCTTATCCTTTACCTTTGCTCAATTTTAAACCTTAAACACTTGTCCTTATCTTGTTTCATCCTGACATCTTGGAAGGAACACACTTTGTTGATCCTTTTATAAGGAGCTCAATCTTTACCTTTGTTATCCAACAAACACTTTGACCCATTTGACTTACTATGAATCATTAGACAAATCTAAATGATCACCAATGAACCATTTTATATTCATTTGGTTTTGGTCTTTACCCTTCATAAATTTTTCCAACTATGGGAACCATTGCTCATCTTCTTATAAGGCCAACTTTGCACCTCCATATCTTTTGCTTCACTCAAGCACATGATCTCAAATTTGGACAATATGATCTCCTCACATAGGAGAATCCAATCATGAATCAAACTAATCCTAAAACCCTCACACATTTGATATATAATTACATTAAAGTGCTCACTTAGATTTATATTTTCCATAGAACCAACTATGTCAAGAATTATCTGGAAGGCCAACTTTGTACATGTATAACTTTTGATGCACTTCATCGCATGATCTAAAATTTAGCACAAATAAATTAGGCATAAAACTAAATAGACCCATATGATCACCTTCTATTTAAATTTCCATATATTTAATATATGTCACCATTAAAATTCCTAGTCATCTTGTCTTACCACATTGGAAATTTGGCTGAGTATGGGAAAACATGGTCAAAATGCCTGAGAGCCCAAATTTGCACTTGCATATCTTTTATCGCTCTTAATCACATGACATAAGATTTATCACATAATATATAATAATAATAATAAATAAATCCTTGTGACCATTTCCTCTCTAAACCTTCATGTATGTGAATTCTAACATCATCAACATGCTTACTTGGATCTATTTGAACATAGAAAATACTGACAAAATGCTTGAGAGCCCAACTTTGCACCCACATATCTTTGACTCTACTTATTCACATGGCCTAATAGTTAGAACATAAAAAATTGGTACTAATATTATAAAAACAATATGAACAACTCCCCTTGACTCATCCACATGTGGTAATTATGATGTCATCAAACTACCTACTTAGATGTTCTATCACTAGACCCAAAATGTCTAGATGAAAACAATGATCAACCAGATGAACTCTAATCATGCACATAAGAAATCAAAGCAAAGTAAAAAAATTATAGGGCCCCTTTCACATAATAAATACTCCATAATCATCCTTAATCATCAGACCATGTCAAATCTAAATATCAAACAAGCCTCCTTCAAGCATACTAGGACAAGCACATTGCACACTTTGTCATTGTCACATAGACTATCAAGGAACTTCATCCACTCACCTAAACACCTCCATTTCATCACCATGACATCATTAAAAACTCTCTAATAATTTCCCCCTTTTTCATTTATGTCAATGCACATCATATACAGCTCACCTTTCTTCTTTGTCTTTAAGCACTCTCACAATAGGAACTTTCTCCCGCTTTGACACAATGACAAAAGTGGGCACCAGCTGATTCTGAGGACCTAAAAAGACTATCAATAAAATAATATGTTATAAATATATTATAAACTCCCCCTTACATTTATCTTACCTAATATTTCCTTGACCACTTCCTCTTACTACATGCCAACCAAGTAATACAAAAATAAAGAAAGAACACATAATTGTGACTAGGTTTGATCAAGTCATCATATCAAAATTATTAAAATCTCATCTAAAGTAGATATCATCATATATTCAATATGATTGAATCTTCTCACATATACTTCCCCTCACATCATTAATAGCTCCTCAAGCTATTAGGCTAACTGAGTCAGCTCCCCCTAACTCTATGCATACCACCTTGTATATTTCAACCATGCACTACAATCTGATGGAACACTTAAAAAAATTAAGAGGGAATCCCCCTAATATTTATGATCCATTTCACATCTTGATCATCTTCAAATATCCATACACCATGAATAATCAACACACAGGATTACTAGCCTTCTATCTCAAGCTACTACAAGGACCACTTGAAGAACTTCATGCCACTCACCAAATAGGAAACATATTCCAAAATAACCTAATAAATTTCCTTAAAACACACATACATTTATATTTTGGAGAAATGAAATAAAATACACTCTTCTTCTCACTAGGCCTTTCTAGTCTCCTTGTAGACCTACCTGAAAACACCCATTCAGACCTTGTACTATAACTCCTTTACAAACCTTTAGATCAAGATCATGAACTTATTGTTCCCCCTTAACTAATGATATTATAAGATCAAAATAAGTCACTATACATATTAGCATTAATATATTGAGTACACAATCTTGATTTTTCACAAGAAAGATGTCTCCTAAAAAGCATAGGTAGAGACATCCTATTTCACAATGTCTTAGAACAATATGAAACTAGGAGTTACCCACAATTCCCCATATTCCTTCTCCTCCTTGGTCTTCTTCTTCTTCTTCTTCTTCTTCTTCTTCTTCTTCTTAGGCTTAAGAGAATCAACATGCTCATCCACTACAGCATTCTCTTTTTCTTCTATGATTGGATTGACAATATATGGAGACAACATAGATTCATGATGTACCTTTTCATTTGTAGAACCTTCCTTACAGATTGTAACCTCATCACTAGATACTAACATTTGATGTTCTTTACATGATGAATGCTTAATAATGGCAGGATGTTCACTTGGATCCATACATACCTTAGGACTTGATTCAACCAGCACCTTGGTTTTCTCTTTGATTTTGATCTCTTTACTCATAACATGAGCAGACAATAAGAGCCCTTAGCACTCTTCAACTTCTAAAGTATTCTCCACCATTGCAAATATATTACTTGAACCTATAGTCTCATCATGACTCATACTTATCATATTTGGCTTCCATGAGTTGACTTGCCTTCTTCCTTGCACTCTAAGAGCCTAATTAAACCTATTCTGATTAGTAGACCTTTACTTGTAGAACCTAGCAATGTGACCCCTTTGTTCACAATTTTAGCACACCATACTCCTTGATGGTAACATAGTTTGTCTTATCATGTTTGGATAGAAACTTTCAATATGTCTTTTGTCATGACAAATAAAAAAACTTCCCTTTTTTGAAGAGGACTCACCTTGTCTAATATTATGTGGACAATGGTTTGTGAAGTGTCCCACATCAAGACAGATGAAGCACTTAAATTTATTCACACCTTTTTATTGATGAACCCCATTATAGTTCCATACAAACTAATTTCAAATAGGTCTCTTGCATTCTCTAGCTCTATGTCCAAACTAATTACATGTGAAATAGTAACCATTGAAACTTGCATACCTCATGGTATTAGGTTGTTTTACCTTATTTGTCTTCAATATATTTTCACCATCATTTCTTGACTAATTGGTGACCTTTAAGGGCTGAACCACCTTGCTCTCATTGACCTTTAAGTCTACTTGAGAAGTATCTTTGGACTATTCATTAAAACCCATTCTAGATGTATCACTAGCAGACTTTTGACTATTTATGACATTATCCAGATCATTATAACTCTTATCAAAATGATAAATGATTTCATCTTGCTTGAAAACTTCTCTAACTCATTTTACAAAGACTCATTTTCAATTACATACCTTGAACATTCACCTTCTTTGGCTTTCAGGCTTGTAGACATAATTTATAGTTGATAACTGAGATGCTTGACCATATCTTAATGCCCCTTAGTATCTTCATTCATTTTTTCCTCATACATACTAAATTGCTCCTCTAGTCTTTGAGTTGAGACTTCATCTTATTTTTTTTAACTTTCTTCTCAGTCTTCAATTATTTAAGAGTATTTGTCAATACAGTCTTATAATCCACCTCATCTTCATCATCATCTGAATCACTCCAAGTAGACTCCTTTTGATGTGAGAAACTTCCTTCCTCAGCCATGAAAAGAGATTCATCTTCAAAAGGACCATCATCTTCATGATCATACTCTTTGTCACCACTCTTATCTGATGAGCTACAATATTTATTGGTGTAGAGACTCTTCTTGTTCTTGAAGGACTTCTTATTGCTATATTTTCTAAATCTTTTCTTCTTATATGACTTTTTATCTTCATCTTGATCTTCACCATGTTCTGCATCATCATGATTATGAGGGCACTTTCTAGAAAAATGTCATATCTCTCCATAATTGAAGCATTTGAAGGGTAGTTTACCCTTATACTTGCCTAAACCTCTTTTTAATTTCTTTATAAAAAAAATCAATTAGTTCATCCTCATCAATATCAAAAATGTCATTCTCCCTAGATTTATTACCTTGTAACTTCTTCTTAGGCTACATATCTATCTTAAATATCACTTACTTCTTTGGTGATATATCATCATTCTTCCTGATCTTATAGGTAGTAAAGATGCCATGTAATTCATCCATCTTCAAGTGAGTAAGATCATGACTTTTTTCTACAATAAATACCTTAAGATCAAACTTGAGGGATAAAGACCTTAATACATTTTGAATAATATTATCCTCTTCAAGGTTCTCTTTAAGACCTTCGATGATGTTCATAATATCATCAACTCTTTTTAGAAAGGATGCCATAGAATCTTCATTCATCTTGAGACTCTCAAATTATCTTCGATGATTCTGTAACTTTTTCAAAGTAACCTTTGAATCTCTTTCATAGATTGTCTTTAATTTATCCCACATATCTTTGGTATATGTATAATGTATTACCTTGGTGTATTCATTCTCTGAAAGACCAAAATTGATAGCATTAATTACCTTAGAATTGTTCTCAAATAGCTTCTTATCTACACCACTAGATGGAGGAGTAGTAGGAGCAATATAACCATTGACAATATATTGTCATATGTCAAACCCTAAGGGCATGATGTATGTCCTCATCCTTGCACTCCAAAAATCATAATTGGATCCATTGAACATTAGCGATTGCTTAGTAGAGAAATCTCCTTGATGACTACCCATATTGTACATTGTATCACCTTCAAGCTATCAAGCCTTACCAAAGGACCTGCTATAATACCAATTGGTAGAGGTACAATCATTGAAAGTGGGGGTGAATTAGTGATCCTAGAAAATCCAACTTCAATTTTAATCCTTTCAAGTTCTTAATCAATTACCATAAGCATTTATGAAACATACACATCATTCATAGTAATGAGCAAGAGAGACAATGTAAAATTAATCATATAACACTGACATGTGGGAAACCCTCTTGGAGGATAAAACCCATTATAACCTATAATTAGACTAATGTCCTATAATAACAAGAACTAATTTATACCAACTGTAATTGATCAAGGAACTACAATCATTTATTTAGTGAGACTACAATCGCATAAGGTGCAACCACACCTATCTAGCTAAGCTGCAACAACAATAAGATATTTAGAAATATCTACCTTAAAAGGAGGATGTAACCCCCTTAGATTTTTAGATACCATAAAAACACCTATGAACACTTCCACCTTTGAATTTATTTCTTTAACACTTGATGATAGAGCTCTTATTATCACTCTTCACCTTCGCTCATACTCAATCAATAAGAGTGTTATCCTACCAATAGAATTATGACCTATATGTCATATAAATAGTTCTCAATTTTTCATCCTCTTTAACTCATCCATATTTCACCCACCCTTTCCTTTTCTCCACAACACTATGCTCTCAAATTCAAATTCCATGTACACCTCTGACATAAGTCTAGAAACCAACACATTTGGTTTCACCATTTATAGAGCTATCATGATTATCAACATATTGGTCAACTATTAAGCATGCCTTAACCCTTAATGCATATATCATATGAATATTTATCTCAATAAAATATTCATATGTCATCCATAGCTTCTATGGGTGACCCTTAAGTAGCTATACCTTTCAAATAGGCCCTTGCAGCTCTTATAGGTCTCATGGAGACCTATTCACCCATTTAGCACTTCATCAAACAAAAAAAGAACATAAAACCACTTATAAATACATGGACCCATTCCATATAATATATATGTCTCCCTTAAGTGATAAAAACCAACATATTACCCTTTTGCTTAAGCACAATTAGCTCAAACACTTATCTGTACACATAGTCACCAAGAACAAACACATAGTCAACTTCTAAATCTTTATTCATATTGTATATGATTTTTCAAACAACCAAAATACACATATATGATCTTAATGGAGTCTAAAACACTTTAAAATATATAATTCATCATGAGGCATCAAAATAGTATCAATACAAGCTTAAAAATCCTTCTCGGGTCACTTATAGAATATGCATGAACACATAATCAACTTTAAACCTTCATAACTTTGACTATACACACTTTCATATCTTAAAATTTATATTTATAGATGTGAAATGAAGTCCTCTTAAAATTTTATTTTTATATTATGAGAAAATTCTACCTATATCAAAAGGTATGGCCAAAATACAAATCACTAGTTTTTTCTTTGTAAATTCTAATATTCAAATGCAAATGAGCACAGTTAAACCTCCAAAACCATGTCCTCATATCATGTATTCATAGCTTATATCAGTCACACACCATTGATATTATTTGATGTTTATTGCATAGTTTACTAATTCCCAAACATTAAACTTCAAATTAGTTGACTTAATCTCATTTAATCTTGCAATCTTGACTCAATGAACATTATCGATCTCTATGGATCAATTAGGTCCTTATCATGCAGCACGCACCATTTGATCAACCTATACAATCAAACATGATCCATAGGATCCTTATCCTTTACCTTTTTCTAGTTTTAAACCTCTAATGCTTGTCCTCATCTAGTTTCATCCTAACATCTTGGAAGGAACACGCTTCATTGATCTTTTTGTAAGAATCTCAATCTTTACCTTTGTTATCCAATAAACACTTTGACACATTTAACTTAATACACATTTTTAGATCACTGTAAATGATCACATATGAACCATTAAATCTTAATTTGGTCTTAGTATTTACCCTTCATAAATTTGGCTAAGTATGGGAATCATTACTTATCTGCTTGGAATGCCAACTTTACACCTCCATATCTTTTGCTTCGCTCAAGTGCATGATCTCAAATTTTGAACATATGATCTCCTCACATATGAGGAGTCTAAGCATGTGTTAAAATGATCATATAACCCTCACATGTGTGAGATATATTACATTAAAGTGATCACTCATATTTTTTTGCCACAGAACCAACTATGTCAAGAATTGTCTAGAAGGCCAACTTTGCACATGCAAACTTTTGACATATTTCATTGCATGATCTAAAATTTAACATAAATTAACTATAAAATAAATTAAAAAAACCCATATGATCACCTTATCCTAAAATATCCACACATATTATATCTTCCACCGTCAAAATGCCTATTGAGCTTTTCTTACCATAGTAAAAATTTGGCTATGGGAAAACATTATCAAAATGCCTGAGAGCCCAAATTTGCACTTGCATATCTTTTGTCACTCATAGTCACATGACCTAATATTTAGCACATAAGATCTAGTAACAATACTAAATAAACCCATGTGACCATTTACTCCTAACACCTTCATGTATGCAAATGTTGACATCATCAACATGATTACTTGGCTTTATTTAAACATAGAAAACACTGACAAAATGCATGAGAGCCCAACTTTGTACCCATATATCTTTGATTTTTATTATTCACATGACCTAATATTTAGTGCATAAAAAATTGGGACTAATGTGATCACAACCATATGACCAACTTACCTTGACTCATCCACATGTGGTAATTATGGCATCATCAAATTGCCTACTTAGATTTTCTGCCACTAGATCCAAAATGTTGAGACGAAAACAATGATCAACTAGATGAAATTAAATCATGCACACAAGCACTCAAAGAATATTAAACCTCTTATACATACCCTTACACATGTTCAATACTCCATACTCATACCTAATCGTCTCAAGCCATGTCAAATCTAAATATCAAATAAGCTTCCTTCAAGCATACTAGGACAAGCACATTGGGCACTTTATCATTGTCACATAGACTATCAAGTCACTTCATCTACTTACCTGGACACCTCCATGACATCATTTAAAACTCTCCAACACAACCCCTTAGATAAAAAATTTTGAAGTTGAGCCTTCAATTCAACCAACTCAATGGTTATCATCATGTGTGGTGACTGAGACTATGGTTTTGATCCAGGTATGATATCGATAGAGTAATTGAACTCACATTTAGGAGGAAATCATGGAAGTTATTCTAGAAAAACAACATGAAAATCTCTAAGAAATGGGTAATTTTTGATATATGGTTCCTTAGGTTCTTCCATTTAATTTATCTTGATGATAAATGCTTGGCACCCTTTTCCTTGGCCTCTTTTGAGTTGTATAGCATAAATTTGCCTAAACCTCAACTCTCTTTTATCACCCTAAATTTGTGTTTAATTTAAAAAATCATATAGAAACTCAACCTTATTAAAGTATAATTCAATCATGGCCTTATGTTTTTCAAGTTATTTCACTCCTAAGATCACATCATATGACCCTATTGGTGCTACATACAAATCCACTACTATTGTGAACTCGAGCAACCTAATCTTTGATTTAACTAAACACTTATCAACCATGATTTTTGATTCATTTCCATACTATACTGATCATGAATTTACCATTACTCTATCTCTTCTAGTGAACTTACTAAGAATTTTAGGAGCTATAAAACATTTTATAGCCACTTTATCTATCAAAATAGAAACTAGATATTCAAACAAAGTACATGTCAGTTCTTTGGGTAATGCTTGAAATTTAGCTTGTCAATTATCAACTATAGCATGAATACGCTACTAAATACTTCTCTATTGAGGATTAGGACCTTTGTTCTTTGCCTTGTCCTGAGTGCAGTCATGAGCATAATGGTCATCTCTGCAAATGAAATAACCTCTAGGTGGTCCTTTCTTGTCAACATGTTGGTTTCCCTTGAAAATGCCTTTGGAACCATTACTCATTTTATTGTTGCCTAAACCATTATTAAATTTAATAATCTAATTTTTTGAACTACTTCATATAGTCTCCACTCCTCTGTTTCCAATTCTTCTTTTTGAAGGTTGACATAGAATTTCTAAACTTTTTTTTGAACTTGTCCCCGTCCTATAAAAGAGACCTAAAATTTTATTCATATTTGACCACCTTCTAGAAGACCTATTCCATGATAAAATGCACATGAAAATCCCCCTCTCCACTGATTTGGGGTCTCAATCCCATGATAAACTTTTTGATCTTAAACATCTCATCTCCTTAGTACTGAGGTACATACTTTAAAAGTTTGGTGAACTACTCCCAGTACTCATTCACCAATAAGTCTCTCTACTTTAAATTTTATAAATATGTGAGATTCTCATTAAAATAAAGCTATGAAATCCATGATGACCTAAACAGAGTCATAAATTGATTTCAAGTGGTGGTGGTGGTTGAGTTAAGGTTTATTTATAACCTCTTGTTGGTCCACCATGTAGTTGCCTCACCAACTAACTAGTATTATCCCCATACTTCCTTAGTGACCTCAAATTAGTTTCAAATATCAAAATACTTCTCCATATCATTCATATATGCTTCATCTCTATCACCCAAAATAGTTTCATTGAACTTAGGTTGGTTCACCTTCTTTAAATCTCTAGCCAATTCTATAACTACTTGAACTCTAGCATCTTGAGGGGTTTTTTTCTCATTAGGATGTTCTTTAGGTACATCATGATGTTCTTCCTCTTCATATCCATGAAATACCTACTCCAAGGCTATAATTTGGTCCCTAGTCTCATTCATGGTTACAAAAATCTGATCCATCTTTGTTGTTTGCTCAGTGGTAAATTGGCTAGGATCAAATGGAGGGTTACTATTATTGACATTTGATGGACCCTCTTCGAAAACTCTAGATTTCAACATTATTATTTATATAAAAAAATAAGGGTATGAAAATATTAGTGGAATAATTATATTCTAGAGTTTGAACCGTAGCTCTAATACCACATGTAACATCCTCATTAGGATCTACTTAGAAATATGCAAAAAAAATTAATTTACATAATATATATTTTAAATAGATTACACCATAAGAAAATATTCAATGATCATATAAAATACTCTAAGTGTGTTAATTGTAAATGAATTATACTACTTTATAGTTTATCACAATAATGTTTCAATAATAAATATAATATAATTTACATATATAAGATACATGGCTCTATAGAGCATAAGTTCCTTGGACTCTAGTATCTACAACAATCTCGATTATCATCTTCAAGTAATTATTATTGTGGGGAGGGAGAGCATCATTCGAATGCTTTTACATACCAAGCATAGACCATCGATCCCCCATACAAATCCCATTAGTGAATGGCCCTTCATTCATTGATTAATAGATAGTGATGGCACATGAATTCAAAGAGATAGGATAATACATGTGTGTTGTATAATTTCTAAAATTAAACATGTGATGTATCATAAAGAAACTTGTTCCAATTGAGATGTCGCACAAACATTTAAATCATACTCATGAAATCACAATATCTCACTTAGCATTACTTTGGCCAAAGTTTTAAATAATTTAATGATCTAAAGATTAGTCAAATTCATACACATCACTTGATTAGATTACCTTCATCTGGCATTGTGATGTTATTAAGCTAGTAAACTTCATCTCACTACTTACTCAGTATTAGCAATGTGAGATTTGGTTAACATAATTTAACTAATAGATTCATACAAATTTTGTTTAGTAGAAATCATAAATATGTTAATTATAAGATTAATCTAAATGCATACATTTATTCTATTAAATGTATGAATGAATCTCATAATATTATTTAACACAAATAATAAGAATAATAACTATAGTTTATACCATCTAGGTATAATATACATCTAAACTACATTTTCTAAGTAGTTTCCAAATATAATGCACTCTACGATAACCCATATTATCATAGTCTAGTATTATTAATCACAAATACTAATTACCATAATCAGTCATAATAAAGTAGTATAAATTAATGGAAGAATAAGTTTTTGTTCAAATAACTAGTTATAGCAAATAAAGTCTCATTTCTCACTAAGCATATAATATTCCATTCTAGAATTTGTTATACTTTAAGGGGGTTGTATACATACATAAATAAGATTTTACTATATAGAAATTTATAATATAGTTTAAAACCACCAATAGAATTATAATTAGAGGAACACACCCCTTTGTACAAGTATAAGCTAATTAAGCATAATTATACCTATATTTTTTAAAATACTATTAATGTATTTATTAATACATAGCTTATTATAGTAATATATCTATAATACGTAATTTAATTCACATGCTACATATGATAAGTGATCTCATGCATATCATAATTCTTATCATAGTATAATGAAAGACTATGTTTTAGCTATATATGTTTCCCATGTTTTACCCAAACCATATTATGATATGCTTATAACTATGTACATCAGTATAAGAAGCATAACCATCTTGATGGTTTACATGATAAGACATAAGTTATTAGGTGAACTTATATTATCAATCCACTATTATTAGTCATAAGATACAAGCCCTATGCCCATATAGAGTGATCTACTAAACTTAATCCTATTTTAGCTATAAGCTGAGTTCAACAAGATCACTGATATATATTATAATCAGATCAATGTTTTAAGACCATCTAATATTATTATAATTTGTAATATATATTCTAACACTGATGTAAAATATGATGGATGAATACATAACTAGGTTTTATAACATTTTGCATTATTATCATTGTAAAACTTTATATTTTGTCTAGTTATTTTTAGAACACACATTGTTATCACTATATCATTGTATCACTGTATCATAATAATTAGTAAAATAATATACAAAATTGCTTTATCCATGCTGTATCATTTTTTATTATCTTTATTTTTAGAATACACATTATTATCATTGTATCATGGCATATCTTTAGTTATAATAACTTTATATTATTAAACTTTTATATTATTATCATTGGATGAATACACATTATTTGTTACTTTTATGATGATTAAATAGTTGTATTCAAGGCAAGGTGTTATCCTATACTTGGTGACTTAAGAAGCATACTTGTAGCTCTCCACTATAGTCAATCATTACACCATGCATAAATTGTTCCTCATATTATGTATGAGTTATCATATATATATGACTATTCAAATTATACATACATATCGTAAAATATGTTCTAATTACTATATATTACTGATCAAATTATCTCATTAAAATATATATGATTGCCATATTTACTATTTCTCAAATTACCTCACTAGATAGACTCACAACGTATCTTTAATTGCCCAATAGATTCACTAATCAGGTCTGACAAGTCACCCTATAGAATGAGATTGAGAAGTCACCCAATACCAAGTCATTTATATTACCTTATAATAATCATATATTATTATGGTTATAGTAAATAATATTGGTTTACTCAGTTTAAATTGATTTACATACATGAATCATTGATTATATACATACAGATCCATATTTACATAGCTAGACAAATAGATATAAATGATATTAATATTCAGTTTGATGTAGTGATTTATGAAGTATTATTCTAAAATTCAAAACATAAATTTAAACAAATAGATATCTATGCATATTTTTTAGTTCACTGTATACCTAGTTTGTTATATACATAAAATCAAGTTGCTATAAGTTTCACCTAAATTCAGTATATACCCAATTCATCATTCTCAATACAAATGTCATATAAGTATGTGTATCTCTTATCACATAGTTTTACCTCTATTTATTTTTAGTTTCATATGTGTGTGTGTGTGTGTGTGTGTGTGTGTGTGTGTGTGTGTGTGTGTGTGTGTGTGTGTATATATATATATATATATATGTATACACACACACACACACACACACACATATGTGTGTGTGTATATGTATATGTATATATGTATACATATATGTACATATACATATACATATAAATACATATACATATATATATATACACCCACACACACACACATATATATACATCTGATATTTATGTATTCTTTCATACAATTCACAAAAAAATATATATACAAATAGATTTCATTTAGAAATTCAACATGAACATACACTAGAAACTATTTGCATTATTTACCTGCAATCTTTGCTATTATTCTTTTTGGCTTCTTTGTCTCTTCCACTTCCATGCTCCTCACACTCTTCTCCTCTTTACTACCTTCTTTTGCTTTGTATGGTGCACCTTCTTTTCTTTTATGTCTCCCTAAAGTATTTCTTATTATATTTATGAAAAGGGGTGTAGCTTTCTCCTTTGAGATTTTTCCCTTTTATTTTTATTTTTTTTTGTGTTTTAATTATTTTATTAATATATTCCTTCTTTTTTTTTTCTAAATTTAAACCTTTCCATTTCTCTTTATTTTTTATTATTTTCTTCCCTTTTATTTATTTTAAGAATTTTTTCTCTTTTTCTATTTTTTCCACTTAATTAGAAATTTTTATATTTTATTTATTTTATCACTAATTACAATAACTAGTATATTTGTTATTTAAATTAGCACTTTAAATGCCATAATGACTTAATAATAAATTCATTAGTCTATAAATCTAAATTTTCTCTAATTACAAAAATCACAAAACACTAATGGACATACACGCAAGTCATGCAAAATGAATTCTAAATAACTATTTAAATTATGCTATAAACCATGTTTAATTATCTAATATAAATGGTATCAAAACATACTACGTTAACCATTTCACTATGCATCTAACATGTGTTACTAAGGTGGTGTATGCAAGGTTCTAGCCAATTTCTTTGTCATCCCCCAATAACTCCATCTATGTCACCTTCTTTGATGATGTTCTCCCGCTATAATACTTTGAGGAGTGAGTTCTCCTACATCAACTTCATAACAAGTAGGTAGTTAGATCTTAACATCATGATATACATACATCATAAAATATAGATGAAATAACAAACCAACATGATCATAATGTAAACATATACACTACTACTAACTCATATAAATTTAATCATGTAACCTAATAAATATGTAATTGTCCCATAATAACATATATCTTGAAGCTTTGTAAATATCAAACCAAATTATCAACTATAAATATCCACAAAAAATCACATAAATTTACTTAGTGAGGAATTGGGATATAACAAGTATCTCAAATCTAAATAAGTTAATGTGTAAAAGGTTAAAATTCTAACAAAACCCCACTCTTTAAGATCTCATTATCAAACCTAAGAAGCCTTTTCAAAACAAACTTCTTCTCAAGGATGTTATAGATTTTACCCCATATTCATCAAGAGCTAAAGACTCAAAATACAAATGTGTTTTTAATTAGTCAATCATCTTCAACATTAATCAATAATAAGGTTTACACTTTTATAGGAGATGTCCTATAACCACTCTCTTAGAATAGTGAATTTGTTCTAATACCTCACTATCTTACACACAACCTACACTCTCTCAATATCTCTATGTGATTTATTTTCCAAATCACTTATATTAATATCTTTTATTATTACTCACACATCTAGCAACGTATAATATTATTAGCACTCACCATAAATATGAGCATTAACCTATATTTTTATAACATTCCCCCCTTCATAATCACATGAGGAGAGGAACCACATGGACTACATTACTTCATATTACCTCCCTCCCCAATAGTTTAAATTTGTGGATGTTGGGTTCATCTGATAATGTGTTGGATACAACAATGAGAGATTTATTACATTGATCATCATAAATCACACACAATTGAGATATTTTACATCCTTTATTTTTAAAATGCCTTTGAAAACATATTCTAAAGTTTATGACTAAAATTTGATAAGGCAGTCACAATACTATTAAATGATACTACCAATAATAAATAATTGTCGACAAACTCAAGATTAACAAATAAATATAAAAATACTAAACTTGATACTTATAAATTTTATTTAACACCAATCAACTAAAAATAAATAAATAAATAAAAATAAAAAATTGATAAACAAATAACATAATACTTATAGATAAATAAATAATGTAATCAAAATTAAAACTATTATATCGATAAACTTAAAAAATAACTTAGCTAAATAAAAAACTAAAACCTTTAACATAAAACATAATAAAAAAGATTTAAAAAATTAAAAAAATAAATAAAATGTACTTAATAAAATATTTAAATAAGAAAACCAAATGTATAACCGAAAAACCTTTATAAATAATTAACACGTAAAAACCCAAAACTAAAAATAATAAAATTCAACATGCCTAAGACTAAAACCTAAAATATTTAATTCACTAAAACCATGATCTTGAATTTAATAAAGATGTGGTCATTTTTGGCATTTTGGAGAAAGCATAACTGCAATAAAGATGAAGCCATATGTTATGAGAGGGATTCAAGCTTCAGCCATTGGGATGATGCCAAGGATGTAGATCTCAAGGTTGAGCTATTATCAATATGAGGTTACATTTATGAGCCAAGCTAAAGGTGGATCACTTTCTATTACTAATTCAAGAATAGAAGAGATTATCATTACAGATGATGAAGAGTTATGCAGAGGTAGAGAAATTGAATGTTGAGATAAAAGTTGTATACTATCATCATCATGGAGAAATCCATCTTAGTTTTGGAAGTTTGAGGTTGTCAAGATCTGAGATCATTGTGTGGATTTGTTGCATGTTGATTTGAAGTGATGCATCATGGATTAAAAAAATCATTGTCAAGTGTTATGAGGAGAGGTAAACTAGATGAAAATTATGAGGATGTACTCCGAATAAGGTCCAATCCAATAACTAATCTCAAGCCCTTTAATGCATTGATCGATTCAATACCAAACTAGATGCATTTTATGTAGTCAAACAAGTTGAGATCAATTCAAATTCTTTAAATCCTTATACAAAGAGCTTCACTATATAGTTGCAACCATAAAACACTATAAAAAAAACATATATATATATATATACACACACACACACACACACACACAAGTCTTTCATAATGCCAAAGGTTGTATTGGTATACACTAAATTACCACTGACAAAAATGAAGGTCTTTCAAATGATAAGGATAATGGATGTGGTCTTCACTCCAAATTCCTTGTGAAGAATAAGATCTAAATTATAGATAGGTCCCTCAGAGTGCTTAATTTGATACCAAATATTAATTTTATCCCATATTCAGCGAGAGTCAAAGGATCAAAACATAAATGTGTTTTTATTCATTCAATCATCTTCAACATTAATAAATAATAAGGTTTACACTTTTATAAGAGATATCTTATAACCACTTTCCTATAATACCTAAGTTCTAACAACTCACTATCTTACACATAACCTATAATCTCGCAATATCTCTATGTGATTTATTTACCAAATCACTTATATTAATATTTTTTATTATTACTCACACATCTAACAATATATAATATTATTAACATTCACCATAAATGTGAGGATGTTTGATCAAATTTTAGATTTATGTGAAAACCCTAAATGGCAACACTATTATGCAAAATTAGGAGAATAATATAACAATGATAACATTTAATGATTTAGAACTATTGTATTTTATAAACTTACTAAATATATCAAAGTGTAAAGAGAAAACAAAGACTTAGTGATAAATTGTGCCTCCAAGGAAAAATTAGGAACTAAAACTTGTTGTGTCGAGAGGTTTGGTGGCTAGAATCAGGAATATGGAACTAGATCTAGACAAAGACAATAGTGTCAAAAAGAGGACACTAAATGGTTGGCACTCTTGTCTATCTTAGGGCATGTGAAAATAAGCATTCACAAGAAATGTGTCAAGATAGATGTGACAATGAATTGCATAAATAATTGAGCAACTAAACTAATCAAGGATCAATTCATGATGTACATCATGGCATTAGAAGGGGTTGGGTGCATGATGTCCATCATGGCACCCAAATCTAAACAAAGAAGTAATCAAAGTGTCATGGCCATGATACACACAATTAAAGAGTACACGCACAACACACAAAACATATGATAGAAGGCTAGGGGGCTAAAAATAAGGGACATGTTTAAATGTCACTCACTCGAATAGAATACACATAAAAAGGCATGTTCAAATGTCCTCACATGCATACAAGGAAATAAAGGAGGCTTAGAGCAACATATAAGGACATGTTCAAATTTCCACATGCATAAATAGAAAACACACACAAAGACATGTTAAAATGTCTTCACATGCATATAGTTAGAGATATAAAGGTTTAGAGCCATTTGGAAATGACATATTCAAATGTCCTCAAATCAATAAGAGTACATACAAGAAGTGAATCTAAGAAAAGCAATATAAAAAGCATGCATGATTATGTATTCTGATCAACAAGAGTTAAGTTGTAATCTGAGCAATATTCCATAACTGAGATAGGTAATAGTATATTATAATGTTAGTAAGTGAGCAATGTCATAAGATTTAATACAATGTAGATTACATAGTGTGTGGGTAAGATAAGGTGGGAAAAGAAGGATAAAACCTATGTTTATTGTACCCCCAGTGAGCTAGTTGATGAGTGCATATGTTGTAGGAATCTTATGTGTAGTTTATAATGGATCAGTGGTAGTATAAGCTCACTAGGACAAGAGCAGGGTGGACACTAAAGCACTATGATCATGTCTAACTATAATTTTTGAGTGTGTAATAGTAAAATCAACTATAATTAGTTATGGGAATGATTTCTTGTGTAATCTACAAACAATCATATACATTGGTGAAGCATGTATGATATAAAATTAGCTAAAACATATATATAATATTGTGTACAGCTAAACTAAAGTATGATAAAGTATTTATAATCATGTATAGGTCCTAATTTTGTTATTTTCTATAATATTTTACTCTTTTTTATATATTTTTGCGAATGTAAATATGATATGTAATAGGTGAGATGATACTAACCGATGAGTCCTACAAGGGACTCGTAATCAACTGGCCCCATGTTAATAAAATGATTTATGATTTTTCATGAATGGAAAGGTGTATTGTAGTGATTGATCTGATCTTAATGGAGAATCTAAATATGGGCCACCAACTATGTTATAAATTTCACTATCATACTAATTATGTTGAACTATGGGGATTTTTGGAGCCCATCTTGAAGCAAATGAAGCTTGTGTTGGTGCTTTATGTGAAATTGCCCTGATTCTCTACAATACCAATCGAGGATGCATCAGAGTAGAGAGTGGTTCTCTAGGATCTATGACAAATATCTGTTAAAGGGGTCTTTCTAGGATAGGCCTTCATTTAAGTGTATATCTTTGCTTTATTTGAGTAGGTTGTACCTTTTTAAGTGGATCAACTGAAGGTTTTTTTAAGTTGGTTAAATCTTTTTGTGGTAAGGGGTACTCATAATGGATCCCCATAACTAAAACGACTTCATTAGCATATATTTATTTTAAGTATCTATAAACTATAGAATGGAATGAATGAATCTATTAAATCTAAGGACATTTTAATAAAATGTCAAAAACCCTTGCATTGGGTACTATTATGAATCTAGTGACCACATATATAAGACTAACTTGTAGTGGTAAATTAACCTCACCAATGAAGCTATAAATGTGACTATTGAATCCTTTGATGACCATGGTGGTGGGAAGAATATCTCAATTTTTGTATAAGATATGATAAACGAGTGTGTTGGCACACATATTGGCACTTGAACCATTATCTACCATGACATTCTAAATAGGTTAGTGATCAATGTGAGTGTGAATAAACAAAGAATATAAATTTGAGTCATCAATAATTATATCATGCTTTAAAAATGTGATGAGTGCCCTAGACTACATTAAATTATGATAAGCACCTATTATACCATTTAAATGATATTGTTCCTCTACATAGGAATGGTAAGAAACTGGTGAAGGGTGCATATTATATGCATAATGCATGCTTGATGTATCTATGATCTCATTAGTCATGTGTTTAGGAAAAGGATCACTAAATATTTTCATTTCTTTAGTTTCACTTGGTTGTGTAGTACTTTTTTTAGCATGCCCACATCAATGATGTTCACATCTATCAAATTCTAAATCTTGTGTCTCAAACTAATACATCTATTATTAGTATGTCCTAGTGCCCTATGATAGTTGAAAAAAGCATTCTAGTCAAAACATTTTAGAAGAGTTCACTTCATATCAACCTCTTTAATATGATGGAAAGATACAATATTGCATTCCAATAAAGTTTTGAGTACCTTGTATGGAGCTTATGGTAGGTTAGTAAACTATTGTCATGGAGGAGCTAATGAGATAATGCATAGAGTAGGCTCTGCAACTGTATGTAATGTTTATTATTATTATTATTATTATTATTATTATTATTATTATTATTATTATTATTATTATTATTATTATTATTATCATCGTCATCATCATCATCATTTGGCCTTACCTTGTATGGTAGATTTCTTGAATTCTTAGTGTTAGCATCAAAATTGGTTGTTTAATTAAGCTTATTCATTATCAATATCTTAACTTCTCTTTCATTTACTATATGGCACATATTTTTGAATGAGTTGAACTTTTTGAACATAATGGATTCATGTATATATGGAAGAAAGAATTTCTTAAATGCATCTTTTAATTCTCTATTTACCATAGGATTTGTCATTTTGGATAACATGGTCATGTATCTTAAAACATAGTTTTGATAGGCTCATTAGATCTTTGTTTGAGTAAATTTATTTAACCATAAGAAACTTTCTAACTAATGTTGAGTGAGAAATGTGCAATAAACATATCAGCCAATGGATTAAATGCATGTACTGATTGGTGTCGTACATCATAGAACCATTGTAGTGCATAGTCCTTGAGACTTCTCAGGAATAGCTTATCATTGGACACATAATGCAAGTATGTTGCATGAAATGATTTGAGATGTTGTTCAGGGTCACTCTTGCCATCATATAGTGTAATCTTGTGTTCCACAAACCTTTTAGGTAATGTATATACTATCATATGTTGTCCCAATGAAGTGTGCAATAAAACATGAGAATCTAATGCCTGATTAGGTTTTGAAGCATCTTACTCTAAATGTAACACCTTATTTTGTAGAGATTAGATATCTTGCATAAGGTATTGTACATCAAGAGAATAGGAGTGTGTACTAACCAAATGCATTGTTTCTAATGATGGAAAAGTAATTGGCATGGTAATCTATTAAAGCCCCTGAGTTATTTCCATTTTGATAAGTGGTACAAAAGTTGTATCCAAAGGGGGAGTATTTTAATAAGATTGATTCATGTTCACATTCTTGATATCTAAAAATGTTATTATAATGGTATCGTGATCAAGGGGTTGCTCATGAATTCTTTACCTATAACTTGTCATAACTTCTTCTTTGTTGAATTTAATTTTCTCCCTATTTATATGGGGGGTACATCGTGATGTTCATCTTGAGGATTTATAATATCTTGATCATTTCTCATGTTCATAATTAGTATCATTGATGTCCATATATTCATTAAGTGTAGTCACATTCAAATGTGCTTGCACACATTTATTCTTATCCATATTATCACTAAGTGGAATCTGATTATGCCCAATCAAAATGTGACCTAATCTATCACTTGTTCTTAAATGAATAGAAAAACTTTTTTAGATTGCATATAATATGATATGAAATCTTGAAAACTTTTTATTATTATAAAAATTATTAAATCTATAAAGGTAACATTAGCAAGTGGAAAATAGCAAGAAAAATACAAACCCTAGTAGAATTTAAGGTTAGGGTTTGGTAATATTTGAATAATAAATGGGTTCACTAATATGTTTGATTAAATTTTGAATTTATGCGAAAACCCTAAATGACAACATTACTATGCAAAATTAGGATAATAATAATATAAAAATGATAACATTGTTAGGAATCTAGAACAACAAACATGCTCTGATACCAACTGTCAGGATCTTACTGCCCATTAAGGGCACACTTGATTACCTTTGTATTAGCAACTAAACACGAAATTTAACCAAAATGAATAAGTAACTAGAAATATGAAATAACACAGGATATGAGAGACAATACACAATCTTGTATTAATACTCAATCAGAAAAAAATACAATAAAGAAGATGCCACACTTCTTCCCACACCTCTAGAGCTCCCACACTTCTAGGGTTCACCTGTAATTCTCCTTCAACACTTCACACCCTCATCACGGTCACAACAGTCAACTCAAACATAGAGTTGTTCACCTCCACCAATCAGTAACACCACTGCCAGTACACAACCGAACTCCAAGTAGATCTCCCTTCTCTTGCTACCACCTGCAAGTCAACAAACCTTACTTACCATGTAGATATCTCTACACCCTGAAGAACCCTTGTCCTTACCTCACCAAGTCCTCATGATTCTTCAACCAGTACCCTGGTGGATCTCCTAGTAGAACTTGCACAACCTACAACTCTCCCTGATCATACACACTCAGCACCCCTTTGGAACTAGGAGGAGCTACTCTTGCTCTCTCTTCAAGCACAATGGCTTTCTAGCACACTTTTACAATACAGCCCATGAGTCTATTATATAGATCTCATGCATATAATAATTAGACATTCTTAATTACAATAATTAAACTCGCAACTCTAAGACCAAAAATAGTCTTTACATGCAAACTCAATGTCCAAAAATAGACCAGTCTAAAACTCGCATGCAAACTGCATGCACACACAGGTTGTTGACATTGGCTCCTTTCTGACCGATGTCGGCCGACTCATAATCGACATCGATTGCTTCTGCACTGTAATATGACTGACATCGATTGATCAGACCACCGTCAGTTGCCCTACAACTATTCTGCAACTCAGCAACCTCCTTCCCTATTTGCATTAGTGAAGCTTTTAGCTCCACAACCTAACAATCTCCCACTTGGAGATAAACAGCTGCACTGTACCTATACCTGTACACCGTCTAATTTTTTTCCTAGCTTGTATCCCTCTTCAAGCTCAATCTTGAAGACCAACCACCACACAACCTGTGGTGCACCTCCTGTCATCCAAGTAACCTACCACATCCGAACCTACAACTCCATGTAGTGAAGACCTTGACCCTGCATAACATGAATCCCTGTTGTTGGTCCCTCTCAAATACCTAAGAATCCACTGAACTACCCTCCAATGCTCCTTCCATGAATTGGCTCCAAACTCTCTGACAACTCCCACTGCTTGGGAAAACTCAGGTCTACACTCGACCTTATGTGATTTTGAACACTATTCTAAGCTCAGCTTGAATTGTCCAGCCCTTGGTGTGCTTACCAATTCTGCATCCTACGTATTGAACCCCGCCAACACCTTCTTCACATCAGCTCCCACTAGAGACAAAATCTCCATGTCTCTTATGCTAAAGAATTTTGTTGCTCCCAATTTTTTTATGACATACCTCTGAACTAACTTTACCTTTAGCTCAGAAACTCCCTGCATGTGTAACCCTGCAACAAGCAACCACACCACATACAGTAACAGGATAATGTTGTGACCATTATCCAACCTGGTAAAGAAAACACAATAGTTACAATGACCTTGACCAAAGCTATGCTTAGTCATACACCTGTCAAATTTGTACCACTATCCTACAGCTTCCTCAAGACCATATACCTTGGCCTTCCATCTCACGTGTCCATCCACTCTCTTCTCTAACCTGAGAATCCATCCATCTGTCAGTGTTGGCAACTCTACCAAATCCCCTGCTTGGTTCTCTTCTAAAGAATTCATGCCATGTTCCCACTGTTTCCTGGATTCTACCTGCATTGCCTCTTCACATCTTCTTGGTTCTTGACCATCAGTAAGCAACAAGTAATATAAAGAAGGTGAACAATGAATATGAGGCTCACTTACACTTTCAGTCCTCCACATGGGCATTTGAGACTCCTTGACAACGTGTTATCTGCCCAACATCCGTTCTAGTGATCGATCTCGACCATCTCCCAATCTGCACCCGATCGACGTCAGTTTCTTACGACTGACCCTTACTATCGACGTCGGTTCCCATTGACTGACGCTAATATCCCATCTATCGATGTCAGTTCCTTTCAGACCGACGTCAGTCTTAACTTGCCTGACACCACTGACTCTGCTGATTTGCACATGACCGACATCGATGCCTGTCTATTTGACATCGGTTCCTCCTGACTGATGCTGATACCTGTGTTCACTTGTGAGTGATGACTTTTTCCCTGTAAACTCCTTTTGAATCAAACCCTTGTCCATATTAACACAACCCTGCTCAAAATAATTTAGTCCCCTTGGTTGATCTCTATCCGTCATCTTCTCCATGAACACCAAGGCTTTTCAGTTCTTAAGTTTGTCAAAAACATCTGTCTTCTGCTTAAGAACATGCATTCCCTTCTTACATATGTAACCAAGCCTATAAAGCCACATCTCTGCAACAGAAGGTGAATCAGTAATATAAGTAGATAGATAAAGGATACCTACTTTCTTACCACCATCTAATTCAAGTGCATCCACTATGAGAGTTACTGTGCATCTCTCATCACCCAACTTTCCTAAAGAAATTAGACTCATCTCTAAGACTGGAATCTGCATGACCTTCTTCAACACCTGTGTGTTACCCGTCTGCAATTTTAGCTTCACTTCCCCTTTGCCAACCATTTGACAAGGCTCACCAGCTCCTAAATAAATCTCTCCAAAGTCTCCAAAGACATATCCATGAAAAGATGCTCTATTTCGGGCTGCATGGAAAGAGGCAACAGAATCTATAGACCAAGATTCTACTTTATCCAGAGCAACCTGTGTAACAACACCAGCAACATCTGCTTCTACACGTTGATCTTCTATTGACCAACAATCTTCCTTTACCTGCTCTTTCTTTCCATCAATCTGACCATTCATGTTATTCAGTTTCTCCATTTGTAGCTTAGTTTCTTTTGCCATTGCTATACTCTCACTCAATCAGAAACCCCTGTGAGTACCCTATAATCAACAAACACTAACCGAATTTGAACCACCTGTTAGTCAACCCAACTAAAAGCTCTGATACCACTTGTCAAAAATTTAGAACAACAAACATGCTCTGATCCAACTGTCAAGATCCTACTTCCCACTAAGGGCACACTTGATTACCTTTGTATTAGCAACTAAACATGAAATTTAACCAGAATGAATAAGTAACTAGAAATACGAAACAACACAGGATATGAGAGATAATACACAATCTTGTATTAATACTCAATTAGAAGAAAATACAATAAAGAAGATGCCACACTTCTTCTTCCCACACCTCTAGAGCTCCCACACTTCTAGGGTTCACCTGTAATTCTCCTTCAACCCATCACTCTCTCATCATAGTCACAACAATCAACTCAAACACAGAGTTGTTGTTCACCTCCACCAGTCAGTAAAAATGATGCCAGTACACCAAGTACACAACCGTACTCCAAGTAGATCTCCCTTCTCTTGCTGCCACCTTCAAGTCAACAGACCTTACTTACCATGTAGATATCTCTACACCCTGAAGAACCCTTGTCCTTACCTCACCAAGTCCTCATGATTCTTCAACCAGTACCCCGGTGGATCTCCTAGTAGAACTTGCACAACCTGCAACTCTCCCTGATCATACACACTCAGCACCCCTTTGGAACTAGGAGGAGCTACTCTTGCTCTCTCTTCATGCACAATGGCTTTCTATCACACTTTTACAACACAGCCCATGATTCTATTAGATAGATCTCATGCATACAATAATTAGACATTCTTAATTACAATAATTAGACTCGCAACTCTAAGACCAAAAATAGTCTTTACATGCAAACTCCCTGTCCAAAAATAGACCAGTCTGGAACCCGCATGCAAACTGCATGCACACACAGGTTGTCAACATTGGCTCCTTTCTGACCGATGTCAGCCGACTCATAACTGATGTTGGTTGCTTTTGGACTGTAATATGACTGACGTCGGTTGATCAAACCACCATCGATTGCCCTGTAACTGTTCTACAACTCAGCAACCTCTGCAACCTCAGCAACCTCCTTCCCTATTTGCATCAGTGAAGCTTTTAGCTCCACAACCTAACAAACATTGGATAATTTAAAAGTATTGTATTCTACAAAATTATAAAAAATAGCAAAGTGTAAGGAAAAAATAAAGATTTAGTTGTAAATTATGCCTCTAGGAAGAATTAGGATCTAGAACTTGTTGTGCAAAGAGATTTGATGGCTAGAATCAGGAATCTACAACTACATATAGACCTAAAAAATAGTGTTTATAAGAGGACACTATAGGGGTGGCACTCTTTCCCAACTTAGGGTACTCATGTTGATTTTTAATTAAGAAATTAGGATTTATGGGATTTATATGCCTTCATCTATAGATCCTATATTTGGTGTGGCAGTTTATGATCACTTATAGAGACCACTATATGATTGATTTTCCTTTAAAAACCTTAGTTCCTTGACATTTAAATACCAATGAAAATCAATGGTAAAAAGGTTTTAGCATCTAAATTTGAGAGAGACCTCAACATCCCATGTGTTAAGCATTGCCTACATACCAATACTCCGAAGAGGTATCAAAATAATGTAACTCTCCCATGCTATGGTGGTGGGTGAATAATTAGTGTAATATGTTACATGTTAGTGAAATACTAGTGTGATTATATGCCTTAATCATGACTTGTGACCTATGAAATGTATTTATACTTGAGCTCTAGGTTACTAGGATTGTATGCAATCAAAATTGGGAGAAATAGGTATTATACTCTCAATGTGCAAGTGTGATTATAGTGTTCTTCAGTGTAGAAGCCATTTTTGTGCCAAATGGTTTGAAAATTACTTATATAGCTATATAATTTAAAATATTTTAAATGGGGATTATTAGGGACATGGATTGACCTTCTAATATATTTAAATTTATAAAATTAATCATTATTTGGTAGGAAGATAGGAGAGAGGGGAAGAACACTAGAGTAGTGTGTTCTTGTCCCCTAGGCCACTCTTATCCAATGAGTGATTTTATCACGTTGAGTGTTAGGTAGGGCCTAAAATATGAATAAATTTTATAATAATAGGTATGATTTCATTCTAGGGTCATTTTTTAGCTTATAAGCGTGTGCAAGATGGTTGAAAGTGATCAAAAATGGGCCTAAGATAGGTTTAGATCTAAGTGTGTAAAGGAGTGGTCACAAGTGCACGATTTTAGCATGAATGTTAATTTTACATGTCTATAGAGCACTAACTTATAATTTTATAATATATTTAACCACCTTAAATACAAATTTTGATTTAACCACTTCACCATTGAAGCCTTAATATAATGATCAACTTCCTCTAATCACCAAAGATACCAAATAAAACTTTATTTTTTAACCAAAAAATCATTATGGCTCTTACCAAAAACTAATCTCAATGGAATTTCCTATAAGAGCTTAACACTATGCCTTGCATAATTCATATAGTTCAACTCATGATAACATCACCCTATCATATGGAACTTCTCATGCAACAATTTTAATACATAGAATAAATAACTTCTACAACCAAAACTGAAACATCTAATCAACCCTCAAAGGTTTAAAACCTATTTAAAATCATGCCATCGAGATAATATCTCATCCTTAACCTTCCAACAAACTCTCAATCAATTTTCTTTAGTATTATATGATTGATGATGAAATTATCTTCATTTTGATGCCCCACCTTTATTTATTAATGTCTGATTAGTAATGTTCAAATAAGAAAAAAATTCATGGATGAAGGTTCAAGTATTATTGTCACCTCTTTATGATTAGTCATAGAACCTGGTTAAACCACAAAATATCTTAAGAAAACAAATGTATATGATAAGAATAGAAAAAAATCATATCGATTGCATTTGGCTTCCTCTCACTATAGGACCAAAAATTATATGCACCAAGCTTATGGTTATTGATCTTCTACTTTCATATATCCTACTCTTAGGTCATCCTTGAACTCATTTTATGAGAGCCATCACTTCCTCTAGAATACAATGCCTAACATTCATTACTTAATGTGTTTGTTACAAAAAATAAGCCAATCCTAACCCATGGGATCTCAAATTACCATACCCTCAAACATAATTTTGCATTCTTAACACAAAATTCATTAATAAAACTCATTTCCCTGAGTTCATCAACATGCATACTAAATATGCAAATAACTTTTTTTAACTTAGATTATGATAAGACCAATGACCTTCAAAACACTTGTAACACCACTAAAATCCAACCATATAGCTGAGAATAGATTCTTCCAAATCTTCTACCAAGAGACAGGTCCCTTCCCTTGGGGCAGATGCACAAAAGTTAGGGGATAAAAAAGGTGACACATTGAAAAACATAAAAAAATTATGTAAAGGGTGTACACCATTTTTAAAATGGTGTGGTGTATGCCCTTTAGATTCCAAAGTGCATATGCCATTTGAATCCCAAAGGGCATATGCCCTTTGACTTGTTTTTCTTGTGTTGTGTTTCTATTTTTGTGTGAACTTTGAGTTGTTTTTTTGTTGTGTTATTTTTTTATGTGTGCAAGGATATAATTAGTAAAAAAAAATTAATAAAAAAATTTAAGTTTACATTTAATTTTATATTACATGTTATATTCTTATATTTATAATTTATTTTACTAAATATAATAAATTAGGGCCACTTTGCATCTTCTTAAATTGATTACAGAGTTGTAGGAGTTACCATTTAAAAGATAGTTTATCAAAATCCATTCTAGTCAATACTTAGTTTTTAGAATTTCAAGATCAGAAGATAAAATGATAGACTACGTTTTAAATCATGTTACATATGTAATAGATCTATACCATTGAGTATTACATGCCTACTTTACCTACTTAAGTATTCCCTACCTATTTTAGCTACTTGAGTATGCCCTAGAAGATTGAATAACCAAGCCATATATGGATCTCAATGAGTATGCCCTACCTAAATACACAAGCCATATCTTGATCTTTACTATTCCCTACTAGTGTCAAAGCAAGTTCTCCACTTACTCAACCTAGTCTACTTCAAGGTCTTCTAGAAACTTTCTTGCAATTAGGTATCTTCCTAACCATAAACTATCTCTTGGTCAATTAGAAAAGGTCTTCTGAGTATTGGTCTTGTAAGACTAATAAATTCACTCTTTAGTATTATCCCTAGACCTATTATCCTCTATATTCATATCAAGAGACACTTTCAATGACTTAAAATAGCATACTCAATCCTAAGATAGTAATCTACCTTCAAACAAAACCCTTGTTTGACTCCTAAAGCACTCAATTGTATATCCTCACTTCTTTGAATAAGACTATGAGAGTTTCAACAATTAATTGAATCAATCTTCTTATTTCATGAAGAAATTTAACTCAAAACTCAAATAACATCAACTCTACCCTTTATAGGCCTATTAGGCCAAATTCTGCCCCTTAAGGACTTGATACAAAGAGGTCTATAACTCCCTTATATTTTGGACTCATTCACTTCACAAACTCAATGAAAAACTCAATACAATGATACAAGACTCATAAGTATCTTTACAAAATCTCAAAATACCAATTAGATCACCAAACTACCCAAAAATTTGACTCAGTCCTAAGAACTATTACAGTACTATATATAGGCATGATTGGTCTTGAAAAAGTTTTCTTAATATAAGCTCATAAAAATATTATTATATAGATTTCTTAATATGTTTAGAGACTATATCTAAGGATGAGAAACCAATTTCCTTTATTACTTTCTTAAGAATTAGACTTCAATGGCAACTCTGCTCTTTAGGTATGGATGGCCTAATCTGCCTACTTAGAAGGATATTGACTTGGCTTAACTACCAAATGCTTTGAAAAACTTTAACTAATTATTCTATATTGTTTACATAATAACACTAGACCCTCAATTTTAAACCATATACCCTCAATTTTAAACACTAAACCCTAAAAAAAATCAAAATCATGAACCTTAAACCCTAAACATTGAACCCCAAACCATGAACCATAAACTCAAAACCCAAAACCTTGACCCCTAAATTCTTAACCCTAAACCCTAAGAACTAAACCCTAAAGCTTGAAATTTTAACACTAAACCACAAACCCATAGTCATAAAACCTCAAACTAAAAACCATAATCCCTAAATCCTAAAACTATAAACCCTAAACCTTAAAACCTAAACACCAAAACCCAAACAACAAACCCCAAAAACTAAAATATAAACCTTGAACCATAAACCTTTCACCCCAAACCCTAAACCATGATCAATAAACCTAAAAACTAACGCCTAAAGCCTAAATCCTAAACATTAAAACCTAAATCAAAAATCCTAATCTCTAGGCCCCAATTAATTAAACACTAAACACTAAAACTTGACATCAAACCCAAAACCCTGAATCACAAGATATAAACCCCAAACCCTAATTAATAAACTTTGATTCAAAAACCTAGGCCCTAAACCCCAAATCCTAATCTCCAAACCTTAAACTCTAAACCCTAACCTTAAACCCTAAACCCCAAAAACTAATCCCTAAACCTTGAACCCCTAACCTTAAATGCCAAAACATAATCCCTAAATTCTAAGTCCTAAATCCTAACCTCCAAACCTAAACTCTAAACCCTTACACTTGATCCCTAAACTCTTAACCCTAATCCTAAAACCATAAGTCATAAACCCTAAACATTAACTCTTAAACTAAAAATTCTAAACCCTAACCCTAACCCAAAAACCTTAAACACTAACCCTAAACCCTAAACCTAAAACCATAAACCCCAAACTGTAAACTTTGAACCATAAACACTAAACCCAAATCCTAAACCATAAGTTCTAATCCCCAAACACTAAATCACAAAACCTAAATACTAAAGACGAAGTTCCAAACCCCAACCCCTCAACTAGATAACCCCTAAGACCAAAACCCTAGACCTTACACCCTAAACCCTAACCTTAAGTGTGAAATTAGAAACCCAAAAAACTAACCCCAAACACCAAACCCAAACTCTAAAATCTAAACCCTTGACCTTGATCCACAAACCATAAATCCCAAACTTTTAAGCATAAAATCTAAATTATAAACCCTAAATTTTAATCCCTAAGCCATAACACTAAAACTTGAACCCTAAACATTAATCCCTATACCCTAAACCCTAAAATGTGAATCTTGAGCCATCATCCATAAACCTTAAACCCTAAATTTTTAAATCTTAAATCTCTAACCATAAACCATAATTTTGAATTATCACCTTTATAATTAAAGGAGAGGTATCATTGGCTAAGCCATATCTTGATAGGAGAGGGGGCATTATTACCTCTATAGAGAAAAGAGTGACTAGGGACATTCATGTAAAAGTCTTGAAGGTGGATTCAGGTTGAATACCTAAATATTTTGTGGGTTTTTCATCAATGGGTCTATAAATATGCATAAATGAATAGCATATATCATGAAGCCTATAACATACATATAGCAGTGATATAGTCATTCATACATTACATATACCCCATACCTAATACTACATGTAGGTATGTTGTCACTATACATGACATATTCATGTATTCATGATATAGTCACTCATACTAGACATAAAGTCAGCTAATCACCTTAGTAGACTCCATTTCCACCTAAACCATCAACCATAAACCCTAAACCCCAAACCCTAAACATTAACCTTAAACCCTGAACATTAAACCCTATACCCCAAACCATAAGCCATAAACCCTAAAACATAAACACTAAATCATATACCTAAAACCTAAATATTATAAACCTTAAATTCTTAACCCTAATACATTAATCATAAACCCAAAGAAATAATACCTAAACCCCAAACATATAACCTTAAACCCTATAATTTATACCCTAGACCTTAAACCCTAGAGCCTACACTTTAAGACCGTAACCTTAAAGCCCAAACCATAATCCTAAAATCCTAAATCTTAAACACTAAACCATAAAACCTTAACCCTATGCCCTCAATATTAAACACTAAACCCTAAACACAAAATTAAAAATCATGAACCTTAAACCCTAAACACTAAACCCCAAACCCTAAACTTAAAACCTTGACCCCTAAAATCTTCACCTTAAACCCTAAGCACTAAACCCTAAACCTTGAAATTTGAACCCTAAACCATATACACAAAATCATAAAACCTCAAACCTAAAGCCATAGATGTTAAATCCTAAGACCATAAACCCTAAACCTTAAAACCTAAATGTCAAAACCCAAACAATTAACCCCAAACATTAAACTATAAATTTTGAAGCCTAAATCCTTGACCCCAAACCCTAAAAATAAAACCTAAATGATGAACACTTAACCTAAACATTAAACCCTAAACCCTAAACCTCAAAACCTAAATCCCAAACCCTAAACTCTAAGCCTTAATATGTTAAACCCTAAACCCTAAACTCTAAACTTGACACCAAACCCAAAACCCTAAATCACAAGATGTAAACCCCAAACCTTGAATAATAAACCCTGAATTATAAAACCTATACCTTACACCCAAAACTTTAATCCCCAAACCCTAAACCCATAACCCTAAACCTAGAAGCCAAAAAACTAAGCCCTAAATATGAACATATGGTATAAATATTTCAACCTCTACACATGAACTGCTTGCCCATCCCTTTCAAGGAAACTTTCCCTTTTAAGGCCATCTCTTCAACTAAAAGTCTCATTTCCACAACCCACTCATATTTAGTCCTCCACTATGACCATTTCAAGAACTTCAAGATAAACAACATACATTATGGAGACCACACCACAGAGGAATGATGCAAGCATTGGTAGTTCTACTTAACCCCCTCTCCACTTTCCTATCATAATTCCCACACAAGCACAAATATTTTAATGCAAGGAGAAAACATTCCATAGAAAATTTAGTGGCACAAAAGCTAATAATTTATAATCATGACCCACATCATTCTTTGAGAATAACTCACAAACATGAGAAGATCCAAAATGCTCTAGCCCTTTCGCTCAACATTTGTAACCCAAATAGAAAATAAATATTTGTGTCTATAATAAGGATTTCACCTCATCTTCATAAAAATATGAATACCAATGAGGAACTAACACAATCACTACATTCATCAACATCTATAGAGTAGAGGTGATAAGGAGGGTGAGATCCAACAATTTTGAAGGTCAAATTGGTGAAACCATCAGGAAATACCAAAACACATGTCATCAAGTCTATTATTAGGTGGGTGAGTTAGGAATGAGGTATCAATAGCCCTTATAGTGGCCCAAGGCCAAATCTCAAACTGGCTTGAAAGATCCAAACATCAACCTACCACTTTTCACAGACTAATAAGAGATCTAAGCTGGAACAAACAATGATATGTAAATATGAGGCAAAAATAAAGTCCAAGCCAACATTATATCTTGAATTAAAGATGAAACAGTTTCCTTGATACATTTACTATTTATTTCTAACCTCAAGTATACATAGCATTCCATCATTGATTTTAGAGCAAGGGGGAATTACAAAGTTTCCTTTGATGTAACTTGTTTTCCCACATAGGAATTCAAAGAATAGCCTCCCCACATAATAGTTATAATTTAAAATCTATGTCATGATTCTCATAAGGATCCCATGCTAATCATGCTCATTTTTAAAAATGCATCATTAGCAATGAAACTCGTATTCCTAATCAAACTTAGACTTCCAATGTAACTTGGGCTCCCAATACAACTCAAGCTGGGAATGCAACTTTTGCACACATGCAACTCAATCTCATAATGTAACTCAAGATCACAATGTAACTCAAGATCTGAATGTGATTCAAACTCCCAATGCCACTCAAGGTCCCAATGCAACTTGGGATGGAAATGTAACTTGGGCTCCCAATGCAACTCAAGCTCGAAATACAACTTGGGCTGAAAATGTAACTCAAGCTCGCAATATAACTCAGACTCATAATGTAATGTGGGATCATAATGCAACTCAGGCAAGGAATGTAACTCAAGCTCACAATGGAACCCATTTTCACTTACCAACATCATATCAATTTACCATTGATGAGGAATATACTTTGCATTATATTAAATCATTTTCTAAGCCACACATACATCCCCACATCCAAAGAGCATATCAACATCATTTTTTTGCACTGAGGAGGAACTGTGATTTCTTTTTTTATAACTCATTTTCCAAATTCGAGTATAGAAGCAAGTGCAAAGAGGTAATTTTTTATCTTTCATCATATGTCATCATCCCTCATTGTTCAAAATGAATTTACATCATGCAAGTGCAAAGAGAATACTATCTTATTTTTACAGTGGAAATCATTCAATAATCTCCCTAGAGTAATCCATCATGGACCTACCTAATCTATTGTACATGAATGATAATAATCACCCTAGAACACTCCAATCAAAATGAAAAAAATCAAAAGACCATTCAATATTCATTTAAAAAATATATTATTCAGTCTAAAAAAAATTTCTACTAACCACTGGATTGAAACACATTGTACCAGATGAGGAAGTGACTAGGTATGATGAGGGAGTGATTAGGTATGATTTTTTTTAAAATCACACAGTAAAATTTAGGTATGATTATAGGTGATTATAGGTACCTAAAATTATATATATATATATATATATATATATAGTTAATCACACATAGATAGGTACCTAAAATTATAATTTTAGGTAATCACACATATTTTATTATTTAAAAAAAATATTATATAGTTTTGTAGAGGGAAAAGCGTAGATTTTGAATATATAGTTTTAGGTATGGGCACACTTTTTTGAGTAAATAATTGAATTAATATATAAAATTTCACATATGCATAGATGAAATGTTAAATATCGTCATGATATTTTTTATTAATTTTTTAATAAATATATATTTTTTAAATAATTTTACAAGTCAAAACACCTATAAAATTAGAACTACTAGTGTAAAAACATAAATGTTTAACATTAACTTCATGAAAATAATTCTTTTTAAATCATAACCAACAATGCATAGATTGTTTAGGTATAAGTTTTATAAAATTTTGATTAATGGTCAAAAAGATATAAAACTATTTTTAACGATATGTATATAATCCATAACGAGGTGTGTTGTGTAGAAATTAAGTAATAATTATAAAAATAGCTTAACATTAAAAAAAAAATATATTCAAAATATGTGCTTTTCCCTCTACAAAACTATATAATATTTTTTTTAAATAATAAAATATGTGTGATTATATGGTTTTAATAAAATTTGGATAGATATAATCAAACATATTTTATTATTTAAAAAAAATTATATAGTTTTGTAGAGGGAAAAGCATAGATTTTGAATATATAATTTTTTTTAATGTTAAACTATTTTTATAATTATTACTTAATTTCTACACAACATACCTCATTATGGACTATATACATATTGTTAAAAGTAATTTTATAACTTTTTGACCATTAATGAAAATTTTATAGAATATATACCTAACCAATCTTGCATCATTGACTCTGATTTTAAAAAAATGATTTTCATGAAATTAATGTCAAAAATTTGTGTTCATATACTTGCAGTTATAATTTTTCAGGTGTCTCGACTTGTAAAAATATTTTTAATATATATATTTATTAAAAAAATTATAAAAAATATCATGACCAATTTTTAACATTTCATCAATGCATATATAAAATTTCATATATTAATTCAATTATTTAGTCAAAAAAAAGTGTGTTCGTACACATGCATTCTCTTTATCTTTGCAAAAAAGGGTCGAGTCATTATCATAGATGCATCTATTTCACACACTTTTATCATTTAGGTATTGAAAAATATATATATTTAGAAACTAAATCAAAAATAACACAATTCATATTCTTACGTCATTGCCAAATTATTTTTCCGAGTGTCTCTAACATTCTCTCCAAGTTCAAATACTATAATTTTCAAAACAACAGTGTCACTTTATACCCCCCTTTTGACCCCCATTATCGTACATCTGCCCCTTGATTAATAATGACAATGAAAACCCACCTCCTTACAATGCTAATGAAGCTTTTTATGATGAAGAATCTTATGAATCAAATGAATATGGGGTGGATAAAATTTTCCAATAACCATTGTTATTCTCCTCTTGTATTTTTAGTCAACATGGAATACGTGCCAAGGATACTTCCAAATAAAAGCCTTGAAACCCTTACCAAGCATGTGTTATTTTTCCAACTTATGATAGCGATTACAATGTTTCTTAAGCTAAATCTAAAAATCTGTATGTTCTTTAAAATAAAAAGTCACTTGTCAAAATGCATACTTTTAACCAAGATGTTAACATATTACACATTTCTTATGATCTTGACCCTCGCTTTGATTCAAGTTGTAAATAAGAAAATGTGGACATTGAAGGTTATGTGCCACCCATCACTCCTCCCTTATATAAATACCAAATTGGTGTTACAAAAAAAACTATGATTTTTCCTCCTTTCTGAAATCATTTTTTTTAATTTAAGAAAATCAAATGTATCGACCATGCTAATATAGTTTAGAAAATTTCAACACACTCAAATTGTATCGATCATGTGGATGCAATTAAAAATTTCCCATTTCTATGAATCAACTATCTTAGCTAACATATACATTAGTGTACCAATATAGTATTCCAAATAATCCCTCTATACCATTCAACTCTATCAATGTTATGATACAGTTCAACACAAATTAAATGGTATCAACCTGTATATAATTCAATCTAAATCAGTCAAAAGCAACTTTATTCACCAGCATAGAGTTTCTTAAAAATCACTTATAAACACTTGTATCATTCACAATACAATGCAAATAGTCCAATCAAACTATACTGATAAAAGTTATCTATGTATAGTTCAAAACAATATAGAAATACAAAACTACATCATCATGTAGAATATTCTTCTCAGCCATCTCCTACAGATCCATAAATTACCCTAGATTCTAAATTCATTGACGTGATATGGATTCACATATAATATGACACCAAAGGTAATAAATATGTTGATCTATATGTGTAAATTTAATATAATGGTATTTTACTTTACCTAGCGACGAAGCTATCTTAGAAATTCTTCATGCAAGGGAACCTCAACTTCCTTGCCAACATCTCAAATTTAAACATTTTGAGTTTACATCTCTTCATTTTCATAGTGTTTTTTCTAGTGTCAATCCCAAATATCCTCTTTCCAACTTAACTCTAGCACCTTATCACTTCTAAGATGGCATGCAATGTTCATCAAGGATGCTAAGGAACTTAACCTAGGAACATATGATAACTATGGCCATATCCTTCTCTTTACTTAGATAACTTGAATAAATGGATAACCTTAGTGTGGTCCTTGAAAATTTCAAGGAAGATTTCACCTAGTCGTATGAGGACATACTCATAACTCACCCTAGCATCATTATCCACAATAGCATTACTTATCTTGATGTAGCTCCCATTCACCAAAAGCAATGAAAATTCCCTTTAGAGGTTTCTTATTTTTCTCATAACTAAATCATTAAGCTCATTCATGTTAATTTTGTTAAACTGGTTTATTAATTTGAATGGATCTCTAACATAGTCCCTATTCACAATAAAGTCACAATGTTCATTCATATATATTACTTTGATAATCTCAACCTAGCATATCCTACGGATAATTTTTTGTTTACCTTTTATTTACGTCATTGTTGATTCTATAGCCAACTTTGAGATAATTTCCCTTGGAGATGATTTTTTTGGTATAATTACATTTGCATTGTCCCCAAAGATCAAAATAAGACTACCTTTACTACTGAATAGTTAAATATTTTTACATTAAGATATTATATAGTCTTAAAAACATTGGGAGAATCTACCAACATTCTATGACTCATATTTATATGATCTCATCCATAAAATTCTCAACACATATGTGGATGATCTCATAACCAAATCCAAGCATCGCAAAGATCACTATCATGACCTTTTCATCATTTTTTAGCACCTAATCTAATACAACATTAAGCTTGGTCCTAAAAAGTCTCTTTGGTTTTATGTCTGGCAAGTTTGTAAGATTTTTGATCTCTAGGTGAGGGATTGAAATATATCTTTCCAAGATAAAAATTAGTATGGACATGCATAGACTAGTATTCATCCCTCATATTCTCATTTACGTTGGGAAGTTTCATGCAACTTGAATATTTTTTACCCAATTGGCTTATCAAATTCATTTAGTAAACTCCCTTATCAATAAACGTGTCACTTTGGAATGGACCGATTCTTATCAAAACTTTTTTGATAACATGAATAAATATTTACTCCAACTTCCCACTTTGTGATACCCATCTAAAGATTGCCTTCTCATATTATGCACTTCTTCTACCCTCATCTTAGTTGGGACAATGTTTACATAACAAGATGAGTCTGGCAAGGAATATGTTTTTTATTCCATTAGTCATGCTATTATTAATTATGAGACTTGATACACTAATATCGAGAGTAATAGTCTCATCATCTATTTAGTAGTCAAAAAACTAGTATTACATGATTTATTAGATGATGTACATCATTTTTTGTTTGGATCCCCTCTATCCTTCTCCAAGGATTTTTTTTCCTGACGATAGAATTGGAAAATGGATGATTATATTTATGGAATAAAATCCTAACATTTTTACTAAAAACCAACCAAGGGTAAAGTGTTGTTGATCAACTTGTTGTTTCACCCCTTCCTGTCCAATAACATGATAACCTTCCTAATGAAGATGTCCTCTACAATTGAAGGTGTTGATCAAGACATAACCATTAAAGATGACTTTCATTACACAACTAATACAGATTCCCAAGCCCTCAAATAGTCTATAATTCAATTAGTTAAACCTAAATCAACCAAGAAAACTAAACGTGAAGAAACCCAAAGTGACCATTTATTTGCATGAAGACACTTGGGCCCTCCATTTTGATGGAGCCAAGTGCTCTCAATGGGTCGAGGCAGGATGTGTCATATTTGATCCTTTCAAAAAGATTATTCCTTTAGAATTTCAATTGTACTTTGATGTTACCAATAATATGGTTGAATACAAAGCTCATATGATTGGTATGAATGCATAAATTGATCTAGATATCTCTTATTTACCTGCTTTAAGTTTATTCTCAACTTGTAGGATACCAAATCAATGGTGTTTACTAATGCAAAAGTGATAACCTTAAATCATATCATGAATTTTCTAAAAACCTTGTTAAAAAAAATCATATTTCACCATCAAGTCAATCCTAAGAGAAACGAAATGTTGTCATTGATTCTCTTGCCTATCATATTCCCTTTTTCACTTGCATAAAGTGTTACATGATGACCAACTTATCATTCACATGCATAAATCCTTATGTACCTAGCACCTAAGGATGACTCTCTTGTTTTTTTACATTGATATTACCACCACTTGATAAATCTGTTAGTACCCAAACATCATAAAATTTCTATAAAATTAGACTTGCCCTCCCTACGTTGACTCTCATGAAAAGACTAGAATCCAAAAGATATCCTTTGAATTTGTCTTTATGTATAATATCCTTTATTATCATAACTTTGAAGGTATCATAATCTAATGTGTTACTAAAAATGGTGTCTCTCCTCTTCTTGAACGAGCACATGGTGGCATATACAAAGTCATTGTAGTGGACACATTATGGCCTGCAAATGCCTATGCATGTGTTACTATTATCCAACACTTTAAAAAGAAGCCATCAACTTTGATAATAAGTGTAATCCTTTTTTATTGCATGATGATCTTATTCGTTCTCCTCTAACCTAGTTTCAAACACTTAAATCGACTTAGCCATTTTATTTGTAAGGATTAGATTCATCGACAAGTTACCTCAATTGCAAGGTGGCCATGTTTTTATAATCACTGCCACCAAGTACTTTACCGAATGGGTAGAAGTTATACCCCTTGCTAATGTTATTAGTGTTCCCATTTCCAAATTCATCTTTAACAAACCCATTTTTTATTTTGGAATTCCACACATCATAATATCAAAAAATGGTGGGAATTTTATAAGCAAAGCCTTGAAAGAACTTTTTTCAACATTTAAAAGCAACCACAGATTTTCCACTCCTTATCATCTTTAGTACAATCATAAACTTGAAGCAACCAACTATATCCTTAACAAGATCTTGAAAAATACTATTAGATATTCATGCATTGATTGGCATCTCAAGATCTATCATATACTTTGGGATTACTACATTAATATATATGCTACCACTGGGGAAATTATATTCTCTCTAGTATATTGTATTTGAAGTTGTATTGCCACTAGAAGTGGAAATACTTGCATTCCACATTCTCTTTGCATCATTATCCCCAAATAATAAATTCATGAATCTCACCTTCACACTTTATATCTCCTTAATGAGATAGATGAGTGCTCTTTATCACAATTGACAATATGAAACTCGTATTGCCAAACAACACAATAAAAAAGCCATAGTTATAAAAATTGATGTTGGAAATTTAATGTTGAAATTAGATTACACGCATAACAAAGAGGGTAAATATTCCCAAAATTGGTGGGGTCCTTACCTTATCAAATACATCCATGTAACTAACACTTATAGATTGTAAACAAATGACAGAAACATTTTTAAAGAGCCAACTAGCCCTCATTTTTTGAAAAGTTGATATGTTTGACATTTTTTCTTCTTAGATTTTTTCTTGTCTATGTTGTTCATTTTCGGTGTACATCTCTTGCTTGTATGTTTTTTTTTCTTTTAGATTACAATTTATTGTAGGGTTTTCTCTTAATATCTTGGGTTGCATCTTAGTTTCATTTATCTACAACTCTAGGTTTCTTATTGCCTACCTTAGCATAGCCTTCAGGCTAACTCATCATTATCCTACACCCTTGGTTTTTACATTTTATCACCTCTTTATTTAACCTTCAAGCTCCCTTATTTTATGTGCCTCTTAGCTTTTCAATTTTTTAGTTTCATGGTAAGACCTTGAGGAATACAACCAAGCCCTCCTCATAAACATCCATCCTCTACCCTCTCTACCTTTGGGCGTATTTTATGCACCCCTTAGCCTTGTCTCTTCCTTTATTTCACCTTCATGCATCCTTTATTACACTCATATTTTCAACTATTGGATTTACAAATTATGAGTGGCATGGTAAGACATTTGGAAATACAACTAGGCCCTCCTCACAAACGTCCATCCTATTACTACATTTTTTTAGTCTCATTCCCAACCATAGCTAGGTATATTTTCAGAAAGATAAGACAATGGTCAAGAGTGGTGTTTTTTCACTTAGAGTCAATTATATTCTCTTTTAGAAAAACTATTGAATTTTATCTACGTGTTTCTCATCCATATTTTTACCCTCTCTTATGATGAAAGTCTCAAACTTGTTTGTCATTGTATCATCTCTATTTATACAATTTTTTCAGTTGGGGAAACTCAATCATTTTATGCTCACTTATATGTTACCTCTATTTTCCACCTCTTTTTGGGCACACAAAGGTCAGTTTCGAGATTACACTCTTCTCTAAGGTGCAAGTCTAGGAGCATCTAAGTTTCTTTGTCTCTAGGTTCTCGTATTTATTGGCTAGGTGTAAGCTTTACATTGTAGTGTGGTGGCATAATAGACATGGGTAGGATGATTCACATATATATTACTAATTCCACCTATTTTCTCACACCAATACTTAATCCTCACAATGACCAATGGCTTTGTTGAGGTCTTGAAGAATGAGGAACACATTACAGGAAGGTATGATCATTTTAAATTTTTATTCACTTAACCTTCGTGGGATGATATTTATACTTCACTAATTATCCCAAGCTCAAACTTTCGAAGTCAGATTCTCTAGGGTCATTGATGTTGAAAAATATTAGGCTTGTCAAACTAATTAGAGTGTCTTTTTCACAATAATGAATGTACTTTCACCATGGTGGTGCCCTCTTTTCCCTCCCTTTCGTTTCTAAATCTCTCCCATATTTTACATTTCCTTCTACCCATATATTTTATTCATGTTACCATAATGGCAAGTGTTAGCATTCAAAGGTTTCCTCTTTGAACTTGGCACGTTTGAATAGAATTTTCATCTTTGATTTGTTGTGAGATGTTTTCTTGGTCATTGCCTTATCTTTTATGAATTCTCTTAGTTAGGTTTGGGACCCTGAACTTTTATTCTCCTTTTTGGTAAGTTGTCTAGACCTAATTTAACCATTCTTTTATGGCTATTGGATCATGTTTCTACCTTTTATGATTTACTTAACCTTATACCATCTTTAGATTTTCTTTTTAAGGTCACATGGACCTAATTTAGCCCTCCATTTATGGTTATTTGGCCCCTTTTATCCTCTTTATTTCTTTTTCAAGAATCTTAGACCTAATTTAACCCTTCCGTAATGGGTTTTTAGATTTCCTCCTATTTACAATCCTTTATTACGATTTCACATACTTCCATTTTTAGATTCCCCTACTTACATCAACGCTACTTTTATCTAATTTTATCATTTATCCTTAGAGTTTCTAAATGCAGTTTATGTGCCTGCCATAATCAAAGACTAAGGTATTTACATGTAGTCTTATTAGAGGAATGATAATTCAAGGTATGTACATTTTACTTTCAAATTGGTTATTGCACTTATCTTTTATTTAAAACACTTGATTTTAATTTTTGTGTTGTTGTTCTTATCCTAAAGCACCATATTATATTACACTATTGTGACACGTGATGCACTTTGGGTGGGGTATATGTATACACCTAGTTTTTTATTCATTGATAGTTTTATTTGCAGGATTCATCCATGCATCTTTCTCCCTAAGTGTACATCCTAAGGAGCACGTCAGGATCAGGGTTAGGCCAAATCATGGTGCTTTATGATATAATATTGCCATATGATCAGCTATTCTACCTATTTACACTCATTAACTTGATACATGATCATTCCAACCTCCTATGATGCTCTTTTCTTTTCATTTTGCCTCTTCTCCTTAATTTTAGGGTTTTTCCCAACTAACTCAATTAGAATTGATTTAGTTATGTTTTGACCCTTGTGTTTATAATTATATCAAACATGGTCAACATACTTTATTTTTATGCATGTCTCTTTATAACTATATCAACCCCACTCGATATACTTGTGACCTTTGTACTATACTAATTCTGAATAGAGTGATATTATTTTTTGTTTTGATCTTTATAATGTATCGATCCGGATCAAATCCATCAATGTATTTTATAGGTCACTTTTAAGATTTGGATCTATATATAGGGGTCCTAGATCTAATTTTTATAAGAAGCACACACCATTTTGTTATGTTTGTGTATGAAACCCTGCTTTTAGTAAAATAAATGGAATTAGATAATAGGAGTTTAATCTTATGGAGGTTTAATATTGATCAAGGTCTTTTGAATTTAAATATAAGGAAGATGAACCAAAGAGGTACACCTTAGCCTTTGGAGTCCTTAATCAAGGATACTTAGATTTCAACCTTGTCATTTAAGTCTTTACCTACATTTCTCATAAAGTCCTAGTTTAGGCATGGGGGAGATTAATGAACCTACAAGTTAACCCAAGATAAGTATCCCTATCTCTAAGCTCTTTTTATTTTATTTGGTTTACATGCATATACTAGAGTATCATGTTGTTGTCTTCTTCTAAATGCTTAGCAGAGCTTATGTTATCTTTGCATTTCAGTAAATCCTTAGTTAGATACCTCTTGTTTATAACCCATAGTTTGAATGCCTCTTGGTTATGACCTAAAGGCATTTATCTCTCTTTAGTTTATCTCTTTTACATCTTGGATCTAGGAATTTAGTGTTCTTCAATTCCTTGCATAGGCTTCATAATTATATCTTTAATCCCCATTTTACAAAAAACTCTTGCTTTCAACCTTTGTATCACTTTGTGGGGTAGTCGATTGTATGTATGTTGGATTTAGTGTGGCCTTCTCTCTTTTCCTAGATTAGAATAAATTTATATTGTTAGACATGTTTTCCCATCATACACACTCAACACAGCAAGATAAACCTTGTTCTGATACCAACTAATGTATATTGAAATGAGGGGGTCAAATTTATTAGTCTTACTCCCGATTGAGACTTACGTTCTCTCTCAAATGGACACTCAAACAGATAAAACAAATCATAACAGGAACCAACTCCTTTTAATGAATGAAAATACCTTATTCTATAGATTCACACACACACACACAAACCATTTGCTTTAATGAATTATAAATACATTACAACTCAATATAATGGACTAGCTTCAATGAACATATATCACACATGCAGGTTCTCTAGCTCTACTTATGTCTTTCTCTCTGGGAGCTAAAACTCTAATCTATCTCAACTTTGTTATGCTTGGAGTTAGAACTCTCCCTCTTCCCTAAATTGAACTCTTTCCAACTAACCTCCAACTCTTGCAAATAATATGAATCTATCTTCCCTAAAATTAACATCTTGAACATCTCTTTGAGTTCCCATGTCATGTTTTTCTATATGATAGCTACTTTCCTTGTGCCTCAAACGTAGGTGAAAAAATTGGTTGTTGTAGACGGGTAATTACGTAACTGTTATTTAATGCAGATTGTCATTTTTGAAATCACTACATGCATTAAGAAATGGTTTCATCATGATCCCAAAAAAGGCTCATTTTATCTCTAGAAGACAACTCAAACCATCTCTTCATGACTTTTTTAACATGTTAGACTCTCGATGATATTCTTGCTATATTCTACTCTTATTTATGAGTTGTTAATATGTTTGTGTCATAAGTTTAATCCCAATATATTATAGTGAATATGTTATTGCAATATAATAATTTCATCACATATATGTTCTTACTAGAGTTACCTATATAATGGAGCTCAAGTTTGCTAATCCACACATTTCTTCTCAAACCTAATGATGGATCATGGAACATTATTTGGAACATTGATAAAAACATCATTTAAAAACCTTCTCACTAATGTTATGGACTATGAAAACCTTGTCACTAAAGGATAAAAATGGTTTTCAAGACATCTTACCCAAACAATTAAATAATACCAATATCACCATAAATAACATTGAAATGTAAAAAAGTTAATGCATAAAAGAAGTAATAGTACTTCAAGATTAACCAAGACACAACATCTGAGACGCAAGTTTTGAAGTGAAAAAATAAATTAATTGAAAAAACCCACATGAATATTAATAAGGCTTGTGAATAACTATTCTCAAAATACAAACTTATAAACAAAAAAAATAGAGAGAAAAAAAGAACTTCAAGTGTAGAAGAGAGGAGGGGAAAGCTCTTTAAATAGAGCTAGAGAAGGGAAGACGGAGTTACAAAGAATATCATAATGACCTTAAAATACCTTATTAGTGTATGTCAAATGTTTATATTCCCCAAAAGGTGAAGAGAAGTGTGTGACAATGTGGAGGGAGTTACTTGTGCAGGTAATTCCAATATTCCCTACAAAAGGACCAAAAAAGTATGCCACATCATGAAATTTGAATTTATATGAATTAAAAACTCACATAAATATAAAACCTACACACCTAAAAGCTTAATATAAAAATATTAACTCAAATAAAGGGTAATCCTAACACTTCACATTAAACTTTATTTGAGGTTTACAAACAAACAAGGGAGTAAACATTACTAACACTCCCCATTGATCAGAACTTTCTTCAATCTTAAATTTTTATAAAATGTTACAAATTTGTTTTTACATAATGGCTTAGCAAAAATATCAGCGACTTGCTCTTGAGTAAAATAGAAAGGAAGAAGAATTTGATTGTCTTCAAGAAGTTTACATTGAAAGTGATGTTGAATCTCAATGTGCTTAGACCTTGCATGAAAAACTAGATTCTTTGTTAAGACAATGGCACTTTGATTATCACCAAAGATAGGAGTCCAAAGAGTTTGAAGATGGCCCGAATCTACAAGAAGTCTTATAAGCCAAATGGCTTCCTTAGCAACATGATTCTATATTTATAATCAGTTTCAGTGGAAGACTGATATAATATTTTTTCTTTTCATTCCATGAAATTGTCTCAGAACCCAATGAGAAACAATATCCACTTGTGTATCTATGATCATTAGGATCACTAGCCCAATTAGAATTAGAATAAATTATCAAACAAAAGGTTTTATTCAAGGTATACCCAATGCTAGGAGTTAGAGTACCTTTAATATAATGAACTCTTTTAGCATCTTTAAAATGAGTAGTTTGAGGTTTTAACATAAAATGGGAAACCAATTCAATAGAAAAAATAATGTTAGGACAAGTATGGGTAAGATATTTCAAACTTCTAATTAATTAACTATAAAAATAGGATGAACATTTTCAATTTCCATGTAATTAAGCAATTCCACACCAAGTTCATAAGAGATAGAAATAGTTTTACAATCCAACATATTAAATCGAGCTAACAATTCATATACATATTTGGATTGAAAAATAGAAATGTTGTCATTTTCTTTCCAAATTGGAATACTTAAAAATTAATGGAAAAGATATAAATATGTCATTTCAATTATATTCTTTAAAGTATTTTTAGTGCAAGAAACCAATGAACTGCTATTACAATTTGATCAAATCATCAACATATAATACTATGATAACTATGCCGTTAGATGTGTTTTTGACAAAGAGATTATGATCATTTGAGCTATGAGTAAAGCCTTGAATGATTATAAATTGATAGATTTTGGAGTCCATTCACTAGGTGATTGTTTCAAACCATAAATTGTTTTATTTGACTTGCAAACAAGATTCTCATTACCTTTATTAATAAAACCAAGAGATTGAGATGAGTAAATTTTTTCATGCAAATCACTATTCAAAAAAACACTCTTAACATTCATTTGGTAAATAGATCAGTTCATATGGACAGCTAAAGCTAAAACAACTTTAATTATGGCTATCTTAACTACACAAGTGAAGGTTTCATTATAATCCATTCCTTCAATATAAGAAAAACCTCTAGCAACTAATCTAACTTTGTATTTTTCTACTTGATTATTAGAATTGAATTTAGTTTTGAATAACCATTTACAACTTACCAAATTGTGACTTTTAGGTAGAGGGAACAGGTACCAAGGTTGATTAGAGATCAAAGAGTTGTATTCATCATGCATTATTTTTTCCCAATGAAGAGTCCCTTGAACTTGTTTAAATTTTTTAGGGTCATTATTATTCATAAGTTTAGACATCAAAGCATAGTTGTAAAATTGTTTTCTAGTTATACGAGTATCATTAAGATCTACATCAACTCCATATGTTTTTATAGTTGTCTTACCCCACTTAGGCATAGCTTAAGGTGGAGAAAGACTAAAAAGAGTAGGAACACCAGATAAAGCAACATCACTATGCACAATATCAAATTCATTTTCTTGAATCAAAAAGAAAAGAAAACAATAGAAATAGAAATATAAATTGAAGTGGAAGCACTATCAAGCACACCATTTTTAATAATTATGACATATATTTTAATTTTGATTTTGTTAGTTTAAGGATCATAATTGTTCATTATAACCAACAAAAATTTAAAAAAATAGATTTTGGATCCAACTTTTTTTTTTTTTTTAAATATAAACAAATGCATCACAACCAAAAACACAAATGCTTTAAGTTTGGTTTTCAGCCACTCCAAAATTCTTTAGAGATAATATTTAAAACACTTTTAGTGGGAGTCTTATTAATAAGATAGCTAACACAATACATAGTTTTAGCCCAAAATTTATAATGCATATTTTAACTATGCAATATAAACCTAGTCATTTCAATGATAGTCATATTTATGTTCGGCAACACCATTTTGCTTAGATGTGTAAGAAACAATATTTTCATATTTAATACCATGTTGATTACACTATGAAAGAAAATCATTATTAACATATCCAGTATCATTATTAGTTTGGAAAGACACAAAGAATAACTAAATTATTTTTCAAAACATGTATGAAATTCATGAAAGTATCTAAAATTTGATCTTTAATTTTCAAAAAATGAATCCAAACTCGTCTAGTTCAATCATCAACAAAAGTTAAGTCATATTTTACACCATTAATATGAATAGTTCGGATAGCACCTAAAATATCACTATTAAATGGAGTTTTTTAGTTACATACCAAGATTTATTTGTAGGAAAAGACTGTCTTTTCTCAGTGATACACCCACTACAAACAGAATTAGTGAAATAAATTACAGGCAAACCATGCACCATATTGAGTTTATTTATAAGTGCAATATTTTTTTAATTGATGTGTCATAATCTTTCATGCCATGCCATAATTTATCATCAATAGAATCAAGCAAAACATGAGTATAAAAAGAAGAATATAATTTAATAAACTTAAACAAGTTATCATTATCTTGAAAGGTGGTAGAAACAATTTTAAAGTCTTGTTTAGTTGATTTAACATAACAAGTATTTTAAAATATATATACTTTATAGTCATGTTTACATAATTAAAGAACAGAAAGGATATTCAATTTTAAATCAATAATAAAACATCCCTAATTTACTATTAGGGATTTGAACAGTTCCTATGGTTTCAATAGTGCAAGAAACATGATTTGTAAGATTTAAATGATTGTCAGAATTATCTAGTTCTAAAGAAATAAATAAATTGACATTAAATGTCATATACTGATTAGCACCAAAATCAAAAATCTATTCAATAAGTACACAAAACATGAGTAAAATCAATCTTAGTATTAGACTTTTGTTGTTTTTTAATCTTATTAGTACTTGTATTAGCATCATTTTTTACTTTAAGCTTACCATTTTTAATATCATGTTTCTTATGAAAGCAGTCATCTTCATCATAAGTGTTTTTATTGCAATTGTTGCATTCTAACTTTTTCTTAAGCTTTGAGTTAAACTTTTGATCTTTATTGTCATTTGTGTTGTTAGACTTATCATAATCTTTGTCATTCTTATGTTAGTGTTTAGACGCAAAAGCATCTTCATTGGTTTTAAGACTACCAAATTGAATTGACTTTTTTCTTCTTAACACAACAATTTACAAAACAAATAAAACATCAACTGAACAACTAATGTAAGAATAGTAAGTTGCAAATGAATATTTGTAATAAATTATTGAAAAAGTCTAGGTAAGCATTTTTATGGCAATGTAAATTAAATTCAAGTATGAAATTTTAATGCCTAAACCAGTCAATCGAGAAAGCAAATAGTAAAATTTCATAAGAAAATCATCTATAGTTTTAAATTCATTATATTTTGAATCCAAAAGTTGATTTTGAACTTGGATTTTCATAGATTAATTCACATCATAAACAAATTTAAGTTTAGACCATGCATCAAATGTAAAAGTACAACCATTAATGTGCGCATGCAACTCAAGGGTCATAGCCATGCCAATCATACCTAAGGCCTCTTTATTTTTTGCTTACCATTGTATTGAAAGTCGATGACAAATTTTTCATCGGGTTTATTTTTTTACCTTACACAATGTGAACTAAGTGTTTGAAGATGAACATGTATTGCATATGTAATTTCTATAAATGGTAATTAGTTGAAGTGAGTTTTGTAGACACTTATTTTTTGCTACTTTCATGTCTAAACTGATATTCAAATCAATTTATAAATGATGTAATTTAAACCTAAAAATCACTTGGATTATCCAAATCTATCCACGTACTTGATTTAATAGCCCAAAAATGTGGCAAGGCTTGCTTATTTAGGCTTTACCTTATATGCATTGATAACCTAATTTAGATTCAACTCTAGTCAAATTACAACCTAACAAATTGATATTCTTGATATGTTGATTTATTAATGCAAAACATTTAAAAATAATTCATAAAAGCCAAAAAGTACTAAGCAAGATTAATTAAAAAGTAAATCTCAATTAGCTTGCTTAAGTGAAAATTCCAAGTTGATTTAGTGAATTACATTTACCTAAAAAATGAATTTTTTAACAAATATGAGATTAAAGTCAAGGAAGCTAATAAAATATTTTATTAATTCTTAAAATTTAAGAAAAGATAATTCACAACCTCATAAATATCTTCTATGAGTTGTCATGGCTCATAAATATTAAAAATTGAGTTGTCAAGCCTTAATAATTGTTTTGATCCAACTCAGGGTTAACCTAACTCAACCTAAGTTATTTTAGACTCAATCAAAGTTAGAACTAAACATAACCTCCCTAAGGTTAGAGTTAGCTCTGAGACCTATAAATACAAGTGCCCTCAATCTACCCAAACTAGGTTATATGTGTAAGGATATTCTATAGGAATGCCTTCAAAAAGCCATCAAAGTACTGTTGTAATACCAAATTGATATCAAGGTTCACACCAAGCCAAGCTAAGCAAAGCCACATATGGCCTTAGATAAATGTTGCCAATAATGAAAATGCATTGATCAAAGTCTGTAATGACATAGATCAAGCAAGAACATCTTCTATGCCAACAAATGGACATTAATTTTGACAAAGGAGGTAAAATTATTGTGTTCTTATCTCTTATTTATAGTTTTTTTCATTGTATTATGCTCTCCCTAGTACTTGTTGACCATTTTTTGGTCTTGCAGGCCAGAAAATATCTCCCTTTCTTTCCTTGCGGTCCCAGTCTTTAATGCCTTCACATTGCTACAAACGTGGTTTTTTCCCTTTGTCGTAGCCCTGTTCCACAAAAGAGTCAAGTGATTTGAGTCTTGCAGGGTTTCGGGTTAATACAGAGGCTCATTTCACTTCAGCAAATTGCCTTGGACAAGCCTTTTGGCAAAAGAATGAGCCAGTTCAAAGAACGCAAGTCTTTTACAAGACTCTGAAGGTCAAGCGCCCTTGCAGAGGGCAGGGAAGGGACAAAATCGGACCATTCAACAGGGTCCGAAGGGCAACTGTGGACCTAAAATACCTTTGCAGAGGGCAGAGTTTTCTTTTGGAAAAAATTAAAGAAGGCCGAAAGGTAAGTCTTCCTTCGGAGGAAATCCAATTGAAAAGACAAGAAAATCCACGTGGAATCAATGGATGAATTCCTTCGGACATTTTGTCCGAAGAAATTCACAAGCGAGGAAATCCAAGGCAAGGTCAAAGGTCAAGGGGAAATACAAGGAAAAATCCAAAGGCACATTTCCTTCGGGCAAAATGTCCGAAGGAATTCAAGAAGAAAAAGCGCTGAGACTCCAAAGAAAAAAACCAAAGCATGAAGAAAGATTTCCTTCAGGCAAAATGTCCAAAGGAATTAAGAAGACCAAGGCAGCCCAAAGGAGCCCGGGAGACTCTCAACTGTCGAAAAGAGACCCTCTCCTCTCTTCCAAAGGGACACCTTCCCTTCAGGAAGGTTCAAACACAAAAAGCTAAAGAAATTTTCAGAGGGGTGGCGGGCCCAAGAACGTCAATTTCAAGGCAGCAAACTAGCTGTTGGCTTTCAAATGCTGATGGGCCTGCGGACGTCAAATTTATGGTGATGGAATAGCCATTTGGTTTTTGAATAGTGACAAGCCCGCAAATGTCAATTTTGACGAGATGCATCGGCCATTGAGGACAAGCCAAAGGACTAATGTCTTCACAACAAGTGGCCCGAAAGAGCTCAAATGGCACAGGCTCGATGAAATTCAAATGGGCATAAGACCCGAGGGAAACTCAGTGACCCGTCGAGAAAGGAGCCTAAAGAGCCAGCAAAAGATAAAAAGATAGCTTGAGAGCCAAGTTGCCAAGAAAGAGACAAAAACAGTGAAAGCGCAACCATGCACACATAAGCCAAGCGCAGACAAGAACCAGATCAGCGCAAGTGGCAAAAGAAGGTGTCGGCACAAGGAGTTATTGTTGCGGATGAAACAGTCTCCACCAAGTGGTCATCAAAAAACACGAACATTCAAGAGGGCAGCCCATTTTTTCTTTGTTTAGCATTAATAGGCGGACAGCTACGGGAACTTTCATGGAGGGATGGCTTTGTCGGTTATGGAGAGCAGAGACCCATACTTTTGTAGGTGTGTTTAATATGCCCAGGCAACAAAGTCAAGACTTGCGACAGCCACAGCATGATTCAAACAACAGACTTCCTCCTTTCTAGGCATTTAATGCAGTATGGGTCGCCCTTTCTTTGAAAGCGCCAAACTCTTTCTCAAAATGCTACATACATACATACATACATACATACATACATATATATATATATATATTGAGAAGGATATCTCTTAGCTTGTATGGCGAAGCCCTGCAGGATTTTACCTTGAATCAAGACAGCGTTTTTACTTCCATTTGAGTTTGCACTTTTGCATGTCTATGGTCTTGTCTTGTGTTAAGTCATTTTCTTTCATGCTTTCACAGAATGATTCTAGCATGTCTAGTGTATTGTGAGTTCTTTTGCAAGTCAGCAAGAAGTGTCCATAGCAGAGTATAGTCGCATGTGAACAGGCTACCATAGTGTGTCTTAGAACACCTCTGGTAGTTTCTTTCTCCCTATATCTCTAGAGGACCCTTTAGCTCACTGATGCAAAAGAATTTCTCGTGTCAAATGAAGTGTATATCAGCTTGTTCTTGGTGTAAAGTCTATGTCAAAGCTAAGTAGACCAACCATTTTGGTGCATCACTGCTTTAGTTTAGGTTCTATTTTCAGTATTTTCTCTCTTCCCCCCCCATTATTAGCAGTAGTAGTAAAAGACTTCAGAGATGCATCAAATGGAGCTAGCCCTTATCTAGAGATTCTCCCCTCAATTTTGCCAGACCCACAGCAAGAGGGGAGTCTCCATTGTGCCGCGTGGAAGAGAGAAGCCCAGCGTTCTTTCAAGAGTGCAATCCATAGCATTAATAGTACTTAGGCAAGAGTGGTTTAGTTTCATTGCATTGTTATACTTAAAAAAAATTAGATTCACTAACAAGGAACTAATGACATTTATGTGCTCTTTGGATTCTTAACAATACATAATGGCATGCTCGATGAAAATGGTATCTAAAGATAATCCATATTGAATGGATACGAGCATATTTAATTTAGTTTGAACTTCTTTGTTTGTTTTCCAGTTTGAATGGCTTGAATTACATCAGTTATTATAGCTCTTGAGCCGAGAAGTTGGATGCATTGCCCTGTTGCAATTGAGGTTGCACGATCAAAGGTAGACTACCTTGACTGGGGTATGAAGGAATGGTAAACTATGGAATGTTTGTTGGATTGGTTGAATGACCAAGTATATGTATCCATGCATTAGGATTGTATTGTTGATATAAAATATGTTGTTGTTGGCAAACATGGTTGGGGTTAGCAAATTGTAGTTACAATAACGACATTTGGCTAGGTGGAATGTGTTTGGTATTGTTGGGTTTGAGAGGGAACTTGTTGTCTACTCGTTGAACCCTAATGTATAAAGGGAACTATTGCTAACTAAAACCCTATCATTGGAGGTGTTGAAAATTGGATCCCTATTGTATGTGCGGTACATGTTGGGTGAATGGAAACTATTGCCTAGCACTTGTTACATGTTGTACGTTAGGACCTTGTTGTTAGTTAAACGCCTATTGTTAATTGGGAACTTGTTGAGGGTTTGGCATTTGTTGCTTTTGACCAATTGGTACTTTTTGTGGATCAATAAAACACGTTGTGGATTAGGCAATGTTTGTGATGTTTGTGGTATATTGGTATGTACTTGTTATTGTTATGTTTATGGATTTGTCATCTGTTGAGGTGTAGTGTTTTGCACTTGTTGAGGAAGTATGTTGGTCTTTTGGTTTTAAGTAATTGCCCCCTGTTGTGTACTCAAGGAAGTATTTGGTTAAGGAATGGAGATTGCTTGCTGTGTTTGGTAATCATGGGTACATTTCCCTTGTTGTAAACCACTTGTGCTATTGGATAGAGGAATCTAATATGTATTGATTGGTGGTATATTAGACCCAATTTGGTTCAAATTGGAATGCACTTATGTGATATGTACTATGTTTTGTGTTAGGTCTACCGTTTGAGTGGCAGTTTCTTCTGTCGTAATTGGGACATTATACATGTCTCCTACCAGTGTGCTTAGGCTAAAGGGGTATATGTTGTGATTTACATATCTCAAAGAATCTATTTGTGGCTCTGTTGAATGAGCTAGCTCTATAAGTGGTGTGTTTGAAATGGCTAGAACATTGAAATTTTGAGTTAGGTTAAGGTAATTTTGGTACACTTCTTGTACCTATTCTAATTGATTGTCCATGGGACCTTCCCTTTCACAAGCACACTTTGGCATTGTTGAGATATTTCCACTAAAGCTTGATTTTAACTAGTTGTTGCACGTTCAAACTATTGGTTACGAGGCACATTACTAGGTGTTCTAATCAAACTAGACAAAATTTTATGTGGGAAGTTTGGTAATAATTTGGTTCCTACTTCTACTACCCTGATTAGAATTTCATCTTTATTTTCTAGTAAATGGCAGTCAAAAGAGTATGGATCATAACTTGTTGGTGTTGTTACATAGTAGGGTTGTTGTTTTTGGCTTTGTTTGACAATAGGTATCATTTGAGCAAGATATCGAGCCATTTATTCCTACTCTTGGCCTAGTTAGGATGGTGCACTCACCAAGTACTGTGTTAGTGGTTCATGCCTATGTTCTTCATATGAAATATTATAAGAGGGATATGGGTTTGTCATCACCATACGGTTCTTGAACAAAGAGGTCATTAATAACAAAAGTTTTATTGTATGGGTTGTACATAGTCCCTCTATGTGTATAACGAGGCATGTTCAAATCTAACAAGTTCTAAAACATGGTAAACAATCAAGGTCTGAGACAAAACAACCTTTGGATCTATAAAAAAGGCCTAAAGGGTAAAACAACTAATCTAGGTCTAAGGCAAAGGTAGAATAAAATATGAAATCGATCTAACAAATGTATTGATTTGCCCAAAAATAGTTATAATCAGTGGCAAAGGTATCTAGATAAAGTAGAACAATCATGAACTAGGTCAAAAGGATAATAATTTTCCCAAGGCCGATTCTAATCATTAGTGTGGAAAAATAATGCTAGACTTGAAAACAAAGGTCGATCTAAAACAATAACTTGAAAGCAATCTAAATCTTAGGTAATTGGCTTGGATAAACTCGGTAAACAGCTCAAAAAATAAATTAATTATAAGGCAATTGGCTTGGAAAGACACACGGTAATTGGCTCAGAAGAGACTCTTTGACAATGAAACTATGACTTTTTAAAACTCATCACAACAAACTCTAAACAAGGCACATGTCAACAAAAACTTGGCACAAAGGATGTTAAAATAAGGCACATGACAATAAACAACCACTAAGTCTAGGCAAAGAGTCTTTTGACTAAATAAGAAATCAATCCAAATAACACAATCCAAATGCAAAAGGTAGACCACCTAAGCCTAAATTAGATGAGGCTTTGGTGTAGCCGTGATTAGTTTAAGATTTGAATTTCAAAAGATTGAATTTCCAATTTAATACAAAAGACTCAAATTTTTTAAGGCAAATGGGCTAGACTAAAACGGGCAATGTAACCACGGGTTTTGAAACAAAAGGTATGAACGGTTTTGAAACTTGGTTTCAAATAAGGCAAGGTTTTGGAACAATTCAAGCAACGTAACAATGCTCCTTCAAACAAGTTGTATAACAATGGTTTTGGAGAAAATCCTAGGCAAATGTTTGAAATAAAATCGGTAGCATAACAACGATCTGTTAAACAAGTGGTAAATAAAGGTGGTTTTGGAATAAACTACAAAGCAAATTTTTGAAACGAAATAGGTAGAATAACACCCATTAGCTCAAATTGGTGTGAAAACAAGTAAGGTTTAAACTCGTTTCAACTTTGAAATATAAACAAACAATTTTATATCCAAACACACTGCTAATAAAATAAAATAGAAATAGCACTAAGTACACATCCTATTCCTAAAACTGACAAGGTGTGCATAGCTTTTGCCAAAGTTTCCACTGATATACCAATGCTCAAAAAAAATTAAATGTTGATCTAAAAATTAAAGAGTGCATGTAGGTAGATTTTTTAATCCCTCTTCTATCTATCAATCATTGATATGTGACATGACTTAGAGTGTAAAGCACTCGGCATTTGACAAAATATTATGAGGCAAAGTGGGGTTGACTAAAATCTATAAATTTTGAAATGATTTAAATGGTCCTAAGTGTGGCTAACACAAGGGGTGCATCACATCAATTGGATTCAAACTCGCTAACTTGTTATGTAAAGATCTAGTCATTTGCACAATAACTTCAGTCGTGTACTACTTAGTGAAGTCTGATGTTTAGCATGAATTGATCCAAATTTTTTTTAGAATTGACAGAGTAATGCTCAACAACTGTTCAATCATAATATTATGTATCCAATTTATATACCCAACCATAGAGTGGGATTAGTACAATATTAAGAGATAAAACTCCAAGTCAACACACGCCTAAATAACTTGTAAGGAGATGATGAACTCCCACCCATAAGCCAATACAAAAAAATAAATAAATGAAAATTAGAAGAACTTCAAAGATCGTTTCTACATCACCCAAGTCACTCAAATCTTGGGAAGAGAATGTGTGACATTTCTTTCATTCTAGGCTAAACAAACAAGGCAATAAACAAGGCACATTTTGTTACCCTAGTTTTCTATAGGGGACGGGGGTAGAGCATACATGTAAAATTTAGCTTGCCACAAAGTTACTTTAAGAAATTGAAACTAGTTAACAAACAAATAGAAAAAACTCTTAAGAGCTCTATTCTAAAGTGGACGTTCGTTTTAAATCACCAAATCATATATGAATGAAGTTTTGACCCTTTGGTCTTGTTTGCTCTTGTAAAATTGAAATGCGAAAAGACAAGTTGGTTAAGTCAATTTTAAGTATTAAAATGAAAGTGTGTATGAAAATTTAGAAGTGTTTAGACCTCTCTTCTCCACTTAGGTACCTGTAAAAATGTTAGGGGGTTCTCTTGTCTTTATGCAAAAAGGCCAATCAACAAACAAATTTTCATTTTCAACTCTCAGGTTTTTGTTTACACAGAGTGAAGTTGTCAATTCTACAATAGAGTGAAGTCGTCGACTTTCTGTGGAACAAACAAATAGAAATAGGTATTTGGTGAAGTCATCGATTAATCTAGGTGAAGTCACTGATTACAGCGTAAAATTATGCGAAGTAACAAAAATCACTAGTAAATATACTTGATGAAGCTACCAAATTTTAGGGTCGAAATCATCGTTTACATTTGTCAATGTCATCGTTTACATAGAATGGTTGATTTAACATAGGTCAATGTCACCAATTTTGCTACAAAGTAATGTCGTCATTTCCAGTGAAGTCGTTGATGCAAAGTCATCATTTCTACAAAACAAAATATCACAAAAAGAGTACTGAATAGGCGAAGTCGTCATTACACAAGGCAAAGTTACCGATTAGAAACAAAATAAAACGATTAGAAACAAAATAAAATGACAAGAATTTTGAACACAACTCTAAACTTGAGGATTGAAGTGCTCTTTTATGAATTTTAAAGGTTCTACATCATTCATCTAGTGCATATGGTATGTATGGTCCGACCGGGCGTGCCATTATGTAACGTTCGGAATCTAAAGAGCACACAAATATCATTAGTTCCTTGTTAGTGAATCTCAATAAAATTCAAGTATAACAATGCAATTAAACTAAACTACTCTTACATAAGTACTAGGCAGGACATAACACAATGAACAAAACTACAAATAAGAGATAAAAACACAACAATTTTACTTCCCTTGACAAAATTAATGTCCACTTATTGGCATAGACGATGTTCTTGCTCGGTATATAACATTAAAGACTTTGACCAATGCATTCTCCTTCTTGGCAGCATTTCTCTAAGGCCACATGCATATTTATACCTATATCGTGTGTTTATTCGAACATGCATCTTCGTACTCTTGCTTAGGCTAGAAACGTGTTATTATTCTTTAACAACTCATCATAAATGTACTGTACGGGTTTTTTGCATAAGCTCTATTTTTTAATTTACCCATATGTAGCAAATTCTTTTTCGATCGACCAATGACATATTTTGCCTTCTTGGGGAAAGCTTGTTTTAAAATCACGAGATTCAACATGTGAATGATTATAACCACTTTTGGTTAAATCATTCTTTTTCGACCCGTCTACCCTATTAAAGCACATACTAGTGCCATTGATTATAACCACCTTTAGATAAATCAATGTCTCCACCTATGTTATTGATTATAACTACCTTTAGGCATATAAGTGTCTCCACCTCCGTTATTGATTATAACCGTCTTTGGGCAAATCAGTGCCCCACCTTTTGTTACTAATTATTATTACATTTGGGCAAATCAATGACTCAATTGTCATTACTGATTACAACCATCTTTGAGTAAATCATTAATTCCACCCCTGTTACCACTAGATCGTATCATTTTCTTCATCTCAAGGGAATGTTTGACAACTCTAGTTTATCATCTACTCCCTCATGGGGCATCTAGGGCTAATCGACTACCTTTTAAGGCATGAACCTTTTGGCTTAACATCTTTTAAATTCTTTGAAAACATGTTACTAGTCTTGTGTCTTGTAATGCCTTCTCAAACAATAGTAAACTGCAGACACTCATTTTTTTCCACTTTATGTCTAAATCGATATTCATATCAATTTCTAGCCAATGATGCAATTTAAGCTTAGAAATCACCTAGATTGCCCAAATTCATTTGTATAATGGATTTAATTATCTAAAAACATAGTGAGGCTTGTTTATTTAGAGTATTACTTTGTATGCATCGATAACCTAGCTTGGATTCAACCCTAGTTAAATTGTGACCTAGCAAATTGACATTCTTGGCATGTTGATCTATTAATGCAAAACATTTGAAAACAATTCATAAAAGCCAAAAAAACATTAAGCAATATTAATCAAAAAACAAATCTCAATTAACTTGCTTAAGTAAAAATTCCAACTTAATTTCATGAATTACATTTATCTAAAAAAATGAATTTTTCAACAAATATGAGATCAAAGTCAAGGGAGCTAATAAAATGTTTTATTAATTCCTAAAATTTAAGAAAAATTGAGTTACAACCTCATAAATATCTTATATAAGTTGTTATAACTCATAAATATCTAATAATGAGTTGTCAAGCCTTCATAATTATTTTGACTCAAACCAAGGTTAACCTAATTCAACATAGGTTATTTTAGACTCAACCAAAGTTAGAACTAAACGTAACCTCCCTAAAGTTAAAGTTAGTCTTGAGAATTATAAATACAAGTGCCCTCACTCTACCCAAACAAGTTTTTATGTGTAAGATTACACAAATGCCTTTAAGAAGCCATCAAAGTAATGTTATAATATCAATTTGATATCAAATTTCACACCAAGCCAAGCAAACTAAAGCAAAGTCACATGTAGCCTTAGAGAATTGTTGCCAAGAAGGAAAATGTATTCATCAATGTCTTTAATGTCATAGACCGAATAAGAACATCTTCTATACCAACAAGTGCACTAATTTTGACAAAGGAAGTAAAATTGTTGTGTTTTTTATCTCTTATTTGTAGTTTTGTTCATTGTGTTATGCTCCCCCAAGTACTTAGGCAAGAGTGGTTTAGTCTCACTACATTGTTATGCTTGAATTTTATAGAGATTCACTAACAAGGAACTAACGACAATTGTGTGATCTTCAAATTCCTAACAATACAAGTTTAAATTTGGGTCACAATTGAGGTATTGTGTCGCAAAAGCTCACATGAACCCAAAAATCAAAATTGCAAAAAAAATCACCAATGCACTTAAAATGAGAGGTAGATGGATGAAGGTACCAAAAAATATAGTCAAGCTAGTTTGCCAAAGGATGGAGAAAAATGCACAAGGAAAATAATTGATCGTTTTTAGAAGTTTTTAGAAAAAAACAAGTTTCAAAATAATTTGATAGGGATGACCTATGTCAAAAAAAGTTTTGTCGTGAATTCTCTATGAATAAATTAAATTGGAAGGTGAGAATCTTAAAAAAATAATAATCACACTACTAAACAATACTCTCGAGTTATAATGGGTAAGATCTACATTGCTTGAAATGTCATTTCTTCCAAGCCATCTTCCATAACTATCACTTCAATCGCATGGGACATAGAGCTACAAAAAATATTGAAATCTTAATAAGACGAAACATCTACTAGAGTGGACTTGAAATCGTTCCCACAACAATTAATGTGAATTTTTTTATATAAATTAGGTAAGACTACTATCACCCAAAAATATTACAAACACTATGTATTCCCTTTCAAAACTTGTACTCTCTTTTAATAGACTTAATCACAAGTCTATCCAAGATGAAGACCATACAACAACATCATATGAGGTATTTGGCATGTTAATTGAATATATATAGTTAGTTTTTTATCATTTGCATGATGCAACACACAAAGTCATGAAAGAGTTCTCATAGAAAGCTTTTAACTTCACTCCATGCCAATAAAAACAATTAGAAATATCCTGACAAGGTCCTAAATCCTAACATCGATTTCTCTTTCAAGTGGTAAATAGATAAATAAAAGGAATTTTATAAATAGAAATTTGTATTAATCTCTCTTCCAAAAGTGTCACTCGACTTCCTCAATTAGTATAAATGATTGATGTAGTCAATGATATGGGGTCAATTGAATGGTAGCCTTCTTGTTGTAGCCTTAAGCCACCCAGCTACCCCTCTCCCCCCGCCCGCCCACACACACACACACACATAGAATGAGACTGGAAAATCAAAAGCAACTTATTTTATTTAGATTTCTTAAAAAAATACACATTACACACGATCTCTCTCTTTTACAACATGACAAAGATGCATCCAGCGTTCCCTTTATGGGAGGAACACTACTCTCTAATCCTTTATGCTTCATGCTCAAGCACCCACCCTCTCTTAGTAAGTTTCATCTAACTCCAACATGCCTTCTCCAAATCCTTCTTGTCTCTTTTGTTCCCAATGGAGTGACTATTGGAATCCTCTTCATGCCAAAAAACACTCAAACTAAGCAGCTAAAAGTTTATTGGCCATTACCAGACTTGTGCAACTGTTGTAGATTGCGACTTATTTCAGAGCAATGGTACATAACTACGAATTAACATAGACTTGCATTACCTGGCAATTTCATCATGAGACTAGAGAACTCTTTATCTCCAATGACTCTTATTGTTCTTTCCCTATTCCAAGAGCCTACTAAAGTGTTAATTATCCATGTAGGTCATCTTCATCCTACTAAATGGACTCGAATGTGTTCAAACATTGATGTAATATTTTATTGATTTCCCAGATGTTCCTATATCATACACCCAAGGTAAGAGTTTTTAAGTTTCGTGCTCACAAATTTGGGCTAAATGGTATAACTATCATTTTTACTTGATGTGTAAATCCATGACATGCCCTTCCACCATGTGAGGTATTTCCACATTTTCTAGCCACCTTCTGGACCACAAACCATCCTCCTTTGTTAAATGCTCACCACACTATCTCCACTACATCCCTCACTGAATTCAGGGTGGTTTAACCTGCCAAATCCTAGCACCTCATCCTTGTTTTCTATTGAAACTCCATCTTATGGTGCACATGACTAGATTGATAACATTTTCAAAGGCTTCATCCTCTTCTCAACTACAATAAAAAAAAACTTTCAACTTTCTTTGCCGCATTATTGGGTAATAGAGGGCCTTCCATCTCTTCCTTCAGCAAAAAAATGTTTGTCAACACACATGAGAAGATGGATCATATTCTCATCCTTATCTTCCCTTCCCTTTAAGGGACTTGTGTGCCTTTTCCCATTCTTATTAACACTCGCAAAGTTAGCTCTTCCATCATACAACATTTCACTATCAAATTTACATGGCCTCCTCAACAAAACATGGCATGCATATGTGGGTAATACATCACACAAGATTGTACCCTTATACCTGCCAATATGCATATCCATTTCATAATGTTTGCACACAGTGATGTCATGCCTCTCTAACAACCAAGAGGCCCTATATGGTTTGGATGTGGTTTACATATCAAATTAGGCTTGTAAATCATTTTAGTTGACACTAAAATATCTAAACTTCCACTATCAACCACAACATTGCAACACTTACCTTTTGTTTTGCAATTGGTTCTAAAAATGTGTCTTCTTTGGCATTATTTTTCATTCTTCTTCTCAACCTTCAAGGTTGTCTTCCTTGCTAGAAAATACTCTTTGTGTTCACATTCTTTTGTACGCTCAAGGGATCCAACAAATTTTGCATTTACTTGCACAACTTGCACACTGTGTTCATTTCTTCTTCCTTCACCATCACATTGAGCATGAGGGAACTCAAAAGCAAGATGACCAAAATTGCCCACATTTATAGCATGTTTTATTGAATGATCTCCCTCTTCCTCATCCATAACTAACATGTCCTCTTTTATGGGTGGCTCCTCCTCTTGCTTATTGATTCAACACTTGAGAAGTGCTAGATCCTTCATCATTCCAATACTAGTTATCTTCATGGGATGGAAGACGTATACCACTATTAAACCTCCATCTTCCTATTGATGCATTTTGTTGCATTCTAGATAACTTTTTGCTACCCTTAAAGCATATTAATATGATTTTTCCACTATATGTAATCTCACCATGTTAATCTCATCTTGAATGTTTACCTACAACCCACTTATGCATCTTTCCACTTTTTCTTGATCTATCTCACTAGCCTAGATTGTGATTTTGTAGAACTCTTCTCTATAGTGTTTCACATTTACTCCATGTGCCTCAAGTTTTGTAGCTTTTTCAACAAGTTTAACTAATAATTCACAAGTAGAAATTTTCCATTCAATTTTGCAACCATCTTCTCCCAACAAGTAATCTTGTCCTTACCCCTTTTATTCCTCTTGGGTTGTACCTCCTTCCAACATACAGTTGCATGACCTTTCATCTTAGTCTAAGCCACTTTCACCCTCCTTTGATCAGCCACTTCATCATTTTTGAAATATTCTTCCATCTCAGTGAGCTAATCAATTAGCTCTTTGGGGTTCAAAGTCCCTGAAAGCCTTGGAATTTCATTTTTTTTTCCTCTTCAAATCTTTGAGATAGCTCTAGCAAGTCTATCTTCTCCTTCATCCAACTGCACAGATGTTTGTCCCACATCTTCTACTCCCAACTCTTCATAGTCTACATCACTCACATCGTCCCTTGGAACAAATCCCATTTTCATATCCTCTTCAATGATAGTTAATCTTGTCTGCGTAACTCAAAAATTCTACAATCTCATATAATTTTCTTGCCATATTGGTAGCAACTGCTCCGACTCTTCTCACTCTTCTTGGAGGCATTTGGACTCTCTCTTCACATGAACCTGCTACTGCAATATCATGTTTTCAAACTTACATAGTCCACACACTTGTCCAAACCACCCATTCAACACTTTGTTCTCTACCCACCTACACAAGATCGAGAACACTTCACTCTCACTTGTCTCATAATTGTTACTAGCTCTGATTCAAATTGATGCAATCAAGGATAGGGGGTCCAGTGAATCGCAGCCTTGTCCTTGCAACCTTAACCCCACACACACAACAAATGAGACAATAAACAAAAAACAACTTTTATTTATCTTTCTTGAGGAAATACAGATATTATACACACAACGCACTCACTCTCCCTCTCTCTAATCACAACACAAGAGAAAGACTCGTACCCAGAATTCCCTTCATGGGTTGAACACCATTCTATGCTCCTTTATGTTTCCTACCCAAGGACCCACACTCTCTTGGTAAGTTGCCTCTAACTCCAAGATGCCTTCTCCAAATCCTTCTTGTCTCTTTTGTGCCCTATGCAATTACTCTTGGAATCCCCTTCATGTTAAAAAATGCTCAAAATGATAAACCAAAATTTCATGGGTTGTTACTCAACTTGTGCAATTGTCGTGGGAAAAATTGTCGCTTAATTTAAAGTTGTAGTTCTGTAGCCACCTCAACAGTTTCGTCACGAGACATACAACTCTATATCTTCATGACTAAAACCATTATTTCCCTCTTCAAAAAGCTTACTAAGGTACTAATAATTTGTTTAGGGCTTCTTCATGCCACCAATTAGGCTTGGATGAGCACAAATATTGAAATTATTTTTTAGTGATGCAAAATTTCTTGATTTCCTGCATTGGAGATTCAAAAAGATATATGCAAGGATAAGACAACCTTCATTTTCAAAATGGATTAAGACTTGCACATACCAAAGAAACAACCAAGAGCATTGTTACAGTTGAAAATCTAATCATTCCATACTCCCTTGTGAAAAGGAGTACATGACATGTTTACACAAGGCCAAGATTCAATGTGACATTATATTTATGCTAATCATTGTTGTGGTGTATTAAAGCACTACCTTGTAAAGCATTTATTTAACTTTTATATTTTGATTAAGGCATTACCTCAAGATGTTTAAATGGAGCCTTCCAGTGCCTATGGTGATCCTTGCTATGGTTTAATAAATTGTAGCAATTTTAAGCATCTATGGGCTATCAATTCTATGTAAGTTTAGATCATAAATCTGTCAAATGCCCAGAGGTGGAGTAAAGAGTCATGATAGTTCAGCGCCTTCCATATTATCTAATCTAACATCCCTTTAAAAAATGGATGACAATCAAAAGTTTAGAGCTTGAAAGAGATCAAACATCCTCCTAAAATTCCCCCTACCATCGATGCATGATGATCGAATGGTGCTCACAAAAAGGTGTTGCCCTCTTGGCATAGATATTAATATCATAAGGCAACAACCTTTATTAAATTAATTTATTGGGGGGAATACGGAAGCATTTAAGTGAAAGGCAAACATATTGTGTTTCCTTATGCATCATCTGATCAAATGTCACTTTGCAAAATGAACAGATGTCGACAAATCAAAGATTGATGCATCCCAAATGTTTCCCTTGTTGATCTAAGCACAAAGACATGAAGGAATATGATCCAATATTATAAGGTAATTATCTTTGATGTGAATATTCAAAGGAAATAAATGAGAATAATAGTCACCCATGTGGAAGGCAATCATAATTTCAAGAAGTTGTCAAAGCTTCTCAGCAGTTTAAGTTTCCCCTTACTATTGATCTCTTCGCAATTGATTTGATCTAATAGAAGGCAACACCTTGCTAGCTATAAAGAAATGACACCTACCATTGGATGAAGAAGATGCATGCCAGTCAATCATTGATCGACGAATTTAGGAGACAATTCCTCCCATGATACGGTTATAGGATTCAATTAAGGCCCAATCAAAACATGATAAGGAGGAATCTAAACACAAGAATAAGTATCATATCCACGAATTAGTCATCGATCATTTATTCAAGATGTAAGAAAGGGTGTTTATTTCTTGGATTAAATTTGTATAGTCGAGATTTGTGCATGTGGCATGCATTTATTCCACTAACATGAATTTTTATTGTATATATTAAGGTTTAGGCTCTGTATTGGAGGGATCTTTTGGTCAGGGCAATTTGCCATCTCTCTCTAAGAATTTTTACTACAAACTCTTAGCTGAAGCTTTTACTTTTTGAGTTTAACATTAGCTACTCTTTTTTATATGCTATTATGTATATTTTGGAAGAATTTAATGAATGTTTTATGGCTAATCGCTACCCTTGGTCTGAAATTATGTGTGGATAGTTTAACCTACTCATAGTGTTGAATGTATTATCTCTTGCTTCTAGTTATGTGTAATTACTAAAGTTGGACTTAAGTAATTGTTTTGTGTTTTCATTCCTTTGAAAGAGCAAAAGATAACATTATTTTGATGCATCACCCCTTTTATTTTATGTTTTTATGAATCACCTTGATCTAAAGGTTGAGTTGCCCTGATCTGAAGGTTGTCTTAGAATAAAACTTCCAAGACTTATGATTATAGTCAAGGATTTTAACGTGTCAACAATTATGTTGATAAAAATGTCTAATGCATTGTCAGTGATTATGTTACCAAAATGTTTAATACATTGTCATCGTCATAGTGAAACTTCCCTGAGTAGCATAAAATCTTGTGAGGAATGTCTTCCAATTTCAAGGCATCTAAATGGCATGTCCCATAGTAATCTTAGATATGGATCAATGAAACTCAACATACATAAGAATCATATTGGAGTGTGCTTGTGTATATGTTATCTCATGTAAAGCCTATTTGTATATGTATCGGCTTGTGTGTATGTATCTCTTATAAAGCCTTGATAATTACATCTCTAGCTGATGAGAGCAGAGTAACCAAAGTTTGAGGCTTGGTCCCAAAAGTATAATATATATCCAATATTTTTACCTAATAAAAAAATGGTATTAGAGAATGACTTATAAATATTGAAGCAAGATTGTTGTACATGAAGGTTTAAAACCATAACTACGAAGATGCTTGCATAGAGCTCTTAAAATATTATTTATGATTAAACATAACTACCTATAATTGTTGATCTATCTACAAACAAAAGGAAGAAGACTTTTGTATTAGTGGCATCCAAGTATAAAGTTTGAATTGCTCATTAATTATATTCTTAAGATGCATTACATCATAATTATGCTAGATCAACAAAGAAGTTTGCATCGAAATTTGTATTGGTGGATTCTTGTGAGAATAATTAGTTTTTATACGAATAATAGGTTTATGTTTGATCTAAGTACCAATCAAAAGAAATCTTTTAAGAGAATACCGAAAAAATCTAATGTCACCTTGTTGGATGCATAATTTTGTCAATGTAGCTCAGGACGACTCTGTTCAAAATGTAGTAAAAGTGTAGTAGAAATTCCATGACAACAAATGTGTATTATGATTAAAGCTAACATTTTGCAAAAGTCTGAAGTGAGTGTCATTTGATTGGTTGTATCCATTGTTAAGAAGATTAATGAGGTAGTTGTGTTCTCAAATATGTGCCTACATTGTGACTGTGTACTCTGATTTAGCAAAATGTTCCTAGTTGTCTATTCAACCCACAATCTCAAGCCATCATCTAGTATCAGAGCTAGCAAGAGTCCTACCTTGTTGAGTTGCAAAGAGAGGTTTAATTGAGGCGAAGGCAATTTGAATTCCTACATTGAAAAGTTGAGTAACGAAAATTTGAGAAGTGTACGAGAGTGGCTTACAAAGGAGTAAGCCTTGAAAGAGGAGGACAAGCACCACAAGTTGCAAACCTTGTGGAGTTAGTGATAACATTGCAAGCTATATTAGAAGGCCTCGGAAGAGGAAGATGAGCACCACAGGGTACAGATCTTGTGTAAGTAGTGATAACATTGCTATCTAGATTGAAATTCATGGAGACGACCCAATGTAAAGGAATTTTTGCAAAAGTGATGATGAAGAAGCCCTCAAAGACCAATTTCCAAAATCATGGGTAGAACCATACCCCGAAGAAAGGCTTATCAAAGCCATTTACAAAATTGTAGATAAGCCAACAATAGACACCCCTCCTTACTCTAGTATTTGAATCAAAAATAATTACGTGACTCGATAACTACATAAGAAAATCATTTTGACTATGAGCAAAAAGATCCAAATAGGCGAAGTTTGCTAGTACCAAGCTGCAAGGATGTACATCCCTCTAGTTGGATCATGTGTAATTGAAGAGAGTAAGAATGATCAAAGCAAAGAACAAGAGTTAGCATAAGATTACTCAAAAGATTTTTTTAAAAAGGCCCTCTAATTATCAATTAAATTTGTTTAATAAGTTGCAAAATTTAGAGCAAAAAGAGATGATTGCCAACTACAATAAGGAGTTTTATAAACTAACACCATAGTTGGTTATGTAAAAGACAATAAAGAAAAACATTTAAGTATGTGAATGGTCTTCGTCTATCAATTTAAGATAAAAATGGATTGTTTGGTTCCCATTTTGTTGAAGAAGCCTATCAATAAGCTTTGAAAGTTGAAGAAAATTTGTCAAGCAAACAAAAATATGTACAAAGGAGAGGTAAAGGAAAGAAATCTTTTAGAAGAGGCCAAACATATGCAGAGGAGAAAGAAGCAGTCATTTCCTCATCAAAAAATCAAAGAGGTAGTTATAACACCCATAGAGGAACAGGGTATGGAAGCAGAGGTTTTAATGGCACTTATTTCTATTGTGGGCAACACGGGCATATAACATTTGAATGCTTTGAAGTTAATAAAAAGAATGGGAACAAGAAAAAACGCGCATGTAACACAACCCAAGGAAGAAGTAGAAGAAACCACTCCAATATAAGTTGAGCATGAAGAGCCTAATGTTGTGAAGAGTATTGTTAAACACTGAAAACAAAGAGGATGGGCCATGACAAAGAAAGAGCATGTTCAAAATTAAGTGCAAAATTGGGTAAGTGTTGCACGTTGATTATAGATATTGGTAGCACAAATAATCTAGTTCCCATTGAATTAGTACAAAAGTTGGGTTTGAAGTGTGATCCTCATTGCAACCCATATAAGGTTTCTTATAACCTTGGTTGCAAAAAGGACAGCAAGTAACTATGTATAAACAATGCAAAGTTAATTTACATATTAGAAGTCACCATGATGAAGTGTTCTGATGTGATACCTTTGGATGTTTTCCATGCCATGTCAATATGATAAGAATGCTATGCATGATGCAAGAAATAACACATTTCAAATTACAAAGGACAGAAAGAAGTTTGAGTTGTTTCCAGTGAAAGAAACGAAGAAAACAATAATGTAGTGTTGGTTTTTGTTAAAGATTTCTTTAAAGTAAAGACAACAAAAGTATGTTTTGTTATTTTTCCAAAGCTAGAGCAACGTGTATAAAAACAAAAATTGGCAAATTTGTTGAAAGAATACGAGGAGGCAATGTCACATGATTTGCCAAGTGGATTACCTCCAATGAGAAATATTTCTCATCTGGAACTAGTTTACCAAACGAAGCCCTACATAGAGTGAATCTACTTATGAATGAAGATTTGAACAACCCAGTTCAAAGTTTTTTGGATAAAATTTTGATTAGAGAAAAATTGAATCCATGCATAGTTATAGCCAAGGATTAAATTTGACGGTTGACTTTCCCTGTCATGAATTATTTTATGACGGTTATTTATTCAACATCGCCCTTCAAATGTTAGTATAGTTTATAGTATAAGAAATAAATATTAAAAATAATTTTTCAAAGTTTTTGACAGTTTGTCCAAAACTTCACCTTGCATTTGTTATGGTCTACCAAAAAAATAGATTGTATTTTATGGCTAAAATATACAAATACAACCATACAGCGATCAAATTCAGTCCTTGGTTATAGCAATGCTGACATCCAAGAATGATGGAGAAAGGAAAATGTGTCGTGATTTATAAATAATATCACCATTAAATATAAGTTTACGTTGTCAGGAATGGATGACTTGTTCGATTGCTCGAATGGTACAAAGTATTTCTCCAAGATTGACTTGACAAATGTCTATCACCGAATTTAGATTAGAGAAGTGGTGCAAAGTATTTCTCCAAGTTTGACTTGAAGAGCAGCCATCATCAAATTCAGAGTAGAGAAGGTGATGAGTGGAAGATTGCTTTTAAAACAAAATAAGAATATATGAATGGTTGGTCATTCAATTTGAGCTAAGAAATACTCCTAGCACATTTATGAGATTGATAAATGAGGTAATGTGACCATTTTTTAGCACATTTGTTGTGTTATATCTTGATGACATGTCAACTTTTAGTAAAACCAAGGAGGAGCATTTGATATATTTAAAATAGAGTTCGGAGACGCTGAGGCCCAAAAAGTTGTCGATCAATTTGAAAAAGTATATGGAGGAGCTCATATGTTTAGGATTTGCAATTACCCAAGGACTTAAGGTGGATCCAACAAAGGTCAAAGCAATAGGAAGTTTATATGAAATTTCAGTGGCATTTGTGCAACCTCAACTAAATAAAACAAGAATGATTGTGCAAGTGGACAAACCCAACTGCGTAAAGTTTTGAACCTCTGAAGTGGATGGTCACAAAGAAGCTTGTGTTAGCATTGTTTGATTTTGATAATGTTCAAAATGGATTGTGATGCAAGATCAATTGGTGTAATGTTGGGTCAAGAATGAAGGACAATTGCATATTTTAGTGAAAAGCTAAATGAAACAAAGCAGAAATATTCAACATATGATCGAGTTTTATGCTATTGTTCAAGAATTGAATAAGTGGAGAAACTAGTTGCCACTAAAGTTCATAAATGGTTAGGGAAAGTTAAATCAAAGGCACATGAAATGGATAGTGTACTTGCAAAGTTACTCATTTATTCTTAAACATCGATCTGGTAAATCAAATAGAATAGGACACAAATTGAATATAAGTGTTGCTACTTCCAACTACCATGTCAGTAGAGGTGATTACAATATGTTAAGGATGCAAATTTCATAGAAGCTTGAAAAGCTTGCAGAGAGCCATGGGTTGATCAAAGAAGCCCATATGTGATTATTTTATGATAGAAATATTTGTGTTCAGAAGATAACAATTGTTCATCCCTAAAAGACAAATGAGAGAGAACTTGAACAAAAAGTTACATGGAGGATTAGATGGCCACTTTGGAAGGGTTAATACACACATATTGATATAATAACGCTATTTTTTGCCTAAAGCAATTACGGATATTAAGGATATTAACAAATATGTGGAGAGATGCACAGTTTACCAGTTTACCAAAGAAACACGTAAAAATATAGGATCGTATAAGCCATTACCAGCACTAGATGAACCTTCAGATGAGATAAGTTGATTATGGATTTTAATCTTCGTTTGCCAAGAACACTACAAGGTAAGGACACAATATTTGTTGTCGACAAATTTTCAAAAATGATGTCATTCCTTGCAAAATATAGCAATAATGCCACAAAAATAGAAATTTTGTTTTTCAAAAAAGTTGTTTATTACATAGATTGAAAAAGCACGACTTCAAACATAGACCTCAAGGTTTTAGGACTTTTTAATGAACCATGCAATAAATTGGGCACAACATAATGTTGCAATTTAGTTCACCGTATCATTTACAAATAGATGTACAAAACAAAGTGGTAAAAAAAAAGAATAAGTAACTTGTTGATATGCTTGTTTGGGAACAAACCAAGGCAACGGGAGTTTTTTTTTTTTTTTAAGCATGCCATATATTTCTTAAGTAAAAGAACATAGTACATATGCGATCAAAAAGGCGGGTCGTATGAAATCACACCCCAAACAAAAAACACAAGTTCACATCGACCCCAACCCTGAGATCAAAATAGAGAGTAAAGACCCAAGTCCAACCAACATAAACATTACAAATTACATGGCAAGTAAACAAACACTATAAATACCCAGAACATGGAGTAAAATCCTAGGCCACTAGCACAATTAGCGCCACCGAGGGAGGAATAGGGTGTGAACTATCAAGGTTATTTCCCCAACCACCATTGTGGGAGTGTGCAATGTCTGCTATGGACTCCTAGCGATGATCTTCATCATTTTCTTCCTATGTTTGCTAACAAAGAGGTGAAATAGCCAAAGATAATGGTGGAAGGCATTGGGATTTAAAGTAAGCTCAAGCAAAATTCACAACAATTTAGTAGCTAGGTCAGTTAGGAAATCAATGTTCCAAACTGTATGGAAGATTACTAAAAGGAATGACTGACTTGCTAAGTTTACCAGCAGAGAAGAAGAGTTTTGATGCAAAGTGTTTCACAGGGAGGTGGAGGAGAAATTATAACATAGCAAAAAGTATAAGGAGAAAACTAAAAGAAGAGGAGAGTCATTATTTTAATGATTATTCGGTGTTAGAGCACTTAAGGATAGGTTCCCAAGAGAAACATACAAGAAGCTAAAGTACAAGAAGATTGGTCCTTGTAATATATTACAAATATTTTGAAACACTTACGAGATAAAGTTGTTAGAAGGATTAGACATTTCACTCATTTTTAATGTTTCAAACTCATATCCATATCAAAAAGTTGGTGTAGTTGGAGAAGATGAAGAAAACTTGCAAATTGGAAAAATCAAGGTCTAGAGAGAGAACATGAGAGTGAAGAAGTCTTGAAGGAGTGAATTGATAAGAAAACAATGCAACAAAATTGTAAGAGTCTCTGGTTCAACGAAAGGGAAAAGTACCAAAGGAAGATTCATGGATTTCATAACCCAACCTTGATCAGCTTGGACGACCATGTTTATAAAATTGTGAACACCATGCTTACAATGAAATTTCCAGGTTAGTCTAATGCAAGAACATCCCTAGAACTCCAAGTAAACCCCACATTTGGTTGCATTTCAATTTTCTAGCCATTTTGCATCTTTTGGTAAAGAATTGCAAGCTTAAGTTGACAGTGAAGATATTTTGCATCTTTTGCAACTAAATTTGTATCAAGTAACAATAAAAATTATACAAGGCATTTTCCAATTGGTCTTATTCCGCCTATTTGATGACCTCGTGGAAATATCCATTGTCACAAATCAAGTTCGCACCTTATTGAGTTTCACACCTTAGTTCATAGTATTGTGCAATGGAGTTTTGCACATTGTGATATTTGTGGTGTGATTCCTAAAGGTCTTGTGGCATTTCGAAAAAGTTTTTCAAACATAAGCAACGTTGTGTTGAGTTCACATCTTTCGCATTGACTTCAAAAACATTAAGTAATCACTGCCATAAATCGTTGGTTTTGGATGATCAAAAGTTGGAATATATCTTGTAACAAGCACCCAAGCTAAAATTCGAGTCACGGAAATCTGAATCAATGGCTTGGAAGAGTGAAAATGATTATGTAGCAATTGTTATGTTAGGCAGTGGATGATAAAGTAGGAAACAGTCGACATGCAACCAAGGTTGCAATTGCTTGTTGATTGCTTATGAACTAATATTTTAACAGGTGCATTCTTAACATTCAAGAGCTAATCTAAGTTCACTTTTGCCATCGTGTTTGCATTCTTTTATAACACATTCTTGCAAATATATGGATGTATGTAATCTAGTGTTAAGTCGTTTTCCGAGGGTGGGGTGTTGTAGTTGTATAGTACAAAGAATAAGAGTTAGTGAGCTCCTTAGGGAGTCGAAGTATGAGTGTGAGTGTAGTAAAAGTGTGTAGTGAAGATCGTCTTTGCCAACCAATGTGTATTGTAATCGCATGTCATTTAACAGAAATTTGAAGTGACTCCATTGATTGGTTATATTCCTTGTTGCAAAAATTAATGAAATAGTTGTGTTCCCAAATTTGTGCCTCCATTGTAACTATGCACTTTGATTTGCTTTGCTCCAAAGTTATTTGTTGTTCATTCAACCTGCAACCTAATGCCATCATTATAAGAACACTTATTTCATTGAATTTCACATTCCGATATGAATTGCTTCGTTTTCTATTTTTAGACTATTTAGTTCATGTTAAAAATAGTTATGAGTTGTCATCCGAATGTAAAATTTAGCGTGTTGCAGCTTCACATCTCTTCTCAAAGATGGTTACCTTCTTGAAAATTACTCTTGACTTAAATAAAGCTTCACTTACATTGCAACTTTATTTTTTTGTTGTCTTCATTTCCTTGATTCAATCCATTGTTTTTATAACACATTTAGTTTCGAGAATTTAATGTATTTTCCACCAAATTTCCAATTAAATATAGATTAGTGGTATCAAAGTGGTTTGTTCCATTTTTGCATGTCTAATTGAATGAGTTTAAACTATAGAAAGTATAGTCTTGAGACATGTGGCCCTTCAAATAATCTTTCTTGTCAATTCAAACAATCACAAATGGCAAATGAGGGAATAGGGGATCCTTTCAAATTATTCCTCCACAAATCCCTAAGGAAGCAAAGGTGGGTGATAGTCACACAATTTCACAGTAGCATTTCATTGGATAACCACCACAACATCCACCTCTTCTTCAAGTAGACCTTTTAGGGGTCCAGTGCCTTTTTAAGGTACAAGTGAATTTTGACATTCCTATTTTTCAAGGAAGCTTTGATAAAAATGAAGTAGACATATGGCTTGACCAATTGGAAACATGTCTTGATAAATAATTTTTCTACCAATGAGAAAAATATATTTGCAACCTAAAAAGCTACAATCCACGTCAAAAGATAGTGGGACTCATATCATCTTCAAAACAAGGAAGAAAAAAATGAAGATGAATTAATGCAGGTCTTTAAATTTGTAGAGAATTGTGTTCTTGCTCCTATTCAGAGGTTGTTCTTTTAGTGAGAATTGAAGGTTTCTATTATTGTTGGGATCATCAATTCATGTTCCTACGTGTGGTATCTACGAAAAAAAGTCGCTCGTTGGCATTTCCTAAAACCCAATGTTGAAAGATTGCAAGTTGGGATCTTCGCCTAGTGAAGCCAAAACCAAAAGATTTTGAACTAGTCCCAAAACAATCTACAATCATTTTATGTGTGCAATTGAAAATACAAGTTTGCACGTTCTTTTAAAGAGTAGGTTTATTTGTATAGGGGTCTTCAACCTAATGGGTGGATAGTCACTTCATATATTCGTCTATACTAGGAAAGTTGAACTAGTCCTTAGAGATTTACAGTCATTTTATGTCTACAATTCAAAGTACAAGCTTGCAAGTTCTTTTGAAGAGTAGGTTTATTTTTTTAGAGGGTAGTCACTTTCATATCTTCATGTATGGCTCAATTTTTAGCATTTTTTGACTGTACCCTCATTAAGAATTTTTATCTACCTTGGTCATGTCTTGATTTCGCATTTCCACAGTAGTCAATCCATAAGTATTCCAACAATCACCATTTTAATATAAGTGAGGGTTTGATTTGAGTATTCATGACTCTGTCATGTGATAGTTTTCTGCACTATAAAGATACCAAACTTGTTGGTTCCACCTCAATCCCTTGTAGGGATGCATCCATCGTGTATTGTCTTCCCTATTGTTGGAATGAAGATCAAGGAGAGAGAGTTTTTGAGGTTGACACTGCGATGAGGATGAAGAGGAGAGAATAGGCCATATGATAGGGGCCTCTCTACCAAGTTCAAGTTATTTCTTGGCCAAAAATCTCATACATGAGTGATATCAAAGAGGGGACCCCACTCATAATCTGGCAAAACTATCAACCCTAAGAAGAGTGTTCTGAAGATAGTGTGATCTTCCTACAGAGCAATTAACAGATGTCTTATAATGACCTCCCTCATCCATTTGAATAGAAGTTACCTTGAAGATTATGATCTCCTCTCTTCTTGTGAAAATATTTATATTCAATGGGGCTTTATTGTCCCTTAAGACTCTACATCAATGGATTAATTTGAAGTCGCATACTATGGGAAAAGTATTTTCTAATTTATGTCCCACTACGGATATTCCTAGCCACTTTTTCCACAACAAAAGGCGGGAAGGCGATGTTTATTAGTGGCCCCTAGTACTACAAATGTGCGAGGTTTTTTTATGAGATGTTTTCTAAGAAAATTTTTTGCTTCAAAGAAATTCGTGTCTAAATTCATTTCTCAAGGGCAAGGGGGCTTTTTCAAAGGGAATAATATTTTAAACGACACCATTGCATCATGTGAATTGTTACATTCCCTTCACCTAAGCTAAAGAATGTATGTTCATAAAGCATGAACATCACATAAATTGCGATATGGTGAGTCCAAGTTTTTTAAATGATTCTAAGAGAACTGATGCAAATGGATACATGGTGGTAGATTTAAACCCAAAGCATTTGTCTTAATGAATGGCTTTCCAATGGGGTTTTCTAAAGTGGAGTCTACAGAAAGGGGATCATGTTGGAGATTAATCTTTATTTTGATTAGTTTAAGTCAATCATAAATTTATTTAAATTGTGCATTTCTTATTATAAGAAATTCACTTATCTTAAATTTATGAGATGTCACATCTCTTTTGTCTTTTTGTATGAAATCTTGGAGTTACATTTACATGTAACTGCCCCCACACTTGTCACACACATCCCCTCACCTTATAGAGATTAAGGGCATTTGATATGCACAAGAAGGTTGTGTCAATAACTCAATTTTTATTCTAGCTCTATTTACTGAGCTCTCCTCTCTTATTCTTCTCACTGCACTAGTCCATCTTGAGATGCTTATTTATGATTTGAGGCCATTTTCTTTCTTTTTCTTTTGTCTTACATTAAAGATTGTACTTGAAGAATTTTACTTTGCAAGCCTTCTTGATAGACATCAGATTTTATTCCAATGTTTTTCCACTTGACAAATCTTGTCTCTTGCATTCCTTGGCTTGCTATTGAGGGAATATTGTTTTATATACACATTCAGTGTTTCATGCTTTCAACATTATTTTATCACTCTTGGCATAACTCCTAATAAATCCAATCTCCCTACTACTTGTTTATCATTATATAAGGAAACAGTTGAAAAACCCTCATTAGTTGGTAAATCCAGGGACCTCCAAGAGAAAGGTCATTTGGTGGAGCTTCTCAGCAATAGTGATGAGATAGAGAAAAATCACAATGGGGCAAAGCAGAGGAAGGTCATTTCCAAGTTCCAAAGTGAGCAAGACCATCGTACAAACCTATAATTACAAAGGGAATAGCGTTGCATTCTTTCTCCATGGTGTTGTTCTACCCTATAAGGGTCTTTACTACATAAATCATGGTTATTACCAGTATAAATGTTGTTCGATATGTACTTTTCATGGTAATTCTATCTACATGTTGCATAGGTGTAATTTGTCATTTTAGCAACCTAGTTCAGATATTTTCAATATGATGGATGTCAATTTCAACAGCATACACATGGTATTGTGTTGAAATCACAACCACTGAGAGGGGCAGGGAGCAAGAAGGGGGGTGAATCAGTGAGCTCTTAAAACTTTCTTTCAATCCTTTGGTTCATTAATCAAGCATCAATACAAAATCCATAGAGTAATCAAACCACAGCAAAGAACATAAAGACAACACATAATATACGTGGGAAACCCTTAAAGGGAAAAAAACCCACAATGATCATTGCATGGACCACATGTCCTAAATCAGATATGCAATGAGTCAACAAGATTGTTGAGCACCCACTCAGTGTGAGACACCAACCCCAAATAGTCAATCACCAACTTGACAAAAAGATTCAGCAAGCACCCACTTGCTAGGAAGCACCAACTCCCTGATTTGTAGATACCAATCTACAGGGGGCTTCAATCTCCTTTGCTAAGCACCAATCCAGTTGTTTCAAATCATCCACTTTTCTCAATTGCTTCTGTCAACAAATGATGGTACAATTCTGCTCTCTCTGCTTATCAACCTCACATTTACTCTACTGTTTTTCTGTTTATCAATCAAATAGACACATTAAACTCTCTTTCCTCTACGCTCTCTATTTTCAAAGACTATGTTCTCTCTGCCTTGTCTGCTCATTTATTTTAGTAGATTTTGTACAAATCATTTGATGATTTCATACTCATGCCTCTCTAGTCCTTTGTTCCTCAACAGACCTCTGTTCTGCTCCTTAGTGAATTTATCTAATCACCCTCTCTAGCCATTTGTTCCTCAACAGACCTCTGCTCTGCTCCTTAGCAAATTTATTCTCTATTTTCCATACTTCAAAAGAACAATTTGATCTTGCCTATATACAAGACAGTACTCAACAATCTCTTGAAGGTCGGCCAAACAAAACTCTATATTCAACTACATAATGATTTATTCTCTTTTGCAAACATAATCCCATTAGCTTATATAAAAGCTCACTCACGTAGGTCGCCCTAAGTGAAACGACACTGGAATAGACAATGCAATCATTAGAATATATTTAATGTCAATCTGATGAACTCTGTGGTAGTCTTGATGCAGTTAGTAGCACCCTTGATGCAGTTCGTAGCACCCCTGATGCAATTTGTAGCAAATTTGATGCAATCCGTAGCAAGCCCGATGCAGTCTGTAGCATGTTTGATGCAATCCATAGCATGCTTGCAAAAATTCCTTGACATCAATGACCATATTCTTTATTGAATAGCAAACCCTTTGACATCAATGAAAATATTCCAACATATTGAGCATATGTATGAAAGCAATTACTGGTCGAATTTAGTATCATAACTTCTTTCTTGGCTTTGTAGGAGCATGGAAAGGTACAGGCCTTTGGCCTGGTGAGGCAATCATTGTGGTGAAGGATAACTGGAGCAATACCAAATACAATTCAACTCGAGGATTTTGAAAGTTCAAATTTCAAACATGGAAGATGAAAGGGAGGATAAGTTTTTAGCTTGATTTGCAAGTTTGAAATCCAATGTTGCTGACTTGTTCACTTTGGAAGTTAATTTGGCTAATTCCATCAATATTTTGGCAGCAATCTTAACTTTAAAGCATGGGATTCCTCTTATAAAAGCACGAGGAGAGTGAAGAAAGTAAGGAAGAAGAAAGAAACAGAACTTGTAAATAACACAGCCAAATGAGGGTTTCAAGTGAAGACCCCTCATTCAAGGTGGAAGCATAGGTAGAAATTCTTAAAAGTCAAGTTGATGCTGAAAAACTTAACACTTGGTCGAAGCGGCTTGAAGTCTACTTTGATATCTATCAATCACCAATAACGAATTACAAGTGTTAAGTAGATGTCTTCAAATTGAGCAAGGAACCACCGGTGACAAAATGGGTGTCTTTCAAGGTGTATCAAATTACAAATATATCTCATTGGGCACGACAAGGAGCACCTAATAAGATGGAAATATTCTAAAATAATAAGGGCAAAGTGTGCAAGGGTACACACCCAAATTCCATAATCAAGCTATCTTGTTGGGTGTTTCTTCAAAAGACTCTAGCATAACTGAGAAGTATCTTGGAGCACTGCCTAATCATATTCAAAGGCAAATGCAACCCTTTGAAGTGAAAAGCATAGACGAATTAGCAGATTCTTATTTGTTATGTAAATGCTCTCTATAGAGAAGGGGTGATTAGCAGATTCTTCCAATGAGAATCACAGAGATTCTGCTCAACAAAATGGAAGAATTAAAAAGGCACAAGCAAAAAGAATTCTACCCCTATCCAAAAATGCAAGGATCCCAAAAAAACATTGCGATCATTGAGATAGATTAGCATATGGATGCTATGTTGGAAACTTCACCCCCAAAATCAAAATAAAGAGTCCATGAAAAATAAGCTAACAATTATTGAGGGGCATGAAGTATATGGATGGTGAAGAGAAGTTGGTATGCACCACAACACAAAAGGCAGCAAGCAAATGCAAAAATGAAGAAAAGTTGAATGAAAGGCGTGAGAAGCTACTTCATGTCAAAATCCAATTGAAAATGAATGTGAAAATCAAAAAATTAATTCCTCCTCGTGAAAATCCCCACATTGCAATGTCCACCTTGAACACTTGACCTAGCAAAGACTCTTAGTTTGCACGTATGATTTGTTGACTGCATCTCATTTAAACTAAATGAGGTGTCCATGCACGTGTAAGTTCACTAACTGCATCTCAATAGGTGTCCATGCACGTGTATAGTTCCCTAATTGTACATAGGTTCAACTAAAAGACCGTACATCAATAGTTTTGCCCACTCCCACTTTTATTCTTTGTTGTCTTATAAATGTCAATTTGAATTTCTGATGTGATTATACTTTCTAAAGTTTGTGAGGCTATATGAATTGGTATCAAACCCTGCAATCAGGGCTACTAGAGTTTTGCAATTCTAATTCTCTTCGAATATTTATTTCCTTCCAAAACCCTCCTCAACCTCCCTTAGTCAAGAAGCATTTCAGGAACAACCTACTCTATTCAACCTACACTACCACCAAAAGGTGGATTAGAGGGTGTAGATTGTAGACAACTTGTTGAAATGTTCCCAAATTGCACAAATGCAATAAATGTGAAAGTTACAACAAATCCTAACCAAGCAAGTATATTTTCTAAAATTCAACCCCAAACCCTAGCATCCAAGACTTGCAATATGTTAAATTAAATATGCAAACCCTAGTTGTTAATTTCTGAATACTATAATTAAACAATTAGGGCTCCAACACCCTTGAAACCACGGCCAAATAGACGCCAAATATGTAGAAAACACAACGATATAAATCCCTGATTTTTTGAGATCTTTCCATATGAACAGGGTGGAAAATTATATTGCAATTAGCCAATAAATATCAAAATATTTATAAAATGTTTCTTGGGTTGTAATAGCCTCACAAACCCTCAAGAAAAGCCCTAAAAGGGGTTGCTCAAGCTAGAAAATATTAATTTCTGGATATCCACTCCTCGCAACCCTAATGGGGTCTTCAAATCCTTCAAATCCAGACAACCCTTGCAAAAAGGGGTCTTCAACTCTAAAATTGTTGATAAATGCCTTGGGTGGGCTTCCAAACCAAGTCGCAAACCTCCAATAGCAAGTCGCCAACTCTAGAACAAGTCACAACCTTTCCAAAGGGAAAATACCAAAAGTTCTAAATATTGAAGCTCAATACAACTTCTATGTGAAACCCTAGTTCTGAAATTAGGGGGTTTTGTCCTTAATTTCACTTACCAGTGAAGGTTTTTGTCTTCCATGGTAGAAAGGTAAACAAGCATGCTCAAACTCATAAACTTTATTCGAAAACATGGTAACTTCGCAAATGACCATCATTCCCCTTCTTATACTCTTCTTTTTCATCAAACCCTTCCCAAAAAGGGACGCTCCACTTGGAGGGAGAGCTAGAGTAGTTTTTAAAAGATCGTGCCTTGTCTTCATCAAGGGTTAACCCATTGCTCCAAAAGCCCCTTTTAAAGTCATAATCCAAAATAGGAAAGGGGTGGTCGACATAAAGTCCCTTGGACATATTGTTATTTTAAGTATTTAGGAATACTTTTCAGTGTAAATAATAATATTATTATATTCTTGAAAAAGGGCCATTACAGTCTGTCTGCTCAAATTTGCTTGTCCTCAAGCAAAGGCAAGCTCACCCAAATAGTTATCTCTATAATACCTAGATCTTAATTCATCCTCGTGGACGTGCAACCCCAAATACTTGCTTTATGAACATAGCCTTGAGCTCCAATGTGTTCCATATTGTTACTATGGACGGAAAACAAACTCAACTGCCCCCACTCATGTTTGTCATGTGTCATGATCATTGTACGCTCCCTGGCATATGCAAACTATGCACTCTTTGATTCATAAAGCTCTTTCAAGAGTCATATAGATTGTTCCTAAACCTACACATAGAACAAACATGTCAATGAAACAAAAGATCTACACATCACTCCATCCACTTCACCATGCCTCGTAAGCATGTTGTTCAATTCTCCTTCCATCCCTGCATTTTCTTCATACTTTCCATTCATGTGATGGACTTCCAAATGTCCATTCTTGCTGCCCCAAACATGGTTGTAGTTGTATTGTTGCATTTTCTCTCTCATAATCAGCGTTGTAGTGGTTGGGCACTCCATGACAGTTGCAAACCACCCCTTGATGTTAAACATAACATCCTTCCACCTTGAGATTGAAAACACCCGTGTTTGTAAAAAAAATTGTTAAGTGACTAGCTATGTTGCAAGCAACAGCAAAAGGCATAAGATGGCAGCCAACATACTCGAATTGCATCACCACATTCAAAAGTGTTAGTGATTTATGCGCTGAAAATAACCTATAGTGGCTGAAATTGACTCAGCAACCTCTACAAACAAAAAATTACTCAAGTATGTGATTAGAATAGCTTGAACATCTGCATACAGAATGTTGGGTTGGCTAGAAATGTGAATGACAATAGCTCTATAACTTGGAATCATGAATTTTTTTTACAAAAAATCATCATCTTTGAATTCTCTTTTACACCATCCAACTGAAAATACCTTTATGGTTGTCATACAAGTTTAGACATGACTGATACTGCTACTGACAACATTAAAAAAAATGGTACAACCGCTGTCATACATGACGCTCTTCGCCAAACTCAGTGATGTGAGCGATTTAGGGGTGTGCCACAACCCTTCTTGGACCAAAATTTCAACAATTATATGCATGTAGCTTGAATTCCACTCAACCTTTGAGAGATGGCAATCAATGTTCAACAAGGGTCTTGAGTATTGAGTCTTTATCATTGTGTTAGGACACTCGTCATACTTTCTACAAATCCTCATGGACCTCCCTTCGAGCCAAATATATGTGTTAAAGAATTCATTTATAGAGGTAGCATTGAACACTTTCGAAAACTTGCCCTTCTTGTATCTCCCTAGAGCAAGTGAATCCCAAACTTTCATGTAATCAGGAGCCAAAATGAAAGAATCAATGCGGCCCTTGCCACTCCAAGTGCTCTTCATTCTATCAATGTTTCCATGTTGCTTCCCATGATGACCACAGTCTTGCCATGATGTAAAAAAGAACATCAAACTTGGCCTATGGTCATTCTTTGTCATATGTTGCCCATGATGACAACACACCCCCAATAACATAGTAAGAAGCAACAAATTCACAACACTTTCATACCTTTGGTTGTCCTCAATTTGTTTACCTTCCCCTAGCAAATGAAGGATGGTTGGGATATCTTCAACACCTCCAACCTTGGGATTCAAAATTACCTCATCTCTAATTCCTTTCAAATAATAAGTAGTGGTTTTTCCACAACTACAACCATCTTCATTCCTATTTTCTTCACCCTTCTTTTTAACTACACATGATCACTCTTTGTTCTCTTCTTCTACATAATTCTTAAAAGCCTTATCTCAATTGTACTTATACACAAGTCAACAAATAAAGCATAAATGGAAGTTAGGATGCCCATTTTCTCCTCCTTTGTATGAATTCAGGTACCCCTTGTTAGGTCAAAATTCTCAGCTCTTCTTCTATATTGATTCTTTCAAAAGCTCCTTCAAGTACCTTAGTATATGTTGTCTTCACCATCTTTTCCATGTCCTTTGAAGGACAATCATATATGGAAAACTCAATTGCAACTTTTTTTTCATTGCACTTCTTCAGCTTAGGTGCCCTTGGCATGCTTCCATGCTCTTGCCCTTCATCTTCTTTTCTCATATCAGACTTGCTTTTAACTTCAAATGGATTTGTCTTATTGGCTGCAACTTTCTTTGTCAACTCAATTTTGTCCTTGACTTCAAGCCAATTGACTTCCATTGCCAACATGTCCTTTGTAATGTCCCCATCATAACTTACACTGAAATTACACCCTGTTGATTGCAGTACTTTGGGCAGATTTATATTCTTCATGCCTTGGCCATTATCAAAAAATTAATATATCGTGAGGCCCCCTTTTTGTTGTTCCTGGTGTTATCTTGACACGATACTTGTATGACTACAAAGCATTGTATGGTTTACAAACAGTCACAACAAATAGCGAAATGCCTTTTGATAGAGGATTTCTAGTCAATATGTCCAACTCAGTCAACCCTTCTTTTTCATCTTCAGTTAACTTGTGAATAACATCCTCCTTGAGGTCATTGTGCATTGTTTTCATTACGTTAGACTTAATTATCAATTGTGCCCATATCTCACTTGGGCCCATATGTCAATGCAATTTGGAATTTGAATCGAAGTATCAGTATGCCCTTTGTTGCAAGTTGCATCCTTGACCATATTATCCTTTTTAATGTTCGGGATAAGAAGATATCTGAAATGGCATGGTGTAACACAGCAAATCTGAAGTATGACTTTCGTTTTCATATCTTGGGTTGTAATCAAATAGCTTACCATTTTCTGTAAATTATTTTAAGTGTTGTTTTGCTTGAATAGCTATCAATTTTGCCTCCTTCGCTCTCCTTAGCCAACCATCACACCTCTTTTGGGTCCTTAACATGTCTTTCATGCTGGCCTGCAATGTAATTGGGTTCCTTCCAACCCTAGGATCCACTTTTGTTGTGGGTGGCAAAACATTAAGTTCTATCTCACATGTGACTTATGCCCTTCTTTTATGCTGAACTCTTAGACTAAATAGCCAATGGCGCTTCCTCTTGTGCTGTTACATTTCTCCCACTACCCTTTTTCATGGTGGATGCCCCCATGAGCTATTCACCAACCTTTTTACAGTCTGAATTCTCTTGTTTTCTGATTCCTTCCTTGGAATTCTTACGAGGATTTGACTTTCCCTCTTTCCAATTTTCTTTTTCTTTTCTCATCACAATTTGAGAATTATTCTCATCTTCCTTTCACATATTCTCATCTTCCTTTCATAACCTTCTTATGTAAGCACAAAACCTTCTTTTACTTCGGTTCATCGTTTCATGTAACCTCAAAAACTCGTCAAAGGAGACTAGAGACTTAAGATGATCAGCCATCCCTTGATATTCATCAAAGATTTTGGTGGCCTCGAAATTGTACTTTTTTTGTCTGTTTGTATTTGTATCCCCACCTTTTGAATTAGATCTATGTGTAAAAACTTACATCACCAATCCATTTTAGACAGTTCAAATCCCACAGCTAGCCAACTCTGATATCACTGAAATGTCCCCAAATCAAACAAATGCAATAAATTTAAAAGTTACAGCAAACCCTAACCAAGCAAGTATATTTTTTGAAATTCAACCCCGAACTCTAGCATCCAAAACTTGTAATATGACGAATTAAATATGCGAACCCTCACTATTAATTTTTTAATGCTATAATTGAGCAATTAGGGCTCCAACACCTTTGAAACCACTGTCAAATAAGCGCCAAATATGCAGAAAACACAACCATATAAATCCCTAATTTTTTGAGATCATCCCAGATGAAAGGGCTGAAAATTTATATTAAAATTAGCCAATAAATATCAAAATATTTATAGAATATTTCAGAATTTTTTTCAAGCTGTAATAGTCTCATGAACACTCAGGAAAAGCTCCAAAGGGGGTCCCCAAAGCTAAAAAATATTATTTTCCAAATATCAACTTCTCACAACCTTAATGGGGTCTTCAAATCCACGTAACCCTTGAAAAAAGAGGTCTTCAAACCTGAAATTACTGATTATTGCCCTAGTTGAGCTTCCAAACCAAGTCAACAACCTCCAATAGTTAGTCGCCAACTCTAGAACAAATCACAACCTTTCCAAAAGGAAAATACTAGAAGTTCTGAATATTAAAGCTCAATACAACTTTTGTGTCACACCAAAATAAGGGTTTTCATTCCTAATTTCACTTTCCATTGAAGGTTTTCGTCATCCACAGTAGAAAGTTAAGCAAGCATGCTCAAAATCATAAATTTTAATCAAAAACATGATAACCTTTCAAATGATCATCATCCCCCTTCTACTCTTCTTTTTCATCAAACCCTTCCCCAAAAAGAGGCGCTCCACTTGGAGGAAGAGTTCGAGTAGTTTTAAAAAGATCATGCATTATTTTCATTAATATTATTATTTTAAGTATTTAGGAATAGTTTTTATTGTAAATAATAATATTATTCTAATCTCGAAAAGGGGACATTACACTTGCTCTCATACCACTATTCTGAGAACATAGACAAATTTGGACTAGAATTGATTAATTTAAAAAGAAAAATTTATGAGGTATGTAAACATCCAAATTTAATTAGTATTTTTTTCTAAAAACAAGTTGTAAAACTTTGCTCCAACTACAACTAATAAACAGAATAGCTCAAGCTCGGAAATGAGCCACTCCCAATTTTGAAAACAACAAGTGTTTAGTGTAAAATTGTCTAGTTTCTTTTCACATTATCATGTACTTATTACAATACAATGTCTTGCTATATTTATAAGCAAGAAAACCTTCTCTAAAAATAACTAATCTTTGTTGCAGTATAAAGCAATCTAAAAATATAAATAACAAATCTTTGCTTCATCACCGATGAGATGTTGGTGGGTTGATTAAGTGGGTTTATTGTGCCCAGCCCCACCCAGGTTCAACACTGATTGGGCAATTGACGCTGGTTGTGACTGTATGTGTTGGATTGTGGGAACTAGGGCCCCTATTTGTGTTATGGGAATTGGGCCCTTGATTGTGGTCCATCCAATTCATAACGCCAATCAAAAACACTCTAAACACACACACACACACACATTCTTCATCATAAAACAATCTAAAACTTCCTATAACAGTTTTATCTATTGTCTTTCCCTGCGTTTATTTATTCTAATACCTTAAATAAACTAAACATTTGCTTAGATTTGTCACATAACTTTTCCCATTGAAGCGTTCCACATTGATAATGACTCTGTCACCTTCTCTACAAATTTTCGACTGATTGGTGATAGATAGCCTCAATCAAACCACACCATGGCCTTGGGCTCAAAAAAATCTTTCCAAACAAAAGAGGCTCTAAACTCCATCGTATGCCCAAGATGTCACAATTTTTTTATCCCCTTCTCCAACCAATAGAAAATTGCCCTATGATGATCGAATGAACGTCAAATTTAAGGTTCATCCATTTTTATTGAAATTTAAAACTATTACATTCGCTTCTCCCACCCCCTTTGTTGATCATTGTAGTTACAACTCTCAATGTTATTAGTACAGGGATCTTAACTATATCTATCTGATAAATCCATATCAATCTCGAGGCACCTATCTTGGATTTGTCAAATACCACATTGATAATGAATCCATTATATTCCCCGTGAATTTCCCATTCACTGGTGATAGATGGCCTCAATCTAGCTGCACCACTATGCCAGACTCGAAAAAATCTTTTCAAGAAATTTAAGGTTGGCCATTTTTACCGACATTTCACACTATTTCAAAGCCATACCTCTAAAGTAGCAAATCACTTTGAAGTTAGGATTGCCAACTTGCAGTGACATGTATTGGCGCCAAATGTAAGCAATCATAACTTTGAATTGTACAACATCCATACTTACAAGGCGGTTTGCCCATGAAAATGCAAGATAATGACCATTTGCTCCTAGTAGTAGATCGTTTTAACAAGATGTGTATGTTGGTTCCATGCAAGTACAAAAGGCTGCTTTTAAGTTCTTCAATAATGCATGGGTGCACTTTGGGTTTCTAACACTATAGCAATAGGGATGCAGCATTATTAGGCAAGTTTTAGACCACTTTGTGGGATAAGATGAACACTAAGTTAAGCGCTCTAGCACATTCCATCTTCAAACAGATGGCCAAACCAAAGTAGTGAACTAGAAATTGGTGTAGCTCTTGATAGAGTACAATCAAAATAGACCAATCACTTGGGATGAAAACTTCGCCTACATTACACACTCATTTAATAAGGTCGTTCACACTTCTACTCATATGTCTCTATTTGAGAAATGTTTTACATATTAACATGCTCCACCGCATTCCATCCTCAAACAAATGGCCAGACCGAAGTAGTAAACTGGACATTCATGCAATTTCTGATGGAGTATACTCTTAAGAGTCCAGAGACATGGGCTGAAAACATAACTTCTGCTCATTTGTCTACATTTGAGAAGTGTTTGGGCTATTTGCCTTGAACTCCATTTGTTGTTGTACAATGTACAAGAACAACAAGATGGCACACAAAAGGAAGTTATTTTGGAAGCAACCAAGGCCGTCACATTCATTGGAAAGGATCAGATTGACAGACCAAAGGCAATTCTTGACATCTAAGCAAAGTACAAGGCTTGCCATGATCAACATAGAATACAGCACAATATCCAAGTAGGAAGCATGATATGGCTCAACTTGGGAAAGGATAAGCTTCAATGGCAAGGAAAAACACTCAAGCCCGTCTGGTACGGGCCATCTGAGATAGAGTATCATTATGGGGACAATGCTTTCAAGCTTAAACTACACTCATAAATGGGGACATACTCAATTGTAAACATGGAACACTTGAAGCTCTTTGAACCTTCTATCTATATTGAAGGAAATGCAAGGAAAATCTTGTCTTCCATTGAAAACTTCCCCATACACAGAGGGGTGGGAGAATTGTTTTTCTCAATGAACAATGAATGGTACCCTAAACAAGAAGAGATGACTGTGGACATGCAGAGGGGTGGGACTTTAAAAGTTTTTCTCAAGAAGCAACGAACAGTACTGCAAACAAGATGGGAATGGGGGATTTTTCTCATCTTCTTCATGCTTAAGTTTCCGGGGGCCAAAAGCCTCCCCAATTGAGAGGAATGATCCAACATAGATCAATGTGCTTTTGATGCCTACTCATCCAGTGCTAGAAAGTCGTCAAACCACTGTTAGAGCTAGAAACAAAGTGTCAAAACCATAGAGAAGCAAGGGGAAGCACATGGAAGAGGTCTCGATTATTTCAGCAGGCTGACCGAGTTGCCAGGGGCTCGAAAACTGCAGTCTCTGAATCTCAGCAGGCCATTATAAAGACTATAGGAGTGCCTCACAATATGGGGATGTCATAACAAACTATGGAGAAATTTTCCTCAACAAGCTTGAAGATGTATGTGAAGGTGTAGGATTACAAATGACTTGAAGAGCTACCAGATGACATCGTGTAGGAGAAAACAAACAGGAAGGAATCGATTGGTCAATGTTAGGTGATATATACCCACGACTTCAAGAGAGAGTTTCCTTTGACGGAGCTTCCCAGCAGTAGTAAGGAGATAGAGCAGTAACAGAGTAAGGCAGAAAACAGGAAGATCGTTTCCAAGCTCCAAAGTGAGTGAGACCGTTATAGACACCTGTAAAAACTGATATTAGCAAAGGAGAACAAAGTTGCAACCTTTTGCCTGCAGGGTACATGAGGGTTTTCACCATGTAAAGCTTGGTGACTATGTGTAAATGAATGTAATTCTGTATTTACTGTGCACAATATTTCCACTTAATTGTTGTATGTGTAGGGTTTTGTCAATCGAGAACTGCAATTCATGAATCTCAAGTATTGTGTATGTTGATTTCAGTAGAAAAGCATTGTTTAAAGCCACATATCATTAATAGTATCTTTTGGTGGGTTGTATCAGCTAAAAATTGCACAATTATAGATCACCATTTAGGAGGACGAGGTTTCCCATAATTAGTCTTGATGTTAAATAAGCACTAATGCAGTAGCATCTATTTTTTGTCATAGACTTAGGAGTAAATCGTCAGCAGTTACTACTTATAGGAATATAACCTTTGATTCAAATCTAGGAGCATCAGTCAGAGTCCTATAACTAGCAATTGTTAAAAATAGATACGTAAAGAGATACTGAAGTCTGACAGACTAACATATATATCGGTCAATTGAATGCTGTTAAATTTAAGAACCAATTTCAGGCATTTACTGTGGATAACAAAGGCCATGCTGACATTGTGATACAAATAGAGATAGGCTTTTGAATTTTCTTGGCCCCTTCTTCTGCTAAGTTTTTGTAGCTTATATAGTGTCATCTCGTCATTTTGTTTGGATGGTGTATGGTGCTGCTTGCTAGGAACAGAAACACTTGGCTAAAACTTAGGAAATCGGGATTTATTTCTTAGAAAATTCCTCGTCTTGAGTGTCAAAAACTGCTCCTAAGCAGTAGGAAGATACCATAGCTCCTTTTGCCACCAAAAGGCTAGAATGAAGCTTAAAAAATATTGTCCTAGCTTTCAGGAAAAGATTCTGATTTCCTGGAGCATTGGGCAAGCCACTAAATGTAAGTCTACCTGCTGCTTGTTGTCCAATGTATAGCACACCTCTGACTGGAACCTAAGAGACCCCCACCCTATTTCTGACCAGTAGCAACTAGAACAATAGAAGAACTATTTTGTTCAGGAGAGTAGAGAAAAACAAGCCAGAGTGGAATGCTGGAGCAAGGATTTTGTTGTAGCAAAATCCTAAAAACTTTCTTTCATCTGATCTAAAAAAAATGTCATAATTGATGCTTAATCTTTGTGCTCTAGTCCAGGCACAGATACAGTAGAAAGATTTGTGAAGAACTTTTCCCATTACCGGTATGCTATGTAATTGAAGGCAAGAGACATTATATTTTGTGTGGCCAGGTGTGAATCAAATCTGGGTTATCTTCAGATCAAGAGAGAAACAGTGGGGCAATTGTCTTTTAGATGCCCTGGTCAACTTCATGGCAAGTATTCTCTGCAACGATATATGTTTTCAGTAGGCTGATTTGTACGAGGTAAGGATCTTGCAGTGTATTGAATAGAAAAGGACTCTAACGAAAATTTAAATGTCTATTCAAGCTTGGACCTGTGAATACGCCAAAAAGGTAGGTGTCACCTCAGGTTCCAAAAGTAAATATTGGATTCATCGAAAGACAATATGAAAGCTGAATGCGCATTGCAAGGGTGATAAGATCAATTTAAACTTAAGGAGAAGGTACATATTATTACTATTTTAAAGTAATAAATTTATATTCTCTTCATATGACAGCAGTAAATGGAGATTATGGGTTGGTCTGCATTTCTAAATACGGCAAGAACAATTGAAAAGTTAACTCGTGGGCAATCTGATCAAGCACCATAAGTTAGGCACCGCCTCAATCTTGGCATGGTACCAACACCAACTCAAGTGCATGGCAGGTCTGATTCTTCAGTTTTGCCATATCTCTCACATCTGGACTCCATTTTGGCTCTTGTTCGAAGCATTGGAAAGCTCTCATCCCAAGGATCATCTTTGTTCAAAGTCTCAAAGTTCCAAACATCACAATTTTGTTTCAATTCCAAACAGATAAATCAGGTGCCATTCTCACCTCAAATGCGTAATAGGTGCAATTCTTCCATTTTATCATATCTTTCACAGCTAGACTCCATTTTGGCTCCCATTCGAAGCATTGGAAGCTCGCATCCCATGGATCATCTTTGTCCAAAGTTTCAAAGTTCCAAACTTCACCTATTTTGTTTATAATCCAAATAGAGAAATCTGGTACCATTCGCACCTCAAGTGTGCAGCAGGTGCAATTCTTTAGTTTTCCCATACCTTTCACATGCAAACTCCCTTTTGCCACCCATTTGAAGCATTGGAAAGCTCTCATCCTGAAGATCATCTTTGTCTAAAATCTCAAGGTCTCAAACTTTATAGATTGTATAAAATCCAAATGGAGATCCAGAAATTTGGCATCAAATAGCCGGGCCTCACAGGTACGTCGAGTGCATTTCTCCACCATGCCCAAAACTGAACTTAGTCAAAATTCAAAAAAAATAGTCCCCATGTGTTGTGCTTGTCCTAAGGATCATCTTTGTCCAAAGTGTCGAGTTCCAAAACTCAATAGATTTTGCGTAAAATTCAAGTGAAGATCCGACAAAAGCACACCTTAAAAAATGGTTGGCCCAACCTCACGAGCACACCAGACCTAAAAAATGCACCAAAATACAAGGGCAAAAATGCAAAATCTTGTTTTTCTCATATCTTTCACATCCGGACTCCATTTTGGCTCCTATTTGAAGCATTGGAAAGCCTCTTGCAATGAACGATCCACTGATATGAAATATTTGATCCTCTGAGACAAATTTTGGCAGGAATACAAAGAGAATGAAATTTTGTTCTGACATGAGCTCTCTGTTTTGTCATATCTTTCACATCCGAATTCCATTTTGGCTCCTATTCAAAGCGTTGGAAAGCGCAATTATGCCCGAGAGGCCAAGGCCATAGATATATCCTTCATGTATATAGAGTGGTTAACGCAAGGGAGATGGGATTGGGTGGTCCTAACTCATCTAAGTGGGCAGCCCCCCTCTCGATCCACAATATTGTGTAGATGCGTACCAACCTATGTGGTTAGGAGCCTATCTACTCTCTATGGGGGTAGGGAAGGGAAGGTGGTCGACCATTGGCCTATGTGGGCATGTTTGTCGTCTATCTCTCTTTCTGGTGAGAGCGACTATTTATAGTTAGTCGACACCCCAAGGAGCGATCCTCAAGGAGTCGACCTATGGGAGAGGACTCGACCAATAGTATCGTAGAGATAGAGGCCACCAACCCCCCTCTCAGTGCAATATTTTATCCTTAGAGACTTTTCTCAGATATATTCCCTTCTCTAATTTCAGTCAAGTGGCTCTTTATACGACCTAGTTTCAGATATGAATGTGTGGCACATACATGGTGGGAGTATGAATAAGTGTTCACATTATTTGCAAACTCTACCACCCAATGGTTAAAGCTCAGTGGGCCCACTCGATAATTTATTTGTAAAAAGGAAGTGTGCCCTGTATACTTTGGTAGGTCTTTTTTAAATCAATATATTATCATTTAGTAATATTTAGGTCACTTTATTAAAAAATGAAAGGTGAATGTAAAAATATAAATGTAATTTTGGAAAGAACAGTTACAAGAATATGAAAGGTTAGTCCCATTTTCCTGTGTTATAAATAGGACAAATGTGTAATGTCCCAATTTCCACATTATGAATAAATAGGTCTTGAAGATCTTTAATCTATTCCCCATAGACTAATGGATTGGGGAATATTATTTTATTAATTATTTATTAATTGTCGAAATAGTGATTTTTATAATAAGGCAATTATTAATTAATTAATAGAATATTGAAAAAGTGGTTTTTACCACTAAAATGCTTAAATGAATTAACTATTAATTTGTTTCCCTTAAAAGTAATTTTAATTACTATTTTAATTAAAATAATTAATTAATATATTATTCAAAAAGAAGATGTCGGCATGGAAGCTAAAGCAAGGGAAAAAAAGGTGTTTATCTTACCGAAGTGGTTCACCCTCTTTAAAAGTTATAAATACATGGCGAAGGCTACAATGGAAGATACGCTGAATTTGATATTTTTATTTTTCATGCTTGAAAAAGACTATTGGGATGCATGCCCAATAGAGGTTCCCTACTATTGATAATTGATCAATCTAAAAAGTGTTTTTTGACACCACATTTGCAAAAAGAGATCTTGTTTATGCCCTCAAGAGTGGGGCGAATTGCTTTGAAGGGCTTGTGTGCATGTTTTTGAGGGTTTCGTGGTATTTTCTTTGCATCTTGAGTTCATTAATTTATTGTGTTACTTTTCAAAGTGGAGCGAACCACTTGGGGAGTTGGGAGCTAGGGTTTGAAGGCTTCAATTAGTCAAAAAAATCACAAATTAATTAATCTGATTTTATTTACTATTTTTATGATTATCCTTGTGAAGTTTTGGATGATTTGGGAAGGATTTGGAAGGAGAAAAATTAAATAATAATTTGTAGAATTATTATTTATTTATCTAACAGGGTTTCAAAGGATTTTCCACTTGCGGAAGGCAAGAATATTTTTTATATTTTCTGCTATTTTTCCAAGCACTTTGGAAGTTAGGCGATTGACATAGAAGGGCAAATTTGGCATTTTTCATGCTCAAACAAGTCGCTGGAATTTTCCTGATATTTTTTTGAGGATCGCAACTATTTTTAGCAAGGGTTTGAAGAGGAATTTCACTCCGAACAGCAGCTGTAATTTTGATATTAAATCATAATTTTCTGCCATCTTTTTGTGGCATTTGAGTTTCAAAAAAAGGGTAAAAAGGGTACTTATTTGTGCAAATTTAATTATGAAAATTTCTTGCACATTTTCAGTTATTTCAGAACAATTTGTTGGCTGAATTTTACCCACAAAACCCTCTTTTTTTTTGGTGCCTAGGGTTTCTTGGGTTTATTGAGGGTTTTAAGAATTTATTTTGCAATCTAGGGTTTGTTGATTGCATTCCCAGATTTAAGGATTTTGGGGGAAACCCCTTTTACTCTAATTTGTCCCATTTGGGGACATTACAAAAGGGCCATTGTATAGGGGGTTCTTCTTTCTCTTAGACCTAGGAGAGGGCATTCTGCAACTTTGTGTGTTGTATATACTTTTTTGGATTTGTTAATTTAATACAAGAAAGTGGGTGTGATTAATTTCTGGATTTGTGGGTTTTAATGTTTTTTGTTTGTGAAATTTGCATTGTTGTTCATGGATAGAGAAGCCATTAAATTTTGCATTTTTACTTCATTGTATGTAAGGCTTTGATTTCTCAAACTTTGTATTGAGAATCTCGGTGCATGGACTTTGTGCCTTATGCAAGCAATTTGATTCAAGAGGAGACTTTGTGCTTTCAAGCAACCTTTTTTTACCATTCCATCTATTGCTCCTAGTTTCAATTTTATGTATGAGGAAGAATTTCCCATTCATTTAATCCAAATATGAGTTATCTAAGCGGTCTTCTGTGTTTATTACATTGTGGGTTTCTCACCTTCACCTCCATCTCCATGCACTCTCCTTCTATTTCCCTTTTGCTTCTTTTTTGTGCTTTCCGATCCAAAGAAATCAAAGGCCCCCAAAAACCCATATTCTACGAGGGCCCTACGCCTCTCAAACGCAAAGGAGAATCACCTCTCCAATGCTGATTTCTCCAACACTGATTTATCCAATGTTGCAAAATCATGCCACTGCCCATTAGGAAAATCAATAAAATAAACAAGAAACCACAGCAACATATAATTTTGACAACATGGAGTAATGTTGCAAATCTTCCTATTGCCAATCTTGAGTGTTCGAAGTACCGCTGATTGGGCTATATACAGCCATCTAGTACAGGGAAAAAGATATCAAGAATAGTTGTAGTAGTGCCATTGTAGCTACAGAATTGATGTGCCTTTGCAGTAATGCTAGTATCTGAAGTAATTTTGTTTATTCACCTAAATCTGATCTTCCTACTGCACTTTAAAACCATGGTTTCCTAATTTGATTAAATGTGCCACAAGGCTGTTCTCTCTGGGCTGTGAATAGAAAGTCTGAACCTCCTTTCTGCTTTATGTCAAGTTGCATCTTCTGTAGTATAAGGCATGATTAGTGTGTTCCAGAAGTAGGACAGCCACAGGCAAAATAGGTAAGGTTGGTAAGAAAAAGGTGAAGAGAGCCAACCCAGTGTGTTACAAGATATAGCCTTCCATTACAAAACTGCCCCTAAGATTGCTCCTGCAGATTGGTGGCGTGAAAAAAATATGACAAAGGAGGATCAGAGGCACTACCAAGCATGGTGCATGCAAGAATAATATATAACTCTGCTGTCAAATAGAAAATTTTTGGCCTTAAATGCAAATTGGTCGTGGACAGTTGCAGTCGGGTCTTTAAAATTTCCCACTTTGTAATGTGCCCAACAAACACAAATCAAGTGAGGGATTTGGGTCTTGAAAAGTATGGACCAGCTAGGCCTCAAATCTAGGACCTCTAAGGGACATCTCTGGGCACTCTACCACACTTCCACCATACCTTCAGAGGTTCTGGTAATTTCTAGGGTGTGGATTGAACCTCCAACATTTGATTTGATAATCAATCTGCATGTGGCAGGCCCTAAAGTCAGCTGCAAGCCTGGTGCTATAAGGCTCAGATGTAAATTTTGTTTTATATTGGACATAGTCCCTTATTGGTCGTTTGGGTGTGTCTAGATATATTGACATATAATGTGTGTTTGTGGCTTAGAAGACCAGACATAAATTTTCTTTTATTTTATTATAACCACTTCTCTCAATGTGTGTATGTATAGATGTATATATCAAGGTTACATTGGTCAGTGGGTGTTTCAGATGGTGCGAATCAGAGCACCACTTGTGAACCACCAAAACTTGGTTCGAATGGTGCACGAATATGCAGGGTGTGGACCCTCAAAAAGTAGGTATGTGGGGTAACATTAAAACTATAAACATTAAACTTGAAAGTTGACATTTGTAATATAAGATTATCATGAAACATACTAAAATTTTAAATCGAATATATCATTTCATATTAGATATAATATACTTTTAATGCATCAACAAATAACATGAGCCAATTATACAGTGAACATAATATCCAAAGTGTTCAAGAATTGTTTCTTACTACGTGTATCAAAATTACAGAACCATGTAGTTGTCGGATAACATCAGCTTTCAAGTTTCAACAAAAAAATAGTAGAAAAGTCATGAACAGGACGAGCCAGTCTCTGTTTTCTAGCTGAGAAACTTTATTGGCTACAAGTTGAACCCTTAAATCCTTGTTTGTTGGCTGTTCTATAAAAAACAGCTGTTTGCTGTGAATGATATGAAGAGAAGGAGGGCAGTTGGGAATGAGAGTTGTGAAGTCGAATGAATAAAATGATAATAGATATTAGATGAAGTTAGGGTTGTCATTTGACTTTTTATGAATTTTTTTTTCTTCTCAATTTTTATAATTCCATCTCTATGATTGTTTGCTTTTAAAATGATTTTTAAAGCGGTGCATACCTTAGTTAGGGGAAAGTACTCAGTACATTGAGATAGACCCGGTGCATCTAGGATGCAGGTTGTGTTTTGCGCCTATACCCCATGTATGCAGGGCAGGTATGTTTCTGGTGCGATCCAATTGTGGCCAGATACACACAACCAGACAACCTTGGAATGTATATAAAAGATGAAGGTAGTTTTTTAATATATAAACAGGTCTCCAATATGAGAACCCCTTGTGGAAGCTCAAAGGGGATTTATTTTCATTTACCTTCGATAGTGTTCAAATTTTGTACCTCTGGGTTTCAACCTTATAATCAAGCGCATGAGTGAACCAAACCTTGTCAATCCACCTAACCCTGTGTATTTATGTATGTATGCACACATCCATTATATATTGCCCTAGAACCCTCTGTAGGCCGGGTGTTGTTTCAAGGCATGTAGGTTTTATTTTATATTGAATATAATCTCTACCCTTTCTGTGAGAGAGAAAGGGGTGGATGTGCCCTAGAGTCCTCCGCACGTCTGGTGATATATGTAAACAGTCAAGACATAAAAACCACATGTAATAGGTTTTTTTTTAATTTTGTGTGTATATGTGTGTAATGGTTTGTGCCTGAATTCCTTTGAAGGGCTGGAGTTGTGTAAAGGCCTACGAGGCTCGAATGTAAATTGGTGTTATGCTGGATCCAGTTTCTTTTCGTCTTGTGTATATATACTACCGTCATAGTACTATCATTATTCTTGTGGGTTTGTGAAAAATGTACGTTTTCTGGTCTTAGGGATGAACTTGGAGTTTCTTACCCTGAATCGTGAAATACTAACGAAAAAAACGAAAAACAAACTTAAAATTCTACACAGCCGCACCCAGAAACCTCTTATACATTGAATCACAGCGAACAAACAGTGAGAAACATAAAACCCTAATCTGCAGATAGCTTTACTTGAAAATATGACAAAACCAACAATTAAAATAACCTCAAATCCACTTCAAAATAATCAGCAATGAATCCTAAATTACTGAGACTGATTTAATCCAACCGCTTTTGGCAAATCCATAATCTGGGTTCTTACTGATATATCAGTTAAAAATTACAATGCGAAACACAGTGAAATAAAGAAAGTAGAAACTACTTGTTTCCCTTGGGATGAGGAGGGCAGTAGGTGACAGAGGCAAGCATCACACCAGGAAGCACTACATTCTGTGCTATTTTGGCAACCTTGCGGACAAGAGGCTGCCCCTTCATCGACCAGATCGCGAACCACGCCATATTTTCCTTTCTTCTCTGTCTGGACTCTCTTTCTTCTCCTGCTTCGGTGCTTTATGAACCCTCTCTCTCCCATACGTCAATTCTATACATGTGGGACGGGGTCTATATACCTATATACTGTGTTACTTTTTTTCCTGTTGCGCGCCAGGTAGAATTGCATTCGAGTTTTCCTAATTGAACTCCTTCACCCTTGTACATGTCTATTCATTCTTTTAGCTTGTCAATATATAACCTAAAAAATTTGGGAGACAAAGGGAACCCTGGTTTGCTTCTTATATCATTTCGAAAGTATACAAAAAAAACTCTAAATATGTTTTGATTTTGGCTTTGATTTGTTCATATAGTATGTGGATTGTTATCGTGTATTGCACTGAAATCTTTCGTTCTTCCATTCTATTCCATAATTTGTTTATCGATATTGTACCAAATGTTTTCTTGAAATATATGGAACAACAATAGACTTCACTTTTTTTATCCCAAACCTTCTCAACTAAGTGTTATGCCCATATTTTTGTATGAAGAAATCCATAAAAATACAGGGCAATTTTTTTAAGTAAGTACATTACGTACACGAGGTGACTTACAAAACTCCAAGTGTCCACTAAACTATGCCATGTGAAAATTCCGTTGCAGTTGCATGGTCATTGTGACATCCATGTCAATCTTGCCTACATAATGCAACTTATTATGACCTAGATTACCTAACACGACCTCTATGAGCATGTTGGGCCCCATGGTCCACGTGATCTTGGGCTCATAGTTAATATGGGAAGGAATTCTACATGATCCAAGGCTTACATGATCCAAGGCTAAACAACCCAATATTTTGATCAACAGGGTTCAAATGGTGCCCCAAACAGTTTCAACCAATTGGAGGGCTCAACTTCACAACTTAAGTCACAACTTGAGTCTAATTCCAAGTAGAGTTTTTTAATTATAAAAGGCCTTTAAAAAGTCATAAATATCTCGTATGACCTCAAAGAGAGCCTAAAATATCATAGGCTAGCCCTTGTTGAGTGGAGCATTCAGTATCCAGCATTGGATCTAGGCTGTCCCTATTATTGGATTATGTTCAATCACAAAAGACCTAAATATCCTTATGGATATCTATAAATGCTCCTTGTTTCAACCAATAAATAAAAAAGAGAAAGGAGATTTGGGAAGGAAGGGCAAACTTATATCCCTTTCCATTTGTACCTCGTAACCCTAGTCAACCACCCCTAGTGGGGTCATGTGCAAAAATACACGCTCTAAAAAAATCTAAAAATTGGCGTTCAATAGTGGCAAAGAAACATTGAGTGAATTTTAAGTCCAACAACATTCATGGCACATCTCTATGAAAATATGTGCCCTCGCATGGACAAAAAAGGCATTTAGAGGAAAAGCTTACATGCCTACCATTAATGGCCACCTCTAAGTCCTTGACTTCAAAAGTTGAGTTAAGGTGATTTCATTGATTACAAAAGAGTTTTAGGAAGCAAGGAATCCCCATGGGACCTCACCCTGACTTCGTGACCAATTCAAGTACTCTTCCCATTTTGGTACATGAGTCCTCCAACAACCATTAATGGCCACTCGGAGGTCAAAATATAGAATGTAAGAAACTAAGTTTCAATAAAAAAAAATCTCTTCCTAAGCCTATGTTTATAATCTCAAGCTTCACAAAAAGCCTCTTGGAGATTTTGGACTCTTATAGTAATCAAAAAGGTGAAGGGAACTTCAAGCTCATGATAGCCATTAATGGTCATCCAAGGTTTTCCTAAAACCAAGCATTTTATTTCAGAGTCAAGTCAAAAAAAATGTTCCATGCAAAATAAAACATAACAGGTATCCCTATGTGCCTGCAATGAGCCAAACAAGGCCAAGGGTTAATATCTAAGTTTTCTTAAAAATTAAATAGTTATTTTCAGGGTTATACCTTTAAAATTATACAACATGAAAGGGCTCAAAAAATTAAGGGTACCCTTAAGGATCACCCCTCCCCTAAGGCATTGTGTGCCCCTAATTAACCTAACAAAGTTCAAGGCTTAAGGGTTATATACAAGGCTGCAACCTAAATTATAAGACACATTATAGTGTTAAAATTTTATAAAGCAACTTAATTTTTTTTTTTAAAAAGCATATCCTTAATCAAACCAACCCATGGCTAAAATTCAAACCACCCACTCTATATCACTATGTTATGATTGGTTATTAAAACCACTAACCTGGTATTAAATCATGGTTTTAACAAAAAGTGTCAACCTTATTCATACCCACTCGTGCTTAAAAGCACCCTTCACATTATCGAGTTCGACTATGTTTATAAATTGCTAACCCTTTTCAAATCATTTTACCCTTTTGACTCCACTAAGGTCATATGGGTGACAAACAACTAGCCACTCGAGCCTACCCTAAAAGAAAGGGCACAACCCAACACCTTTAGGGCATGTGGCATTTACAGCCTTACCCACTACTAGTTTTCATAAATTCACCACAGGCACGAGAAAACTTCAAATGTTTTGGAACCAATTCCTATAGTCTTAGAAAACTACGTACTTTGATCTAAAATTATATTTGACATTTGATGTTCTTTCATTTAGGTGCTTAACTAGAGAGAATGCATGCAAATTATAAGGGGATTTAAGACCATTTAGAACCTCCAACTTCTAAAATCTACCCAAATTAAACTATGGATCCAAAAATAATTATGTAAAATGTTTCTGAATCACGATAGAGTCCACTACAACACGAAGAACTAAGGAAGATCTGAATATAACATACTAGCCCTTTAGAGCCTAAGGGATTGCAAGTATTTTAAAGCACTTTAAGCAGAAATTGAATATTTTTCTTTGTACTACTATGTCTAACCAACAAGATGACATATTAGAAATATTTTTCTTATTTCAAATATTCTATTGAAAAACAAAGTTTATATATTATAATTTACCTCCTTCCACAAGGGTGCATGAAGGAGTGTCACATTAATTTGAAAGCTCAATAAAATTACTTATTTATTCCACTTTATCAATTACTTTACAGCTGAAATAAATACATTTTTATGTCTCCCAACAACCAATCAATAAATACATAAAATACGAAGAAGAGTTGTAGTCTTTTAGAGAATCTTCTAGTTCCACAAGTACTTCCTGCAAATCCAAGGCAAAGAGAGGCTCGCCTCCCATTCTATTGCCATCATCAAAACTACCCTAAGCCCCTCCAAGTTAAGGACTCTTATTATTGGTCATATAGATTATCATATAATTTTTCTAAGATATGGAGGAGGGTTTGGTTTACACTAAAATTAAAGGTAGACTAGGCAACACCTCTTGTTTAGTGCCTCTTACTACGAGTTAGGACACACTTCCTATGCTTGTGCCAAAATACACACAACCCAAACACAAGAAAATAAATGTTCTCAATGGAATAAACTTCAAATATTTTTTGTAAGGATATAAGACCCGTTTAGATGATCTTTCATTACTAAATTCTAAGGAATAAGAAAAGGATAACTTAGGGATGATCACTCACCCTTTGTCCATCCTATCTCTATAATTCAAGCCCATTCGGGAAGCATAAATTTTCATTTTAAATACTCAAATAAGATAGTCAAAACAACAAATAAAGTGGGAGTAAAACCTTCCCAAACACCCTTAAGATGGTTTACAAAAAGAAGTGACCTTGGGCCCACAACATGTACAAACTATGAAGAGGATTGTCAACCAAGGGCCTTGGTAATCCATAAGATGTTTGCAAAATTTTAGTGAGGGAAAAAATAGGTTCCTTTTAAAATAAATACATTAAACATGAAGGTGTACATATACTTCTTACATTAGGTTATCTATTTGAGAAGTAACATTCCTTCCTTTAAGGCCTAACATCCAACTAGCATCCATCTCCCAAAGTTTCCTCCTAGTCTCTCCAAGCTTAAGCTCCAATTCCATTTCAAAAATGGCTAAAAAGTGTGCACAAGGATGGATTTCCATTTACTTATATGGAAATCCCTCAATCATTGGCCAATGGTAAAGTGACACCTATCTTTTCTCATTCCTTTGCCTCTTGATTACAAACATGTATAATGCTTAAGGAACTCAAATTTGAACACATTTGCACTAGCTTAAAGTGGGGGATAGAGTTTTCAAAGATTTCTTTCAAATGTTCAAAGCCTTAATTCCCTTTGATCTAATTAAAGTGATCCAAGAGGATAGTTATCACTTCACTAAAATGCTTGATATGGTCAGAGCCTTTGTTAAGCATTATCGACATGTTTTCACAGCTTAGGAACCTTCCTCGGAGCAACAATAAGTTCTTGACCAATGCCTTTCAATTGTTCTGAGCAAAGTCACTCCTTCTCAACAAGTTATCTGTGATAGACAACTCTATGTTGAGAATCTCTATGAAGCAGTTATGCATATGACCAATGAAAAAACCTTGGATGTGATAGCTTGCTTTATGAATTTTACAAAAAAATGTGGGACATTGTCGGGCTTGATCTTTATCAAGTCTATTTTGACTTCCTTCCTAGCTAGTCATTGGGCTCAAGCATTAAAAAAAGGCACATAAAATTCATCTTGAAAGATGGTAACCCTAAATTGATATGCAATTGGATGCCTTTCACTTTGTTTAATGTCTCCTACAAAATTATTACCAAAGCTCTGGTGCTTTAGGTTTTCCACCTTTTACATGTGATTATTCAACTCGAGCAGACATGGTTTATCTAAGGAAGATATATCTTAGACAATGTTAATGTTATATGGTAAATCATGGAATGGGTTTGCTACTCTAATCAGAAGCTTGTGTTTATCAAAATTGACTTCAAAAAAGCTTATAATTGTATAGAGTGGCCATTTATTTTGGATGTTGCAAACTCTAGGATTTGGCCCAATTTTCTTGCAATCAATTTGTATGCTTTCGCAGATGCCTCTTCCTTTATTTCCATCAATGGAGCTAGCTCAAAGCACTTTTATCTTTTTAAATCCATTAGGTAGGGTTGACTGTTGGCTCTGGCTCAATATGTTCTTGTTGCTAAAGGTTTATGATAGCTACTTTCCAACCCTTAATATTAAGGCTTAGTCTATGACATCTCCTTGCCTGCAAAGGAACCTTTGAAACTTCTTAATGGGAATTTCATAGATGATTCATTTCTCACTCTCATTGATTATGAGTCTAATATTGTTAATTCCATGTTTTGTATTGATACATTTTGTTTTGATTATGGCTCTACCATTTAATGGCATAAAACCCAGTACTACAGATAATTGTTCCTCCCCCACCTCCTTGGTTGGCTCATTACGAGTGGAAGCTACTCTAACATGACAAAATATTAAAATTCTTGGGTATCCATTTCTCATTCTAGGGCTCCCCCTCTAGACTTTGGAAATATGTGGTGGATAAGGTGGAAAATAAGTTGTTGTTTTGGATCACCAAACCATTATTAATGGTTGGTGTAGTCATATAAAATGTCAAAATTGGTAGCTTGAGTGTGGCGTGTGATACCTAGCCCATAGGTCCCTCTTACATGCTCTCATGACCCTTCTAGACACCTTTTTTTATTCCCAATCATCCATAGACTTTTGAAACCTGATTCCAGCTCAATCAGGTTGCATTTCCCATGCTAATTTCATCCCTCCAGGTCCCGCACCTGAAGGATAGGAGCGCCCAACTTGGAATATAGTGTTGGACCCTAGGGTGTCCTATTTTGGCACTCATATCCAATTGCATTTTGAGCTCCAATAGTTATTTCCTTTAGGTTCCTATTCTTCATCTTGTCAATTGATTTGGGCAATAATTTAGGTGACAGTTCTACCCCAATTGATGATGGAACTTTCAGGAGCCATAACTTTTGCACCGTATTTCCAATTGACTCCTCGTTTGAACCATTGGAAAGGTAAGAATGAGGAAAACACGGTGAGATGGCACTCAACTTTTCTCAATGGTTTTTGAACCCTAAAAACCCAATGGAAGTGCTCCAAATTTTAATTTTAGTAGTGTAGTCTAAAAATAGTAAGTTTCTAAAAATAACAATTCCTCGAATTCTATATTGTTTTAAATCATGTAAGTTGAACCACTTAATATCCCTTGATATTGGTGACCTTCCACATCCTCCTCCTACTTTCAAAATGTGTATAAATGAAGATGTAACCCGAAATGGAAATCATACATCTCTTCCCAGAGATAAGCATATAGTTGTATTGTAATCTTGAGTAATAAAACATCTCTTCTCAGAGAATTCATTATTGCTATGTTATTTTCATGTTCTTGAAATATCTTTCAATCAAAACTTTTGATTTTTGGATCATCGACCTAGCACGAATACATTCAACCCATGACCAATAGATCTTTATAAAAACCCATTCAAAATTCATTTAGAAGGAAGTTGGAAAATATTATAAAGCAAGCAAGAATACAAGCAAAACTACTAAAGAAAATTTCCCTATGCTCTACATACAACCATCCAATAAAACTAAAAACATATCCAAATCCTCACACCAGTCCCTAGCCACCTCAAACACACCTAGTTTAGCATTTTTGCATCTGCATAACACAATTGTACAAAACACATCAAGTGGGAGAACTACATATGGCTTGATCTCTCTTTGGAATATTGCTATGTAGGCAGCGTGCCCATACAAGGGGTGTGGATATATGTTTAGTGCATCTTACACACACTAACCTCCCTTCTTTCTCAAAGTTTTATCAAAGCATAATGAAGTATAGGGTTTCAAGATTAAATCAGATCTACAAGGAGTTTTGTAGACTTTCAATAGTCAAGATTTCATAGGCAGACTCATATAGGGACACCGAACAAAACCCAAAAAACTCAGGTGTCTATGACCAGTTTAGACAATGGTAGAAAAAGACAATAGCATCAGACTCTAAGGTGTCCTATTTTGACGCTCTTATCCTTTGACAAAATGAAAGCCACATCTTGATTTGTGACACTATCCCAATCTTGCACAACGAATATCAAACCCTAACTTCATTTGCACACAAAAATCTTAGAAACCCTAGGGTAAATTCTACCCTAATTTTTCCAATATTTTTTTAACTTTTTACTTGCATATTTAAATCAAAAATTCACATTAATTTTTAAAATTCTATGGTAAAAAAAAAAAAAAACATTTTCTTCCAAACCCTAGTTGCATATACTAGGTCCATTTAAATCAAGAAAATTTTTCAATATTTTTCTAATTTTTTACTTGCATATTTAAATCAAAAATTCACATTAATTTTTAAATTTCATAGTAATTTTTTTTTAAATCATTTTCTTCCAAACCCTAGTTACATATACTAGGTCCTTTTAACTCAAGAATTTTTCTAATATTTTTTTGAATTTTTATCTGCATATTTAAACTAGAAATTCACATTAATTTTTAAAATTCCTTAGTAATTTTTAAAATATCATTTTTAAAAAACCCTAGTTGCATGTACTAGGTCCCATTACTTTTGAGGTATCACCTTACATCTAAAATCAGATTTCACATAAAAACAAAAATAGATCTCATTTATTTAAAATTATTTCTTATATTTCTTATAAATAATAAGGAGATTATATTTGGCCCTATCATGTACATGAATGATGAAGTTTACCATATGTTAATACAAAGCTTCATTCTTTGCATTTCATACTTATTTTTTATAATATGGGGTGATATTAAGAAATTCAGTGCTAAACATGTTAAGATACCTCTTGCCTCACCTCCCTTAGAGCCTTTATCTCATATCGAGTCATGTTGCATGGTCCATTTTACTCTTCCCCAAGTCACTACCCATTGCCAAAGAGCCCAGTTTATACCCTTTGTCCCTCCACCACCTCAACCTATCAATTATCTTTGCTCTCTTTCTATAGATAACACTAGACCTATACAAATAGTACATAATGCGGTTAGAGTTGTTACTCAATGTGCTACCATGCCTCCCCCACCTAGTTATAAGTCCCACCTCCCTCCTATTCCTTCCCATCCTAGGTCCAACCCACATGCATAGGTAGATCTGTATAAGGCATATGATATTGTTGATCAGTTGAGAAACACACCAACTAAGATTTCCATGTTAGAATTACTTTAGAAAGCTAACGTGTTCAAGGACATTCTTTATCAGACACTCACTTAGACTTATATGCCCATTAATTCAGAGCCTTCTTATTTTGCATTAGTGGTCAACACTTTAAAAACTATAGAAGATGTTATTTATTTTGATCATGAGGACATGCCATCTTAGATAGTTATTGATCAAAATTTACCACTGTTCACACAAGCTCAAGTCAAAACCAACGTAGTTAAGAGAGTTCTAGTTGATAGTGGTTCCAAACTTAATATATATAATATTACATTCTTATAGACCATGGGCATAGATATGGCATCCATGCAAAAGTCATATAAAAATATTAGAGGATTTGATGATATTCCATGACAAACATTAGGCACCATTGCTTTGGATATCATGGTAGGGCCCAAAACCCTCTCTACACAGTTTCAAGTCATGCCAAGTCCCATTCATTATAATATTTTACTAAGATGACCTTGGATACAAGGTATGAGGGTAGTTCCTTCTACTCTTCATCAATGTGTTAAGTTTTTCTATGAAGGATACCTATACACATGCCCAACAGATAACCAACCATTCAAATATTGTAAAATTATAGAGTCATCTTCGACTATTTTGCTAGATGGGACACCTCATATTACATTTCAATCACCACCTCATCACATTTCTCTTGATTGGATACATACATATGAGGCAAGAGAGACTAACACATCTCACATTCTTCCACCTATAATTGTTTCCTTAGCTCTAGATACTCAGCCAGTTATAGTAGTTTTAGCCATTCCAGCTACTCCATCAATCATAGTTTCTACACTTGTTACAACTACATAATCACTGATAGCAGTTCCAACGGTGCCAATTGATTCTATATATACAACTCCTCTGACTGTTACAATTACTCTGATAGTTATAGATACTCTCATAACACCATCATCTTCTACTACTATAGTTGATGAGACTCCCACATCATAGTTACCCCTTATGGTAAATTCTAAGTTACCATATGTATATGATGTTGATATAGATTCCCAAGTTACTTTAGATGATGATATGACACCCACACTCACAGATGACTATTTATGTGGATTGAGTTTTACACTAGTTAGTCCAGGAGAGTACCAAGATGATTTTAGAGCTCTCATTGCACATATTGCATCACTCTTAACATCTTGCACTACACTTTCAAGATATACTCCACATTCGTGGCCATAGATAGTTTACTGGCACATACATTTCACATGGTTATCTTTATGGATATAAAGCTAGTCATTTAGATTCAGGCGGGTAACACACATCATCCACCATAGATTATACTACATATGTTTCTTGATCGTGGATTAATCACACTACCTACAATATGACACAAAATTATTAGCAGATTATCATGGTAGGATGGTCGCCCATTTTTTCTCTTTCATATAATCATAAGCCATGACACCAACTCATGTACAACTTTATAAAAAAGATTGGATAAACTACAACTTCAAGGTACTATTCAGATTACATCACCACTAATACCAGCTTCACCACTTCCATCGAAGCCACCTACTACCAGAGCTTAACATCCCAAAAGAGAATCAACATCTTTACCACCAGAGCAACCTTTAGTTCACCTTTAGTAGGATGACACCATGTATATAGAGTCTACATCATATGATGATATTTATGATGATGATCTTGAGGTATTTGATGATGGTCATGATCCCTTCCTCCATGTCTATCCTTAGTGGGATCCATCTTTGGACCCTTTACCCCCTCTAGCCTAGTCTTTTATATCATTATGTACATATTGCTTTATTCATATGCTTATACATAGTTTCCTTTTAATTTACTTGTGTGTAGTTTCTAAATATTACTTATACATAGTTTCCTTATGATTGATTGTACATAAGTATATATCAAAATATAAAAACGTTCAAATATGTTAAAATATCAAAAACATTCAAATATTTCAAAAATTCAAAAACATTCAAATAAATCAAAAACACCAAAAAAGTTTAAATTATATGCATTATCCATGCTTTACATTTCTAATACCATGTTAAACTTACATTTGTTATTCTATGTTATTATTTATCAATTTATCTACATTACTATGATTCACTTGATCTTCTTTGAGTGTGTACAATGACATCCAGATCTATGATTGTTTCACTCTACCCATTGAGGGGGCATCCTACTTCTACATTCAAGACATACATCAATATATCTACCCCCTAAGGGTATCTCCTATATGACTCCACCATCCAAGTTATGTCATTCCTACACCACACACTCTAGTTATCACGTTGATGTACGTTACTTACTAGCTTACACAGATTACTCTATTGACACTCACTAGTATATAACACTTGTATATTTCTTAGCATATACCTAGTCTTGTACTACATATCTTGCATAATTTCACTTCTTGCTTTGATTAGCTAGATGTGATTGTATTTCTAGTATTTACATGCTTTCTTTTCTTGCTTTGCGTAACTAGATATGATTGCATTTCTCAGTTCCTATTTTGTCTCTTGTATGTGCCTTAGGACATCTGGCAATGTCCTTGCTTCTATTCTTGTGTGTGTCTTAGGAAATTTGCCAATGTCCTTTGCTTTTACTCTTCTATGTGACTGTGGCCTTCATGCCAACCTTGCTTATTTCAATTGTATGTGTATGTGGCATTTGAACATGCCTTGTATGCTTGCTTCCCAGTTTGACTGAAATGTGTCCATGTCCCTTATTTGATTGGCCCCTTGACCACTTTTGTATTTTTCTTGTTTCTTGCCTTGCATGCTTATTTTCTTGTTTGTTTTTCAATTATTTATAATGCCATGATCCACATCATGCATTCTCTTGCTTTCTTGGATGCCTTGATGGACATCATGCTCCATCCCTCCTTGATAACTAACAACTAACCAAACTTCTAATTCTAAGTTCAATATATTGCACATGCTATTACATTGTTACATCTATCTAATCATATCCCTGTTGATCTAACAATCTCCATTACAAACTATGATATATCTTTAGATATCTTTTCAATTATCATTACTATATCATGTACTTTTGTAGCATAACACAATTACAGGGATCTTTCTTATGAAGATAGTCATTATAGGGTCTTCATTCCTACCATTAGAAGAGGGGCAACAAATAGGGGTTTTGTCATAGAGATCAAAGCCTCTAACTAGTCAAAAATTAGCTTTCAAAACATCCAAAATAATATTTAGACTTCAAACCAGGTAGAACAAACCAAACAGATAGTGATAATTACAGAATAGTCTTCAAAGTAAACATAGGACAAGAGCACCAAGTTTGGACTATAACACCAGACAGTAGGGTGTCCTATTTTGGTGCTCCTATCCAAACATAAAAAAACCAATTTTTCTAGAAATAGATAGAAAGGTAAGACTAATTACAGTTTTATCAGTAATAGTTTAGTTTAGAATTAGCAGTTTCAGTATAGTTTTTCTCATAAAATCTAGATATAGGGGACATTATGCATGACATGATGGATTTTACTTCCAATTTTAGATTGGTATAACTTCTAGATTAGAATCTATGTTATAAACACTAGTAATTGAGGGTAAAGTGCATGACACATTTGCTTTCTCTTCTTTATAGTTTATGGCATTACCCAAACATTCTCAGTAGTTATGTGCCTTATTCCATCTATAGGTGGTTGGCATCATTCCTAAATGGCTTCCACATAAGCCTATTGCCCAATTTTGGAGTGGCTTTCATACAAGCCTAATCTCCACCTTTTTTGAGTGGCCAAGAGTGGCCTAGTTTCCATCACACATTCAATTATCCACACCACATTGTTAGATTATAGGATATTCATGGGCTTCAGAAGCCATCTCATATGACACACATTTATACCTATATCATTTCATATCTTCACTTCATGGGGCAATGATGGAGCTAAAAGATTAGCTAACTTTTGTATTCTTGAGCCACCTACTCAGAAGGATTGGACACATAGTCCAAACATTGATTAACACATGCATGATCACATAGCTTCACTACATAGTAGGTGATGATGGAGCCAAAGGGCCAACCTTTGCATTCTTGAGCCACTCTCAAAGAATTGAGCACTCAGCTTTATTCATGATATTACTCTTGGTATAACATCATTCAACATATACCTAGCATCATTCAGCATCACAATAGGTTTTGCATTGGTTCATGTACCCAATAAGGTGTATTTGTTCCTTTCTCTTCCTCTCTCTTACCTAGCTTTTATACGTTCTTATTTTAGATATAACATATCTAGTAAGAACTGATCTACTCTTTATTTTCTCTTACAGATTTACACTTCACGATGTGCTCCCTCTATGCACACCCAACATCACATAACTATATGAACTTCACCCTTGCAGGTAAGTTTAGGTACACTTTCTACTTTTCCTTTATCTTGGTATATCACTTTACTACATCACTAGAATAAAGGGGGGGCAAATGTAGTCATATAAAATGTCAAAATTGGTAGCTTGAGTGTGGATTATGAAACCCAACCCATAGGTCCCTCTTGCATGCTCTCATGACCCTTATGGACACTTTTTTGCTTATTCCTAGTCATCTATAAACTTCTAAAACCTGATTCTAGCTTAGCTAAGCTACATTTCTTATGCTAATTCCACCCCCTAGGTCCCACACCTGTAAGACATGAGCACCCAACTTGGACTATAGCATTAGACCCTTAGGGTGTCCTATTTTGGTGCTTCTATCTAATTACATTTTAAGCTCCAATGGTTGTTTCTTTTTAGTTCCTATCCTTCATCTTTTCGACCTAGCGTGAATACATTCAACCCTTGACTAATAGATCTCTATAAAATCCCATTCAAAGTTCATTTAGAAGGAGGTTGGAAGATATTACAAAGCAAGCAAGAATACAAGCAAAACCACTAAAGTAAATTTATGTATTCTCTACATATAGCCATCTAATATAACTACAAACATATCCAAATCCTCACACCAGTCCCTAGCCACCTCAAACACACCCAGTTTAGCATTTTTACATCCGCATAACACTATTGCATAAAGCACATCAAATGGGAGAACTACATATGGCTTGATCCCTCTTCAAAGTATTGGTATGTAGGCAATGTGCCCATATAAGGGGTGTGGATACACATTCAATGCATCTTACACACACTAACCCCCTTCTTTCTCAAAGTTTTATCAAAACAAAATAAAGTCTAGGGTTTGAAGATTAAATTAACTCTACAAAGGGTTTTATAGACTTTCAGTAGTCAAGATTTCATAGGCAGGCTCACACAAGGACAACAAATAAAACCAAAAAAACTTAGGTCTCTATAATTAGTTTGGAAAACAACAACAAAATAGGATAATAACGCTGGACTCTAGGGTATCTTATTTTGACACTCCTATCCTTTTACAAAATGAAAGCCAAATCCTAATTCATGACACTGTCCTAGTCCTACACAGCTAATATCAAACCCTACAATAGTTGTTTCAATTCATTTTAAGCTAAGTTTTATTTTCTCCATATTTATTGTTATTTATAGAAAGGTTAAAAATACAAAGAAATTATACAAATCAATAGTTAAATTATTATAATATTATTTACTAATTTACTATTCCAGACCCTTAACTATATTAGGAATAAGACTCTAATATTCCCAAAATAGTTAAATCAGTTGGTAAGTTCTAAAGTTACTCTAAATTACTCATGACCACCCTTGTGTATTGTTATTCCTACTTATTGCCTTCCATGTAGTCGATCTAAAAATTTGAAAAATTGCTCAGAGATTTAATTTCCATCCACTAACAAAGATTTTCATAGAGTGGCATGAGAATATGATTGTCTTTCCTAGGAGGTGGGTGGTATGGGATTGAGAGATTTCTCTCGTCAAGGTGTGACTCTTTGCGTCAAATGGATTGTCCATGCCATTGAAGGAAAATAATCCTTGAAGGTGCTCATTCACAATTAAATTACTCAAGGCTCCCCTTACAAGCATGTAACATGGCAAATTCATGGTTTTGATAGCCTCTTTATGCTCGTTGCCCTTCTAAAAATTATGAGATCTTTTGTGATAAAAAGTATCTAGAAATCTTTGGAAAAATTCAAACCTTGGTTATTATGAAATGACTCTAGGTTCAAATATGGTCTCTCTATCAATCAACACTCTCTCTAGTGGTCCTCTATTATTAAAGTTCATATGGTTCCTCTTGTAGAGTTACCTTGGATTCACTCCCTCAAATTTTATCAAATGGGAATTCGTACTATGCAAGACTTGTTTTAAAAAAACACATGCTTTTGGATCCCTTGGGTTGAGTTCAAAGTTAAATAAAAACTTTCTTATATTGATAAAGAATCTTACAAAGAGATTGTGGAAGTTATTCCATTGGAACTACCTCACAAAATCACTATCAATTCTTCTTGCCCTTAGTGGAAAGATTAGAAATGGTATGTTGACACCCCTTTCTAGAACTATATTGCTTGAAAAGGTTATGAATGGCTTTCTTCGCATCTACCTATTATTGACAAGCTTAATGGCTTTTGGAATATCCAATCCTCCCTCACTATCTGGGGGAGGCATTTTTAGATTATTTATTTTGTATGTGTTGAACTTAATTTGGCTCAATTTTCTTGGTGTTTACTTCATCAAGGGATTCCTATAGGTAGAAAACTAATTTAATTAGGGGTTATGTAGCCTCGATGCCCATTATACGAGAACCTGGAGACTATCATGCACCTTTTAAAATCTTTCCCTAAGGCCCAAAGCACATGGACTTGGATACATTATTTATTCAAGGCTTTTTACCTAAACCTCCTCAGTTGGTTTCACACACTCTTGGGAGACAACCCAAAAATACCCTCTCAATTTACCCAAGTCTGGCATGCTTTTAGAGTGTAAATTATATTCTAGATATGGAAAGAAAGTAATTCATCTTTATTATCCAATGTTTCTACTGACATTCACTTTTTTATATACAAGAAGGCTATGCTTATTTCTAATGTGCCTTTATAGATACAAGTTCAAACTAACAAAGTGGTTATTAAGTTGGATCACCTACAGTGGTTACTTCACTACTGGGGGATGCCCCCTGTAATGTTGTTCATGTTTTGCTCTCTCCACGTTGGGATATGCCTATGAGAGGTGGTAGTATCCCTCCTTGGGGAATCCCTAATTGCATATGATCTCAAAGGCATTCTCACAGCCATGTTCTTAGTTATTTGTAGAGGCACCACTCTCCTCCCCCCATTTAGTGTGGAGGTTGGGGATATTTACCTCCTTGTCCTCTATAGGCTCAAGGATGGGGCTCACCACCTCATGTAGACCAACATCGATTGAGTTTCCCACCTAGGAGTTTTCAAGGTGGCAAGGAATTGTTATTAGATAAAGGCTTCCCCAAGATCAAATTGGATATCACTCCTTGTCACTCTAACCAAGATAATGAAGTGTAAGGAGAAGGTGACTAGCCCACCTTCAACTCTAAATGAGACCTTATTGTTGAAGGGAAATATCTTCCAAACTATTGATGGGATGATCCTCCTGATCATGATCCCTCCTCTACTAGTCTCTTTTTTGTTACTTCTTAATTACTCCTTTTTTAATGTATTATATCTTTTTTCAACTTGGTCTAGTATGTTTCCTTGTTTCTTGGCTTTGGCATCATTTGTATTTCCTAGGTTGGGCCTAGTGTGACATTGTGGCACGCTCTTTTATTACCATTTTTTGTGAATATTCTTGTAAATGTTGATATATTTATATTAAAAATATAAGCTCTATTTCATCAAAAAAGAGTATTTTATAGCATCTAATCCTCCTATTAGGCCCATGCTCTTTCTTATAAGTCATGAGATCAAGCATGTCTCTCCCATGCTCTAAAAATGCCTCTCCCATGCTTTAAAAATGCCTCTCCCACACTCTAAAAATGCCTCTCCCATGCTTTAAAAATGTCTCTCCCATTATAATGTCTTTAATGATGATATGCATTGTCCTATAAGTTTATTGGGAATCATAAAATTACTCCCATGCTTCCTTTTTGGTCAAAATACTCTAATTTCACCTCAAAATATCTAAAATATAATTTATACAAGTCTCCAAAGTTGGATTTCCTAATCCATTCAAAAACTTTCAAGTGGTAAAATCATGTTGACTCCATTTTTATCCTTTTTACTTCTTAGATAGTTTAAGAAACTTCTAAGGAAAGAGTAGAGTGGGTGTGAATAGTGTTGGTCAACTTAAAAATTTTGAAATCCAAACTAGCAACTATAAAATATTTATGGATAGAAATTAAACTAGATGTCAACTAGAGACACCACTCATCTATTTTACCTATTTTTTATTTAACAATTAAATGATGTATAATAGGTGTAAAACTTTGAAATATCATAATGATAAAGGTATATAGTTATTATTAATTTTACTTGCAACTAGCTTAGCATAAAAATATGTTATTTTTGGAAAACACTATAAAGAAATTGACTTAGCTTAGATATGTGTTCTTGGTTAATTATTTTAGATTTTTTAAAATAGAAGTCAACAAAAGACAAGACCATGACCATGCATGATCATAAGCAAAATCTAATAATATTCCTAGATAGGATCACATTCCTTGGACAATAGTGAGGGTCAGCTATGTTCATTGACTGCAAACATGTCTGAGTTGATTGTGATGAAAATTTGGATCTTCTAATTTTTCCACATATGTTTGTTGATTTGGATGAGTTGTTTTGATTCTATTTATGTCACATGAAGATCATTGTTTCCTTCTCTTTACTTTGGAAATCTTGGGTGTCTTGTGAAAGCTAAAATATTACAAAAAAGAGAGTGGGATAGTAATAGGCTAAGTTGATCCCAATCACCCCCTTGATGATTGATTGTTGCCTATGTATCTAGTTACTCCAGGGAGGGAATAAATCCATATGTAGTTCTCCCACCTAGAGTGATTATGCAATTATGTTCCTTGACTATATGTATACATCTAGAAATCTAGATTTTATATTCGATAATGATAACTCTTAACTTGATTTGAGATTGTTTACAATTGGCTTATGACTTCTCCTTGTGGATTATCTTGAATTTGGGAGAAATAGGGTAGATTTTCTCAATGTGCAATAGTGTGTAAGTGTTCAGTAGATAGTTCCAACCTAGCTATAATGGATGACTTTTGATTTTTATATATAGCATTTTTTTTTTATAATTTCCTTTAGCAAATATTATGAGACATGTGGGAAGATCAAAAATAATATTTATAATTTAGGAACTAGCCTTGGTGTAGTGACAAGGGCACTCTATGTGGATAAGTATGTCATAATAACCCTGTTTGCCTAGTGCAAACCTATCCTTGAGAATTAAGGATAGTTATCCTAAGTTAGAGGTAATCTAAAAGATGATGTAATAGAGGGTTTAGTTATGTGTAGTAGTAACTATGAATAATGGGTCAAGTTCACATATAGATAAATGGCTTAGAGTAATGGTGAATACAAATAATGTATCTAGGCATAAGTCAAGTGGTTTAAGATGTGTCAAGAATTAACACTGTCAAGTACATGTGACTAGATTTAGGTGTCTATAACATCTAATGAATGATAAAATCCATGACCAATGTAGTCAAATATCCATCACTTAGCCACCTATAATCTTGCACATCCATTGTGCACATAAAATTGCTCTACCCTATGATAGCCAAAACAATAAAACTTGAACAAATAACCAAAAATACACATGATTGCATGGGGCATGTGTATGTAAGCATCACAAGAATCGTATTATCTCAACATTTCATATGAAGTAATTCCAAATGTCTAAGTATTCTTGTTCTTAAACAACATGATATCATTATAAGAATAAAACAAACAAAAAAAGATAAATGGTATAAATTTAGCCTTATATTCCCTTTACCTCTTAGAATTCACTAAAATGGTCATAATATAGATCTATAGACACTTAGATTTAGTAAAAGACCCTTATTCCCAATTTACCTTATTTGGTAAAATTGTGCATTTTATATTGTTTATATTACTACCCTAGCTCCACAATAGGTCCACACTTGGTCCATTGAGCCTAAAATCACCTCAACAATTATATAAATGGTATCTACTATTGTATCTAGACTATTTATCACTTATTATAAACCCTTCCTTAAAATTAGAGCTGAAATCATCTCCTGGATAAACTTGATCAATATAGAGGTTTATCCTAGACAAACCTGGACACTCCATGGGTTTATCCCTTTTATTTTTGTGGGCCCATCAGCTTGTTATCATGAATCATATGCCTTTACTCTTGATTTTATACAAATTATAGTTTGTAAGCATGATTAAGTTATCTTATGCTGGCCTATATATACAGGATCTAGCCAAGGCATTTATCATGTAAAAGAAGCATATGCCATCTTTGAATATCAAGAGCCAAGTCATATATAATATCAAGCCTAGAGCTAAGCATCACTCCAGTCATACTTCATTGAATCTCATACACTTGTGGAATTATCATTCCATCTTGGTCTCTCAACATTACACTTGTGTCAAAGTAGGGTATTGGTTTGCATATATATGCATCATCACTTATAGGGAAGAAGAGGTTCACAAACCCTCACTTGAGCTATTCCATCTACACATTGACAAAACTACATGCAGGTTTGATTTCATGCATAGTTTGTAATTTTGCCTTGGTGATCACCTGACTCCATAATTATTTATTTTGTTTTGAAGTGTCAAGCTAGGTCAAGGAGGATATTATTATATTATTCACATTCTTCTTGACATATATGCAAAGTGAAGGCTTATGAAAAATACAAAGACAATAACACACAAGTGATAAAAAAAAATCTTACTATAAAACCTTAGTAGGACAAACCTAGTCATAACAAGATAAACCCGACCATAGTTAGTCATAATAATATGAGTTTATCCTAATAGGATCTATATAGGTACGTATCTGTCATAGTGAATGGGTTTATCCCATAACATCACATAGTTTTCATATTTTAGGAGTAAGTTACACACAGTCTGTAAAATTTGTCTACAATGTTATATTTCTAAAACAACAAACAAATATGATCATTCTTTTTTATAGGCACATAACTTTGGTCATAGGTACTTAATAATTCTAATCTTGACATATTATTAACCACATAACTTGTACCAAGTTACATGACTCTTATTTTCCATTCCTCTAAGACATACATCTATATGTGGGTTTGACCCTTTGTTTATCATTATCATCATACATAAATGTTGATATCAAGTGCTAAAGATATCTAAAAACACCTTTAGATTGTTCCCTAAAAATAAAAATTGTCTATGTTCCTCCTAGATAAGTCTACTATAAGCAGACAATGACACATGACACTCTTATCTATTTAGGATAGTCGCGTCTCACACCAAGTAATAACTAGTTTCCAAATTCTATGTTATCCTTTTGGGTCTTCCCACATGTTTTGTAAAGTTGAATAAAGGAAAATTTCAAAAGATTCACCTATAAATACATGTCGAGAGTCATTCATCTTCCCTATTTGTTATTCACTTGGTACAAGCATCTATATTTTTGCACATTGAGAATTTTTTTCTTGTTCTACCCAAATTTTGCATTATTCATAAGGAACATTCATAAGCCAAATCAAGAGTCCTATAAAGCAAGTCAAGATCTATCATTGTTAAGTATCAAAGCCATCTTCTAACTACATACATATAGTCAAAGGATCACAATCACACATCTACTCTAGGTGGGAGAACTATGAGAGCTTGATTTCCCTTCATAGAGTGTGGATAAGTAGGTAACATTCAATCATGAAGGTGGTGATTGAGGTAAACTAAACCCATTACACTCCCCTGTTTTTATTGTAGGTTTTGAAGCTATCAAAGTGTCTTAAGGGTCTCAAATAAAAGAGAAGACAAATAATGATTTCTATGTGGTAAAACCCTTAGTGTGACATCTCCTATTTATCCTCATCTACATGTACAATAATCAGTTTGGATGTATGGTCAACCCAAATAGGTATACAAATAATGGACTCAAGCACACTTTATCATCAGATACCTATTGTGCTCCTATCTAGTTTCATGTAGTCTTATGCTTCTATTTTGTCATTTCTAGATTTCTAATTTCTATCTTTTCTTATTTGCTGTTTGTCACAACCATCTTGGACAAGTCCATGGTCAACCGATTGATATGCATTATGTTGTCATCCCCTTACAATGGACCTATCCATATTTAGCTTCTATTCCTAATTTTGATACTAATCATACACAATCACCTCTTTTTCTAATTTTCATAGTCTAATAGTCAATAGAGACAGTGTGTGAACTAAGTATATTCTTTCTTATTACTTTCCAAAAATATAAATTTATATATTTGGCAATTTTTCAAAATCAGAATAGTTAATCATTTGTATATATTTAATATTATTATATTTACTATTTTACACCTATATAATCAAATAAACACTTGTTTAATTCAATTCAATTCAATTAGTATTTTATCAAAAAAGGGTAAAACATATTGGTGCAATCTTGTTCAATTATTGTTTTATTAAATAAACACTTCTTACTTAAACAAATAAGATTCCACCATTCCTATAGCCACACTATCATGTCTCATAGGGTACGTTGAGAGTAACTTTCCAAGACTAATTGCTTATCGATTCACTACAAGAATAAATGATCAAAAGCTTCTTATGGATGAAAAACAAACCCTAAGTGTTTTTAATATACCATGTGGAAAGTAAAATCCATATATAATGATGTTAATAGATTGAGTATTCGGGTAGTACCCCTCATACCATGGCACAAGGAAAACTACTAACTACTAGGTCCAAAACAATATCTCCAAGTTTTAAAACTACCAAAACCCAATTTATAAGAAAACAATGCAAAGGAAAAAAAAATAGAGGCTAAAGAATAAAGGTTTAGGTTCACCAATATTATTTACCCTATAGTTTATAAAACAATAATTAATTAAATTATGCAAGAAGTGTATATTTGATTATATAGGTGTAAAATTGGAAATATTAGGATGCTAAAGATATACAAATTATTAACTATTCTAATTTTAACAAATTGTTAAATATAGAAATTATTAGCTTAGGAAAGTAATAAGAATGAATATAATTAACTTGAATTCTAATATTTTTTGATTGTTCTAACTATTTGACTATGAAAATCAGAAGAAGAGATGACTCTGTAGGCTCAATAGCAAAATCAGGAACAAAAATAGAATATAGATAGGTCTATTGTAAGTGGATGGTAGTGCAGTGCACTCTAGTCTACTGACCATCAACTTGTCTCAATTGATTATGATAGATAATAGATAAGAAAACACAAAGAAAACAAAAATCTAGAAATGACAAAAAAGAAGCAGAGGTAGAAGATGAATATCAACTAGAGCATAATAGGTAGATGACAACATAGTTCACTCAAGTATGCTGATCACAAGTCTATCTGGGTTGACTATGTGTGCAAATTGATTGTTGCACCTATTTCACCTATAGATGAGGAGAAATATGAGATATCAATATTAAGGTTTTTCCACTTAGAAATCATTATTTGTCTTCTCTTGTCTTTGAAACCTTTAGGACACTCTGATAGCCTAAACAAATTCAAGATAAAGAGGGGAGTGTAATGAGTCGAACTGACCTCAATCACCCCCTTGATGACTAATTTTTGCTTAAGTATACAATACTTGAAGGAGGGAAAATAAGCCCATGTAGTTCTCCCACCTAGAGTGAATGTGTGATTATGCTTCTTTGACTATATGTATGTAGCTAGAAAATGGCTTTGATACTCGATAATGATAGCTCTTGACTTACTTTAGAGGGCTCTTAACTTGGTTTGTGATTGTTACTTATGAATAATGTATAATTTGAGCAAAGTAGTGTAGATTTTCTTAATGTACAAAAGTGAAAATGTTTTTACAAACTAAATATCAAGTGGGGAAATTAATGACTCTTGACATGTATTTATAGGTGAGTTTTTTGATAATTTCCTTTAGCCAACCTTATGAAACATATGAGAAGACCCAAAAGGATAACTTAGAATTTGGAAACTATCTATTATTTGGCATGGGACATGACCGAACTAGGTGAATAGGGTGCAATGTGTCAATGTCTACTTAGAGCAGACCTATCTAAGAGGAACGCATACAATTATGCCTTTTAGGGAATAATCTGAGCGTGTTTTTTAATAACTTAAGCATTTGACATTTACAATGATGTATAATGATAATGGCAAACAAATGATCTAATGCATATAGATGAATGGCATAGATGAATGACAAATAAAATTCATACAATTAGGTGCAAGTTATATGGTTAGGAATATGTCAAGAATTAACATTGTCTAGTACATGTGACCAAATTTATGTGTCTACAGTTACCTCTTTATCATTTACATTACCTAGCCTAGTTTCATTTGTGATAGTTGGACTTGTTTATCATCATAACATGTTAGATATATCTAAATTATATACTTTAAGTCATGTATACTTAGATATTTTTAATTATAACTAGTTTATTCATTATTTTGTTCTAAACTATAATTGCCTAGGTGAACATAAATTGTGAACCCTGAATCTTTCACACATTTAACTTATAGTTTTATAAAACCCTCGTTGCCTTAGTATTTAATCATTTTCTTCTAAATATGATTTTAAAATTTGTACCTAACACTTTCTCATCCATTATTCATGGCTGTAACTTATGATTATATTTTATTTAAGATGTTCATAGTGATGATGAAACCTGTAGGGACCCTAATCACGATGAAGAAATTGAACCATATAGGAAGGAGACCCTAAAAAACTTCAAAGATACAATTAAAAAATATATAGCATATATAGATAAATTATTATAAGACTAAAAATTAAAGTAACAAGATATTTGAAATAATAAATCTATCCTTGAATAACTTTCAATGGATGAAACTCCCCCTTCCACATCAAGTGGTGAGGTTACTATTCCTTGTACAAAACCTCCACTTAAGACCAACAATCCAACGATCATTATACCTGCAATGAATTCATGCATTCATTCTCTTGGTATAGGGCACACTAATGCTAACATCAAAACAAACCATATATCTAGTGTTGCATATAGTAATTCCATCATATAATAACTCGATGACATGAAAATGAAAATTTCACAAATCTTGCAAACATCTACTAAACCTAGTCATGTACCTTCATATTTGGAAATTTTGCACAATCCTTTGGTTATAGAGGTAATTTTTCTTCCTTTCCCTCCATATTTTCATATGCCCAAGTTCACAACATTCAACAAAAAAGGAGATCCCTCTTTGCACATTAAAGACTTCTTTATGTATTGTCTAAGATCTCACCATAATGAACTTCTCATGACAAAAATGTTTCATAAAATTCTTATGGTTAATGCATTAGATTGGTTCTATTTTGTGCTTAAGGGATCAGTGTGTAACTTTCATGAGGTATTTGACCTATTTGTAGTGCAGTTTTCAATTAACATTAGTCAAAACATGACTTTTTCACAAATTTCTCAAATTAAGGGCCTAATGAATGCATTGTGGATTATGTGATTAAATTCAATACCATGCTTACTAAAATGTCACATTTGCTTCCTTATAGTGAATTAAAAAGCACATTCTTAAGCAATTTTCTTAAACTTCTCAAAGACAAGTCTATGTTTACCAACTATGACACATTTGATGACCTTTGCTATGCCTTGTGAAACATTAAGATTAAAATTAGGGATGAAAATATGCTAAAATATAGGCCAACTTATTCAACATCCAATGATCTATAATTTAAAGGAAAATCAACATCCAAATCAAAGGATAATGATACACCTAATCAAGCTAAGAATGAGGAAAAAACTATCAATATAGTATTACAAGATAGGATTACATTTATGGTGCCATGGCCAAATAAAGAGTTCACAATAATACCTAATCCATTTATTCACTTATAATGTGTCTGAAAGGAGTGAAAATTAGATTGTTCCAAGCCATAAGGATCTATGGTGTTAGTAGAACATCACATTCATAAAATCAATAATCTAAAAGCAATTTAATAGCATAGACTTGCAGATAGATATGCAAAACAAAAGAGTAACAATATCATATATTATATCTCCAAAGCTTATCAAATACATTGAATGAGACTTGTATATAAGTAGTGAAGACCAATCCTAACTAAGAGATCAAGCTAAGTGATTAATCATAACTAAGAGATTAAGCTAAGTGATCAATCATAACTAAGATATCAAGCTAAGAGATCAAACCTAGGACTAATAGATAACTATCCCTAATGGATAAAAATAACTAGAAAATATCCCCATAATATCTAAGAGATAACTATGTAATATCTCATAATATCTAAAATAAGATAAATGAAATATATATACATAAGTGGGTGGGAATAACTAAATAAATGAAAAAATAAATCACCTAGGTGAACATGAGCTAAGGTAAATAACCTATTATAACACCCCCCTTAAGTGAAGCTAGGGGCTAAAAATAAAGTGGCATATCCACAATATGAGTCTCGACAACAAGACCTAATTAGGTAAGCATATTTAATATATTCATGAATAAATGGAAAAATAAGATGTCCTCATGAATACCCCCAAGGATAACTTCCAAAACCCCAAACATGCCATGCAACTCAAGGTAATTTTAATAAATTTACTACTTAGACCCTTTAACTAAATTATGAATAAAACCCCAATATTCCCAAAAAGGTTAAATCATTTGGTGAACCTGATTTACTTTGTTTATGCATAAAAACCCTAGAAACCCTAGGGTAAATTTCTTAATTATTTTTATTGTATTCTTTTTGACTCATGACTTTATTAAGATATAGAAATCATTGGCCCATAAAGTTGACCATAACATGACTAATGATAACTTGTTCAAACTCTTTATTACTTCTTTGACTCTTTCTCTTCAATATAAGGTTCACACCTTTGATCCTCAAACACTTAATGAAGCTCTTGACCAAGCTAAACATCAAGACTTTCTCATGAAGCAATTTAAACCTAATCCTAAACTTATAAAAGGATATTTTCAAACATATACCAATGCTATCACTAGTAATACTTCACAAACCAAACTAAGAGTTGCCAAAATTGATATTCCTTTGCCTTCTCACACATCTCTCTTGATATATCAAATGAAACAATTTTTACTACCCTCCAAACCTTTCATATATCCTAACAATCCTCCCAAATGGTATGACCTTAATCTATTTTTTTAGTTCTATGTCAACAATATATATATATATATATATATATATATATATATATATATATATATATATATATATATACATTACAAATAAAACACACCCTACCTAGTTACACCCTTATGCCATTTGCATTATAAAAGTTTGGAAATCAAATAAATAAATTGGGAACACTTATAAAAGTTTGGAAATCAAATAAATAAATTGGGAACACTAATTTACAATAAAATCAAGTTTGCAATCAATCATAATACATCTAACATGATTATGAAATTTCAAGTGATCCATCCTATAGTGAAAAATGAAGGTAATCAACATGTTCTTTCTTAACCTATCCACCTCCCACACATCTTCATGAGGGTTCTTATTTGAATCTTCAAACTTAATTTTGACAACCTATTATTGAGTCATAATGTAATCCAATCAAAGAAATCTATCTTGAATGTGTTGATGAATGAAGTACATGTGAATCTCAACATGCTTGGTCTGATGGTGCTCAACAGGGTTGTGATAAATGTGAATTACACTTTGGTTGTCACACCAAGGTATAATAGGTAAATCCTACATGAAGCCAAACTCTATTAATAACTAACGAAGCCAGAAAACCTATTAACTCACTATGATTGTTGCCTTGTACTCTGCGTCTATAGATGAAAGTGTAATAGCTTGCTACTTTTTGCAAGCCCAAGTAACTAAAGAAGAACCAAGACAACAAAGGTATCTAAAAGTTAAAAGACTATCATCAATAGAACCTACCTAATTTGAATCAATATATCTAATGAACTGAGTAGAACCTCTGGTGTAGTATAATCAAAAATGGGAAGAGCCATGTAGATATCACAAAATCCTTTTGACAACTAGCCAATGACTATAATGAGGAGCATGTGTAAACCAAGACACAAGCCCAATTGCAAAATAAATATTAAGGTGAGTATGAGCCAAGCACTTGAGACTTCTAACCAATTGCCTATATAATATAAGATCACAAAGAGGAGTAGTACAGGTGGAATTAAGAGTGACCTTAGATGGGAAAGGAGAGGGAGTTAGCTTATAATCAACCATGCTAAAATACTAAAGAAGATTAAGGGTGTACTTTCCTAATGACTCAAATGAATCCTTGAATTTGATTGAGAAATCTATAATATGAGTAAAAAGAGCAAAAGATTGTGATCTATCATATCAAATTATGTTGAAAGACCTTGTTGAATAGCCTGAATCTGAGAAGAACTACTTGTAAGAATTAGATCATCAACATACAAAACTAATATAAAATTATCCTCTCCAACATGCTGGATATATGTGGTAAGATTTGAGTGGTAATGAATAAAGCTAGTAGATAGAATACAAGCATCTATCTTCTCATACCAGGTTTGAGGAACCTATTTGAGACTGTAGATAGACCTTCATAGTAAAAAAATAAGAGAAGAATCATGAACAAACCCAATAAGTTGCTCCATGTAGATTTCCTCTTACAAATATCCATGTAAGAAGGCACTATTTACATCTATATAGTACACTATCTAGCTCTGTGATGTTGTAAGAGAAAGCACAAGGCACATAAAATTCATCTTAGAAATAGGGTAAAAAGTTTCAGAGTAATCAATACCTTCAACTTTTGAGAAAGCCTTTACTACAAGATGTGCCCTATATTTGTCAATGGACCCATCAGTTGCATATTTGGTGTGGAATATCCACTTGCATCTAACCTTCTTCCCTTAGGAAGAGAGACCAAATCCCAAGTATGATTCTTCATCAAAGAAGACTATTCATTTATCATCACATCATTCCACTCATGTATCTTATGAGTATGTGAAAAAGATCATGGATCCCCCAAAAATGCTTGACATAAAAGTCCAAAACATGTGGAATGTGCATAATGATGTCTAGTGGGTGGAAGATCATGTATGAAAGGTCCTACCTCAAAATCTATATTATGAGCCCACTTAGGCATAATGGGAATATGATCTGCATCTAAGTCTACATCCATAACCTCCTCAGTGGCCTATTGTTTTGGATCCTCAAAGAAGGAATCTTCAAGATGAAGTGAAAAATCATTAATGGATGGGAGAAAAGAAGAAGAAGAAGAAGAAGAATCATGAGAAGAGAAATGCTCATCAAATTAAATACATGTTAGGAAAAGAACATCATGCATATCAAGATCTAAAAGTCAATAAGTTCTTGTGTCCTCATAATACCCTATAAAGATAAAGGGTTTGCTCTTCTTATCCAAGGATTTCCTTTTCTTCTTTGGTGCAAAATCCTAAGCATGGCTCCCAACAACTCAAAATAATGAGACATCAAGCTTAGTTCTAGATCAATCCTCCTATAGAGTCAAAATCTCAAGTGCTCAATGTGGTGTGCGATGTTGAATTTAGTTTGCATAATTAAGTGCTTCTACCCAGTAAACAAGAGGTAAATCTTCATAATGCATCATGCAGTTAGCCATCTCCTTTAAATTTTAGTTCTTCTTTTTTGCTAAGCCATTGTGTTATGGAATATAAGGAACATAATATTGGTGGCCAGTTCTATGAGCTATTAAAAACTTAGAAAGTCTTTGTTGAATTACTCCCCCTATTATTAGTGTGAAGATTCTTTATGTAACTAGAAGATTAATTCTCGACCAAAGCCTTGAAGACTTTGAAGTGTGAAAAAACTTCACTCTTATACTTGAGAAAATAAAACCAAGTACGCCTCAAGAAATTATCAATAAATGTAAGTGCATACTTAGCTCTATTGAAAGAAAGAGTAGAAAAAACCATCAAGTCACTATGTACAAGCTAAAGTGGTAAGGAAGCTCTCTTGGACACATCCTTAGGAAATGGATATTGGTGTTGTTTCCCTAATGCATAGCCAGGACAAACTCCTTCAAGACAAGAAACTCTAAGAAGACCATCAACCATACCTCTATAATTAAGATGTCCAAATATCTCATGCCAAAGCTTACTCTCAGAATCAATATGAAAAATTGAGCATGTCCCCATAGAATAAGTGTCATTAAAAACCTCTAAGTGATATAGTTGAGAACTATGATCAACCAAACCTTGTGCAAAAACTGAATGAGGCTCCAACAAGGTTCAAATTTTAGCCTTTTATGGTGTGAAAGTCAATGCCTTGCCCTGACCAGAATGATAAATTTTATAAACATTAAGTAAATGTGAAGTGATGTTAGAAACATATAGTGCATCATTAATGTAACCACTAAGTTGTATGTCACATTTTCCCTTAATATAAATAAATGAAGAATCTCCAAACTAAATTTTGGAATTAGAACTCAAACTAAGAGATACAAAATATTTCTTAGAAGAAGTCATGTGGTGAGAAGCACTAGAATCTATAACCCAACTATCTGTAACAGGTGATTAAGATATACTAACAACATTAAGCTCTTTTCCATGCTCATTAGAAGGATGTGGAGTGGAGATAGAGATATTGTGTTTTATAATTTTATCATCTAAGGATTTCATTCTCTTCCAACACCTAGTTGCTAGATGACTAGTCGACCCAAAAAGGAGCATGAAATGTTAGACTTATTCTTGGATTTATAAGACTTCTTAGGTTTAGAGTTATTGTTTTTGGGTTTAGTGACTCTTTTATATGGAGAAGGAGTGGTTTTGGGTTTACCTTTTGATTTTCCCTTGCCCTTAAGATGAAATGATAATAAGGCCTTTTGATAGGTGGAAGACTCAAGGTTAGACAATTTGGATTTTTCTCTAGTAAGTTTTTCACAAAACAACTCTAAATCAGGCATTTTAAATGTGGCACCTAAGGCATCCATGTTAGAGAAAAAGGTAGAAGAAAATATTTAGAATGGACCTTTCAACTTGGAAATAATTAGGTAAACATACTCTTCATCTTTATTATCTCTTCCACTTCCATTTAATTATGTCAACAAATACATGAACTTAGTAAGATAGTCTATAAAAGATGGAAAATCTTTAGGATTGAGAGAAATGATCTCTACTTTAAGCTGCATGCCTCTCATGTGATCCACATTACTAAATAAACCCTTCAATTTTTCCCATATTTTTAAAGGAGAGTCACATCCTTCTAAATGGAATAAAATGCTATCACATACATAAGTTCCTATCAAACCCATGCACTCATCAAATTTGCATTGGTGCTGAAATTTCTCATATTCTCTAGTGAACATTGGTTGTGTTTCAATCATTAAGGCCCATAATCATTTACGTTTAATGATTGTTTCCATTCTTGGTCTCTATGTGTGGTAGTTATGTGTTGTTAATGGCTCACATTAATCTAATGTTGATTAAGAATCCATTCTAAAAAATCACCAAAGAGCAAGAGAATGCAAAAATGGTGCATAAATAAGCACTGAGACAACCCCCAAAAAGATTTTATATTGAGCCCCCCCACAAAAAAAAAAAAACACTTTATATTTAATTGTGTTGTACAAAATAAATGGCACCAATAGATCAGGTATAAAAAACATACATTTTTGGAAAAAAAACACTCAATTTCGAGTTATCGATCAAAATATATAGTTTTTACAAGTTTTTCTGTCATAAATGGATCAAAAAAATTGCGTAAAAAAATATTTAAATGCTTGAAAAAAATTCTTGGAAAGATTAAAAAAAAATACAAGGTTGAAGTTAAGCCCCCAATAGTAGGAATAAAACATTAAGTCCCCTCCATGTGACCATATCATATGACCAAGGGGCTAAGGGTGAGGATGAGAGTAATATGTAATGAAAAATATAGAGATCTTCATGCTTGACTTCATAGCAAACAAAAAAAATAGAAATACAAAAAAAGTGCCCTTGCAATGGATTACAAATAAATGTCTACAACACCTTAAGTTATGGTACCATGAAAGGAAAAAAAATCAGATTGTTCCAAGCCACAAGGATCTATGGTGTTAGTAGAACATCACATTCATAAAAATAATAATATGAAAGAAGTTTAATATCATAAACTTATAGATATATATGCAAAATAAAAGAGCAATAATATTATATATTATATCTCCAAAGCTTGTCAAATACAATGAATGAACCTTGCATATATAGGCAAGGAATAATAATCCTAACTAAGAGATCAAGCTAAGTGATCAATCATAACTATGAGATCAAGCTAAGAGATCAAACCTATGACTAAAAGATAACTATCCCTAAAGAACATAAATAACTAGAAATTATCCACATAATATCTAAGAGATAAATATGTAATATCTCATTATATATAAATTAAGATAGATGAAATATCCACACATAAGTGGGTGGGAATGACTAAATAAATGGAAAAATAGAGCACCTAAGTGAACATGAGCTAAGGTAAATAACCTACTCTAACAAAGGCTTCAAGAATGCAATGACATTTCCTTACACGAATCATTTCAATCATATCCAAGCATGACATTACCTAAGTGATATAATCCATATGTCTTTTATGATTATAATTGAGGGTTAGAACAATCGACCATTAGTTGTTACAAATTGTGTAATAATTTATAAGACTTGACCAATAAAAACACCATTAAGATAGAAGGACATAATTCTAATTTGAATGAATCAATATCAACACTTGAAAATATTTGGCAACCCATTGCCAAATCATAATGATTCAAAACAAAATAATGTGCACATGGTGACATTTACACAACCTAGGCATGAATTAGATAACATCTTTGAAAATGATATCAATCTATCAAAACCAATCACCTTCTATTACATTCTATGATCATGAAATTCTTAATAATGGATAAATAATGGTCCTATATACATAATTGGGATTATTGACTATAATTATTTTATGATGCATGACATTAGGATTAATAATGTTTCTAGCGACAATATTATCTCAATATCATTATTATCTAGTATAGGCTTTACTCATAGAGACTTGTGTGAGGTGACCACAACATTATGCAAGTATGATGGACATGAGCATATACCCTTAGGTGGTATGACACTTTCACTTACAGTTTGGGCATATGACATGCCTAATTTGGTTCTATGTTATATCATATTTAGAATCATACAATATGTTACTTGGGTTCTCTGTGATAAACACAATCAAATAAATATATTCAACAATTCACAACTATGTGAATGTTTTTTACAACAACATAGTCCACACTATTTATGGCTCACCTTATGAGAGACTTAGTCATCGACCACACAGTACACCTCGAAAGATAAAAAATAATTTATCCTAAGGTGGTCTCTGAGATTTACATAGCAATTATACCTCTAAGGCATATAAGGCTCAGACATCTACATACTAAGGTTGAATTAACATGTAGGATAATCATTATAACACATTATATTCTGATTAAATCTTAAGTAGCTCCTCATTATTAAAACATCAGTATTCCTACACCACACAATAGACACATAATTCTTACATATGATGATAATTATTACACATCTCATAATCATATCTATGATAGATCAAGTGATACATATATATATTTTTACTTTATATCCAAAGATTAATAACATCATAAGCTATCCTTGCTAACCCACATTATGGGCTTCAACACATACATCTTTCTAAATATTTATTATACCATAGTCTTGTACATAAATTTCTCCTTCTATATGTCATGCCTAACATGTGCCTTCCTCCTAATTCTTAGTATTTACTAAATTTACAAAATCCAAAAATAAAACATATAGGACAAAAATAAAAATAAATATTTGCCTTTATCTTGGTCATATGATATACGTCATACCTATATACATCACTAGAGAGTTTCAAGCATTCATTTTTCACTATTGCTTTTCATAGTATATTCTTGATTTATATGAGAGGTGGGATAATCTAGATAGATATGTTTTTGGTGACATTTTCAGTTCTCCCATGAGATAGGCATTACTTGCTTTTTTGATAGTGACATAGTAACATCGTTTTAAGTAATCACTACATGAATCTTGTTTCTTACTAATTACTTACATAAGATATACATAACTTAAGTGCATGTCATTATTCATGCCATTTGCATGTTATCATTACCATACTCTAATATATGAAAATGATTGTGTCCTCTTCTTTAGTGTGATTGCATTTTTATATTTTTCTAAAATTCACATGGTGATTGCCTTCTATTTGCATTAACATTCTTCTAGCCACTTGTTTCAAGTTGCTTATTATGTTTCATTAGCCTTGAACATTTTATTGTCAATACCATGCTTAGCACTTACACTAATCTTCCCAATGATGACAACATACTTATAGAGCTATCACAACATGCATTGAGTTCTACGAGATGCCATAGGTTGCTTAGATTCCTCATCATCTTATTTTTCTAGTTTGCAGCCTTGCTCATTTTCTTTCATGTGCAATCTCATGCCTTTTTGCATTGGATTCATAATCTTCTTCTCATATATAACTACAAAATAAAAAACATGGTTTTGTACATGATCATATATATTTTATTATGGGAGAATTATACTCAAGCATGATCTCTATCAACTACACACATGTGTGCACATTCACACATGCAAACACACACACACACACACACACACACACAGACACACACACACACACACACACACACACACACACACACACACACACACACACACACACACACACACACACACACACACACACACACACACACACACACACACACACACACACACACACACACACACACACACACACACAAAAAAAAAAAAAAAAAAAAAAAAGCCCTTTACCGTTAGGGCAATTATACCATTGCATGTTTCTCATTGACATATTATGAGTTTATTTGAGCATGAATTTATCATAATAATCCCATGAGGTCATGAAACTAGTATTTTCATCTTATACATTATACTGATTATACATGTATCACATTAGTTGGTCATATTACTTACATGCCTTACCTTTTTACATTAGTTGGGTCTTTCATGTCATTTACATCATTTACATGTTGGCATTGTTTGATTATCATGCACATTCACTTGACTATATCTTCCGCATTGGTGTACATGATGTATATTCACCTATGGGGTAATTTCACCTATGCATGTTTCTTATATACATCAGTACTATGTATTTGTAGCTTCAAAATCTATGATTTACATATCACATTGACACATGACTGTTTATCATTGATATAACTTGTTTTATTTGAGTATTTTTGCACTTGGGGGCATGATATCTTCCCCACATACATCATTATCTTTAACTTATGATTCATATAATATTTGGCCTTGCCATGTAGTCAAATATATATTATGATCATGACATATCGATTTTACAATACACACTAGGACCTATATTACAAATTTGGCTTGCATTATTACATAGATCATGATACTTAGTATAATATTCATACACTTTACCACATTATGTTTATCATGATTCGTGCCTACATAGCTCATATTTTTCCCTTCTATGGGATAAAACTTATAAAACATTACAAACATCCAAAAACATTGGCAAAATTTAAAAAAAATGAAAACATTAGATTTTTTTTTTAAAATTAAAGAACATTGGGAAATTCATAAAATTCAAAAACATCCCATGCAAGAGGGTTTCATTATCCATTGTTCACACATGTTTTTCATGGTATTTTCTTGAGTAAGTGTTATGAAGATTCATAGATTACATAATATTAGATTTCACACTATGTTCCCCCATATTGGAGGGCCAATTTTATAATAAATATGTCTTATCTTGGGGGAACTTCCATTTAAATGGATTCTTACATGATGATATTGATCCTTGTTTGTCCTTTCTCATATTGAGCTAGACTACATTGGTTACTACATTTTTTGTTAGTATTTGTATCTCCTATTCCATGGATATTATACGTTATGATTGTTACACTATTAAATTGGTTGTTTATATGTGAATGCTTATTTACATATGCATTATTTGCATGTTTTTGCATCCTTCATAAAGGATCCTCTTGTCATCATGTCTTAGGTGAGTCAAGTCTTGATATGTCTTGTTACTAACTTAGGCACAATCACTAACATTGTGTGGTCGTAACTTGATTACACTCTATTAATATATTATTATTGTATCTATGATGTCTATCATGCATGTTACAATATACTTATATGATGCCTATATGGCCATGGTTTCTACCATGCATCTATGAGGACATGCTACTTGTGTGTATTCACATTGCTTTATCCATCCCAACTAGGGTTTTTTTTTGTGACATTTGGGGGCATAATATTTGTTTCCCATTTTTGTTTTCCAAAGGGGGAATCATATCATATAACATTGTGTTTTATATGATATTTCTCTCTTATGCCAGATTGCACTTTACATGATTATATGTGGATGAACTAGATGCAAAATTAAACTTCAAAATATACAAAAAAATACAATTGTAGCAAACATAAAATTTCATATGTTTCTAGTATTATAACCACTTTGGATAATTTATTTTTTCTAACCTATATCTATAAAAAAAATTACAATGATGGAAAGATTCAAATTCCTATGTTTCTATAATTATAACACACTTTGGCTAATTTATTTTTTTAACATATGAGGCATTTATCCTTTTTCTTTTGAGATGAGTGATTATAGTTATTTTACATATTTTTGGACTAGTTAACGCTAACAAGATAGATTTGTGTTTATTATTCAGATTATTTGTGTATTACAACTCAGCATAAATTTGAATGTAGAAGGCATAATTTGATTTGACACTTGCACTTACTAATTATAGAAAGTACTTAAAGGGATAAAAATATTTAGCTTTTTATTGAACTATGTAGGTTTGAGAATAAATATAGGTCATAGGAAAGGAAAGAAATTTGACTATGAGTCTCTCAAAGCAGGAACTGGAGTGTTGGACATGCCTAAACAATAACACCATCCTATGACACTAATGACCAAACCTTTCAATTTTTTTATGTGAATATTTCTTCTTTATTTCAATACATATCACTGTACTTGCTTCTCTTTCATTTATGTGCTCTGAAGGTTTAACTATGTGTGTAATACATAAAAAGCTTTCTCCTGTTAAAACCCTAAATCCACTTCTGATTTTAGGTTTAGTTTTGCAAAAGGGGAAAGAAGGTGGGTTGTGCTAACATTTTCAAGTATCTAATACCAGATTTTAGTATCTATAAATGCCCCCTTTTATTATAGTATTAAAATACAATACAAATACTAGAGTCAAAGGATAAATATATGTACTTGAGTGTATAAAACACACTTTGTCTTTCGGAGATGCTTCAAATACACAAGTTTCTCCAATCAAACTTAGAATGAACATGTAGTCATAAATGCCCTTGAAATGAAATAATTAAAAGTTTATAACATAAGAGAAAGAAGGAATACACATGGATGTGGGTGAACCATGTTGATCTATAACTTGTTGGAGGTGATGCTTCCTTGTTGAAGTATCAGAGAATAGTGCTTTGTGTTGAAGCACTTGGAGAGTGGTTCCTCTTGCTGAACCCTTTGAAGAATTGACAATAATCAAATCCCATTTTTTGTAAATAGGGCAAGGCCATGGATTGGGAAGATAAATTACCCAACCCTCATGAATAGGGAGTAGATCCAAGGTTGTTGAATGTCATTAAACCTCAACCACACCATTCATGTAACTAATATTAAAACTAAACTTGTAACCTCAAGATGAAAGGTGGGAGCCACACATTTGGCTTAATTTAAGTAATGCCAAGGCCATTGAGTGTCACCAAACCTCAACCACATAACCTCAATAAAAATGAGTCAATCGCTAAAGACAAACTTATAAATTTAGGGGTGATAACTTTTAGGTACCATCAAATATGTTTAAAATATAAATTTTAAAATTATGTATATGTTGAATAAGCTTCATTTCACATGAATTTGTGCCAACATGATATCAAATAGTATGCATCTATATGTTATTTTATGTTCCAAATCTGATAACATGTATCTCATGATCCTGTAAATGTGTGCTTATGCATTACATTTACCCCCAAATGTGTCTAAATATGCAAATATATAAAAACTTATAACTTGTTCTCCTATAAAATAAGTGTATATGCATGGCATTTCCCCCCAAAAAATTATCCTAATGCATAAATATATGTACCATATTGATATATGAACCACTCTAAATCTCTAAATTCTAAATTTTATACCAAAATATGAATTTTATACTCATAGAGGCTTAAGTCTCTATGACAAGCCCACTAATATGCCCCTCTTTTGAGGTGAGGGATGTAACCTATGAGTTACTCATTTGAAAAAAAAAAATTTAATTGTATCATGCTATGTAAAATATATAATCATGTAGAATCATGTCAACATGTAGAGAATATGTCATCATAATAATGAATATGTCATCAAAGCATGTATGAAACATATGTTTTATGACATATAATTTCAAGATAGATATATCAATTAGGCACACAATAGTAACCATCACTAATATAAGCACTGAATAAGACTACACATTAAAATATACATGATGTGAATCATGGCATTACACACAAATAGTGAGGTGTGTGATATAGATCACGACACCTAGAAACTAAAAAAAACTCAACAAGTTTAAAAAATAATGTCATGGTAATGAAAAACACATTAAAATCACATGAAATAACACTCATTATCATACAAGGTGAAGGCCCACATACAAGTAACATTAAATGTTTCACACATAAGGCCAAGGGTTACAAACAATGGACAATAAATGTCACACACACAAGACTAAGGGTCTTAAATAATGGATTATAAATTATCACAAACACAAGGCTAAGGGATGTATACAAAGGACATTTAAACATCATAAATAAGGCTAAGGGATACAAATAATAGACAAGCAATGACTATCCTATTATGAAAGAGAAATAACATCAATGAAGAATAAAATAAGTAATATAGTCTACACCATTCAAGTTTGTCAATGTAAAAACATAGTAAAGTAACACATCTATGAAATTTAGCATTGTATAGAGTATGAGTAATAAAAAGACACATGTAAGCAATTAGTATAACTCAACATGATAAATATAAAGGTCATATAAAGATATAGCTTGTATCAATGTGATATTTGGAATAAGATGACCCATAATTGGCATGAACCTTGGGTTATAATAATTCTAATATCTATGTATCCATGCATAATTTCTATGTCCAACATTGCACTCATATACCATGAAATACATGTGCACATGAAAAATAATACATAGTATACCAAACACATGATTATTAACATAAATTAATAATGCAAACTAGCAAACATGTCATGTTTAAGTCTTGATTTTTATTTTATTTTGATTTTTTTGTTTGTATTTTTTAAATATTTAAAATTAGGACATACATCGATACAAGTAATCAAGACCAAGTAACAAGGCTTCAAAAAATAATAATATGGGATCCAAACAATCCATAACATATGTTAAGGCATAATGTGTACCAAATGTAATAACATGGAAACATAGAGGAAGTGAAAGAAAGTAATGTGTTCTCAATGTCTACGTGAATCACAACAATGTATCTCAAAAGAGTATGTGGAGATATGAATTGACATGCACCCAATGCGTAAGAATTAGTGTATTCTCATTTAATATTTAGATATAAGTATATGCAATCTTGTATGTAAAATCATTACATTTATTGTCAATATGTAGGCGGGCAAAAAACAAGCCACAAATAATGTGCATTAGGATGAAGCTACTATATAAGATGTATCATTGTAGGATAAATATCATGGATATCTAGATCAAGATAAACAATCAACAGGTAAGGGCCAAGTTAAAACTAATCCAAAGGATATAATAATGATCAACACAAGAGCATACGTACACATAAGAAATAAGTAAGCTAACAAATATGAAAAAGCTATGTATAATCGATTATGTTCCTACCAGTCAAAGATCCCATCAAGGGGATACTCACATGCATGTTTTATATCATACATATCATAATAATATAGTTAGTTTCCATGTTCATCTTACTTTTTTGACATGTCATTCCAATCATCTTTTATATCTATAGTAGGACATGCATAGCCAACCGCACCATATTATGGAATTGATTTTTTGATCTCTATTTCTCTTCAACACATTCCTTATTATCAATCTCTTAGATCTTATTTGTGGATGTAGAATAGTTTGATACCATTTGTTGACTCTTAGCGAAATAAATAATTATCATTTGCTTTTCTTTCTCTATACATGTTCCTTCTCTTGGAATGGAAATAATCTTTCCTTTATGATCAGATTTTAACATAATCATGATTCTTATCAAGTGTTTCCCCTTGGAAATCATGCTTGTAATATTAGTCTTCTTAGATATATATTGATTTTGAACTTCCTTCTTAGACACATCTTTTTTAAGCACACTTTTTTTAAGACTCCTCTTCTTTTTGTAACTTTTATTTTTACAAAATTTCCTCATGTAACTGTTCCTTTCATACCTTTTCTTGATATAAATTTTCTTCTTGTAATTTGTCTTTTTGTAACTATTCTTGTTGTAACCTTTCTTGGTGTAATTTTTCTTGTGTTAATTTATATTTTTGTAACTTTGATTTTAATAACTATTCCTTTTGCCAATGTTCTTTATGTAATTTTTCCTTATCGAATGGGTCCTTAAAAGATGTAGACATAATTTTAGTAGGTTGCTCACTAATTGGAGGTTTGCTAAAATTTGGTGGTACTTTAATAGATATATCTAAAGAAGGATTGTCACTATCAATAATATTTTGTGTTTTTCTCTTCAAATCCCAAAAATTATTTGTATAATGTCCCTTCATTCTATGATAAGAACAATAGTAATTAAATATCTTAATAATATGTATAGTAGGAAAAGTGATCAACTTATTTTGAAACATATCGCTTAGAGTTTCACTTAGTTTCTTATTAACTTTATGCAAACTTTTTGAGCCATAAATTGTAGAGGTAATATGTTTCTAAACCCATAGTTGAGATGAAATCTTATGAGGTTCCATATTCTAAAGTGGGGATGTTGAAATGTAATTAAAACTATAATACTCAAGATTCTTAGTATATGGAATCTTATCCCCAAGTGATGTTATATTTAGACATAGAGTTTGAATTTTTTTTAACTCTTATGTGAATTTCGTCATTGTGAGCATTTTATCATAAATGGATCCACAATTTCCATTCATAGTTACTTATAATTGAATATGCATACAAATATTGTCAAGGAGGTGTGTGGTATGTGGAGGGGGTGAGGAGGAAAATTCTAATGAACTCTACTTTTCTCTAAATTATGGGTTACTCTACTTCTTAGGATAGTGATAACATGGACCAAAGAATCTAATATAAGCCTTAGGAAAATAAAGAGGTTAGGGTGGTAGTTATCCAAACTTGAGGAGTGATAAACAAATTCACATTTGAAGGAACTTCCAATTCCACATGAATATTTTAGCCAACAACATGTAATTATAAAAATCATTTCTTGAATTATAAAATAAACATTATGATTATCCATTATAGCCATCATACAATATCTAGAATAAAAAACCCACCACCCAAATAAAATTGTTTAAAAAAAAAAAAAAACGTTTTTGATAAAAATAGTAGATAAAGGAAACCCAAAAATTATTTTGAAAATAGGTACCCCCTTAATCCGCTAGACTGAATTAACTTAAAATAGTAAAAATGTTAATTCCAGATAATCAATACATAATTTTGTGAACAAAAATAGGTTTTTGATTCAAGAAATATGAATAACAAAAAAACTATGAGAGTTTTGAAAATAGAGTTATTTTAAATCATGTATTAGCCAAACAAGGAACAACCCCAATAGAGGAAACTCTAATGGGATAATAAGCATGACATCCTAAGAAAAAGAAGAAAAACATTAGATTTGCACTTATAAAGATGGAAACAAATATAAATCATATCTTAAGATCAAAACCTAGGGCAAAAATATGAAACCCTATAAAAAAGAAAAGAAGCTTTAATGGAACCTAGGGTATGGCTATGTTCAAGTCAATATAAAAGTTCACCAATATGTTTTACCTTATTTTGGATTTCTTAACCCTAACAAGATAGAACTATGCATGCAGATTGTTTATATATTATAATTGAGGATACATCTGAATGTAGAAGGGAAACGTTGATTTGATACTTGTAGTTAATAAAAGTACTAAGAGGGATGAGATACTTAGAATTTTACTAAATTATAAGATCTAAAACTAAATGCAGCCTATAAGAAAGGCATGAAACTAGATTATGAGTCACTCATATTAAGCACTAGATTTTTGGGCATGTTTAAATAATAACATCGGCCTTTAGTCAGTACTGTTTGATGCCAACAACCAAACCTGATGGTTTAATATATATGAATGTTATTTATTTATTTTGGTATATGCTATTACACTTAATTCTATTTTGTCTAGGTGTGCAATTCCAAGGTCTAACTATACATGCAATACCCAAAAATATGTCTGCTTTTCCTAAAATTCTAGGTTTACTTTTGACACTAGGTTTATGCCTGTAAAATGGGAAATAAGGTGGGTTAAGTTGAAATTGTCAAGTATAATTATAGATTTTTATATCTATAAAACATAAGTTATTCATTGCTCACCTCAAAGGGGGATGCTTATATTATGACACTTCCAAATTAGAAATATTCAAAGCGACAAAGTGGCAGAGTGGAAAATTTATCCACTTCCTTGATCAATAAGTGAATTGGGTTTTTTAAGACTCCCAGAGAAGTGTTGGATATGTTTTAAAAACCATTGAAAGTCTTACTAGTATAACATTTGGGGAAATGTAAAATAGGTGTATTCATTCATATGCTCTCTTTTGGTAGATACTAAAATTTGGTATTAATTACTTGACAATGACAAGCTTGACACACATTTACCACACATTACTTAAGTGTACAAACATGGTCCTAATCTGCAATTATCTTACACTTACATGTTATCTTACGAATTTTATCATTTTATTCTAATGTTACACATATATAATAAATTTAATGTTTATTTAAAATGTGTTAAATATATTATACAAACATCTCTAGACATTCTGTTCAATGCACCTATACATAGGTCAGTTTTACCAGTATCACTAGTTGATATTGACAAGATCTGGTCAAAACCAACCCTCTCCAAATAATGATTACTTTGTAAAACCAAAGATTTCCTTAGGGTTGAACCATTTTCTTAACATGTCGATGGCATGAGAAATTACCCAATTGGGCTCATACATAAACATATCAAGGTCTCATTCAAATGGGACTTATCACTTATCAGGTACAAATTTATACATTATCTCACAATTAATAAATTTTCCCTATTTTTCCCAAGTGAATCTATCACTAGAAGCAATAACAAGTCAATCTTGAGCATTCCAATCCAATTCAAAGCAAGTTCTATCAAGTATCAATGTCAAATCATTAACTACATACATATAATGAAGGAACACAATTTCCTATTAATACTTGGTGGGATAACTACGCATGGATTGATTTCTATCCTCAGAGTATTAAATACATAGGAAATAATAAATCATCAAATGGGGGTGATTGGTATTAGATCAACATGTTAAACTTTCAAAAAAATTCTAGGTTTTTAGCCCTCATGAGCACACCTAGGGTTCTAAGGTAAAAGGGCTTAATTTATTGAGTTGTGTGCATCATCAAGGTTTAGGATTACACATATAGAGCATAAAAATATGGGGAAAGATGACCATATGTTCATAAGCCATCATTTCCAAACATGTTAGTATTGATCAACACAGGTCAGTATCGACTGACGATACTGACCTAGATCAATAGAACCAACCCTAAAAAAATACATATCAAGCATATACACATCTTTAACTTTGACAAACCTTAGGTTTCCCTTAGGGTTTCATCTTTTTAGGGTTTTCAATTTTATCCTTAGGGTTTTATTTTTAGACCTATTTTATTATTATTTCCTAACAATACACATTAATCATGGCTATAAAGAATTAATATTTATAGTTAACACATAAAGTCACTCTTTTAATATTATTTTTCATGGATAGTGTATCTTGTTTAGAAGTGTTATCATTGATGTCAAGGTCAAGGTTGATGTCAAGGTGCATCTAATAAAGATACATGGTGAAGTGGTATATGACAAAGAAGCCATGTGACAAGAGAGAAGTTGAAGGCAAAATATTTTATCTCTATTCATAGAGAATTTGAAGGAAAACTAATGATTATTCTAAGGTTGATTTGAAGGTTCAGTACAAGGTAAGCATGTTTCAGTAGCAGTTCTTCAGTACATCTTGAGAAGCCTAGTCATAACAAACATAGTCATATCATGAATATGTACATGATGAACATGAATAGGTATGTATAGAGGTATGATATTGTCTAATATTCATGAAAGGCATGTGAACAAGGTTTTAAAATCATTAAAGAGTGTTACAAGGTTAGTTGTTAAGCTTCAAGTACTTGAAAATCCTAGTCATGATGCTAACCATAATATGAAGAGACCCTGTGAGAAGGTATAAGCTTGGTGGCCTGGTGAGATGAATGTGCAAAGGAATAAGAGGATATATGAGGTTGTTTGAGTATGACTATGAGGATTTGGAACACTCAGGTGAGTCTTAGGGTAAACCTACAGGGGTAAGACCTACGAACCTAGTATGTAACTAGACCATCTCTAAACCCTACTTAGCCTAATGAGGTAACATGAGCTATTGAAAAGACATATGGAGATTGTTTAACATTTTTTGAGTATATGAGATGTTTTATGAGCATTTAAATGAGGTGTATAACACTTGGAAAATGGCTAGAAGGTCAGCTTCAAGGCCTAATGTGACTTGTAGGTCAAAGGCTTAGAGAGTAAAGAGAGAGATAGTGGCCAGATGGGGTATCAAGTTCTATTTCTAAGGCAAGTATGGATAGGTGAGTGTTTTAAAAGGTATGTCATGTTGTTTTGAGTATGTTGACCCAATTTTAGGTCAAAATTTGAAGGTTAAGGCAAGAAAAAGTGCTTTAAGGTCTCTTAAGTGCACATAATGGAGGGTTCTCAACATGAGAACTTTCAAGTGTTCATTGGAACATGTAACCTATGAATGGGAAAATAATTTATTCATGGTATATGTGGAAGGGTCCTAGATAAAATTTAAAAGCATTGGTTTCTATAATGAGGGACTAAGCTTTACGAATGATCGTTAAGATTGAAAGATGGATTAAACCCTCAAAGAACCCTAATAGTGACCTGATGAGAAATATATTGTTATAAAGTGCTTAGAATGGTTTAGTATGACTATTTAAGTGATTTGAGGTTGTATTATACTCTCCTAGTAACCTCTAGGTGGGATTGGTTTGTTAGGTGAGTGAGTGGACCCTACATAAAATGCCTCATTTCTAAGAGATTTATGGTAACAATTAGATTTGACCGAGCCAAAGTTGCTAAATGAATGAAGGTTAAATATTGAGACTTGTATCTTATGTTCATGGTGGTTTTTGAGTATGATTATAGCATTAAGGTGTGCTAAACCAGTCATACAAGTTGACCTATTACTAAAAAGCCTAATGGTGAAAATAATAAGAAAACCAGGCAGAAGTGAGAAGGTGATTAGGGATGTGTTATCATGGATTAAGGATGAATAAAAGTACATGGATATGTTATTAAAGACCCATAATACATTTTAATATTGGATATAATATTTGGAAATCATTATATATGATGAAAATGTTGTTTACATGTTAACTTGTCTAGTGCAGATGAAACAATGAAGGTGTAAGGTTGTGAGATTGGTTTGTAAGACCAATATTGTCATATGACCATGTTATATATCTATTTGAGAATGGTATAATGATACATAGGTTCATACATATTCATTAGGAGTATCTAAAAGTTTTCATATAGGTGTTGTAGTTCAAAATCACCATGATTGGTCTTCAACAAAAACTGACAGATCTGGGTAAGTAAGTTAGAGTGATGAGTTAGAGGCTCTTTCCCCTAAAATTAAGTATGTAATGTACATGGTGTTTTTATTTGGTAATTTTATGATCTATTAATTATTTTTAAAACCTTTTAAGTCAATATATAAGGTTAGAACATTGAAGCCAAAATGGCTTGTCTGGCTGAGTAAGGACTTTGAGAGAGAAGGTCTACAAATGGGTCTACAAGACCGATATTGGGCATTAGAAATTATGATATTTTTACTTGAGATTGATATAGATATGTAAAATAATATATTTAATATGTCATAGGTCATAATAATTATTCTTTTATGTGTTTAAGATCAAGTTTCCATGATTGTGTTTTGAGGCTAGTTGGCAGTTTTGAGTGAGCTACTTGCAGAGAAGGGTTTGAGTACTTTTGCCTTGAGATGTTAAGTATAAAGCAATAATTATGTCTATGAGATAATATAACTTCTATATATATGATTTTTTTCCTTGGTTTCTTGGAAAAATCATGTTTATACTTTAATTATTTAAAATAGACTTTCTAAGTATGCACAAACATGATATGAACAATATTAATGGTCTGCTCGAAGTAGTGGTTTGAGATAAAAAGTGTTATGAAGACCAAATAATATTATAAGGGGTCTATTGGAGTGGAATATGATGTGTTATAACCATTTAAAGTATCTTAATGTGTTCCAAGGAAGGCTTAGTGTAATATGTCTAAAATAGACCTAATGGGATTAGGTCTCCATGATAATGAAAGATGAGATAAGGCCTAAATGAGGAAGGTTAGACCTAAATGGAATAAAATTACATTTTATCCATGTATATGAGATTTTATAATAACAATTTCATGGTTGAGATAATAGGGTAAAGGTGCATGGCCATCTAAGGTATGTGAGTGAAAGAAACTTGTATAAATACTAGGTAATTTTAGGCCTATTTATGTGAGTAGAGAGTAAGCAAATGAAATAAAAATTTTATAAGTAGAAGAAGGTATTATAGACAATAAGATGGGTATATATGAATTATGATGAATTTTTGATAGAGATTTTTTATATGAAAATCAAGGTCTCGAGTCAAGAAAAAGGCTAGTTGAGCAAAGAAAGCTAGAAGGTAGTTTGAGAGGGCTAAGAGTGTGAAGAGATGGAGAAGTGATCATCATCAGTTGGTTGAGAAATAGGGTATCCTAAAGGTGATCAAAGCTATCATGTGTTTGAGTTGGTGTTAAGTCATCTAGGGGGTTAGTGCCTCCTTGTAAGTGGATGTTTGCTAAAGCCTAACTGAGTTGGTTCTTAGCTAGTAGGGGTTGGTGCTCCATGTGAAGTGGGTGATTCACTAAATTTGATGCATATATTATAGGAATATAGCTCATTTTTAGATATCAGTGGGTTTTATTCCTCTTTAGGTTTTCCCATATATATGGTGTGTTGACTTGTGCAATCTTGTTTCATGTTTGTATAGTTGATTGCTTATGCATTACTTGATCTATATGTTGATGTTTGCTTAAGTGGAATTGATAAGAAAGTTTTGAAGACTGATTCACCCCCATCTCTTATTAATTTTTCTTCCAACATTTGGTATCATATCTTGGTCCTTTGAAGTGAGTCTAAAAATCTAAAGGAGATCTTAGAAGCAAAGATGGCTAGTCAACAAGCTCAAGGTGGTTTCTCTACCAGTGAGGCTCTGTTATTCAATAGATCAAGTTATGCCTTTTAAAATATCAAGATGAAGATAAATTTGGTGTCTCAAGGTCATAATATTTAGAAATAATTTATGGATGGCTGTGTTGCTCCTCTTATTCCACCAACTGATGTAATAGGTAAAAAGGCTAGTGCAAACAATTCCAAGGCAATGAATGCCATTATTTGTGGCCTATCAGAGGTAGAGCTTGTGAAGGTAATGCAATGTGTATCAAATAAATATATATGGGACAACTTGAAGACCATATATGAAGGAGACACCAATGTAAAGATGGACAAGTTACAGACCCACAAAAAAGAGTTTTAAAGTCTAAAGATGAATGAAGACAAAACAATTGCATCTTACTTGTTGAAGGTTGATGAAGTTGTCAGTGTCATTAGAGGATTGGGATAAGAGGTGAAAGAATTTATAGTGGTTCAAAAAGTGTTGAAATCACTAACTCCTAAGTTTGACTCTAAGGTATCTGTAGTGGAAGAGATGCAAGATTTGGACAAGCTAGAGATGGATGGGTTTGATGGCATCTTGAATGCCTATGAGATGAGAACAAATGAAAAAAGATCTCCCAAGAAGGAAGTAACTTTCAAAGTTGAGAAAAATTCAAAGGCCAAGAAGGTCAAGGATGAGGTATGTTTAAATTTTGATGATGATGAACTCATAGTTATGTTTTCTAGGAAGTTGAGGTTTAGCTTAGGTAAGTACAAGGGTAAGTTTTCCTTCAAATGTTTCAACTATCATAAAATTGGTCACTTTGCATCGAAGTGTCCTAACACGGATAAATTTGAGCATAATAAATAGAAATATGAACATCAAGGGGATGATAAGAAGGCCTGTAAGTCTGACAAAAATAAGGAGTTTGGGAAACATGAATGTAGAAAAAAGAACTTTTAAGAACAACAAAAGTTTCTAAACTAAATAAGATAACTCTTTTGATGTAAGTCACTCAATTGAATTTGATAGTGATGATGGCAATCATGAACCTAAACATAACAATAATAAATTCTTATTCATGGCCATAAAATTAGATAATGAGGGTTACTCAAATGAGAAAGGCTTTTTGGTTGATGTAGAACCAAATGAAGAAGAAGCTAAAGTGAACCTTGAAGTATTGTTGGTAAGTTCCCTAAATAAGTTGAAGTTCCAAAAGAGAAAGAATCACAAACTAAGATCACTAGTTACAGACTATGAGGAACATATTGGCTTGTTTAAAGAAAGGCCAAGTAACACTTCCAAGGAATATTATGAGATCATCGATTAAGTTGAGGCACAAATAGAGGTAGTCAATACAAGTCTAAAGGATAAAGAGGAAGAATGCATCATGTATGAAAATAAATTAAAATCCTTGAAATTTGAGTTGGATCAAGTATCTAGCAAGGTGAAGAGCTTTGTGAAGTTTGAAAAGAGCACCGAGGCTCTAGATGATATCTTAAGTAGTCAAAAGTTTGAAAGTGACAAGATATGTCTTGGTTTTAAAGAAAACCAAAATGTGATATCTCAATTCAAAGAGAAGACTATTGAAGACAAGAAGGTCAACATGAAAAGACCTATCAAACAACTTAATGCTATAAGGTATACTAATTCATTTAATGGTTACTATTTTGTATGCATTTAGTTTAGTCATAAAGCAAGAGAGTTTAGAAGACCCTTTAAGAATGAGTACTCATAGAAATATGTAAGGATTCATAATTCATCAATCAAGTGGTATGCATAAGGTGGTTTTCTATAGATGTCATAATATAGGACACATTGAAAGATTTTGTCTTAATAGAGTTAGAAGGTCATCAAGTCAAAACAAGAGGTTTGAATCCCATAGAGTGTAAGAAAGAAGGAAAATGAATGTATGGGAACCAGAGATAGAGAATATGAGTCAAAATTAGTATACAAGCTCAAGTGGACTATTTTTTATGATAGAGCATGTTGTTTCACTTACATTGTCTCTATTTCAGGTCTAAAGAAAAATAAAGAAGAAGGATAGGGATAAGTGATTAGAATGAACTTAGGGCTTGTGCATCATATCTAGACATTATGAGCACTCCTCTTTCGATGGAGAGGACTACTTATAGGTAAAAAAACACTACCACACAAATATTTGTTAGTAGATATATGAGTGGGTTGCTAAGCTACGCGCTTGTTCCAGGAAGTGTCAAACTTCCTTAGGGATGACAATCCACTTTTGAGAAATAAAAGAGTAATAAATATCAAAGAGAGAGGAAAAGAGAGAGTAAAAGAGAGATATGTTACTATTATTCACAACTTAAGTGTAGAAGGGAGGGACAGAGTGCAGGTGGTATATTCAATTTGTATTTTAGAATTTTTCTAGGTAGGTTTTAGAGAGGTTATTGAAAATATATAGTTACAGATGTTGGTTAGGCTGTCGAGGTCAGTGAGAAAGTGTGATAGATATCAGTTGAGTGATCAATGTTGGTAGGGGAAACAATTTCCTAAGAACTTATAAAAGGTTTTTTTGGGTCTGGAAAATGGTTTTGGTTTAGTCTAGAAGGTTGGGGAGAGTTGCGAGAGAGAGAGTATTATTTGGATGGGTCTAGTTAGAAGTCTGGTGTGTTGGAACATGGGGAAATAAGTGAGGAAGATTTATAACTCCTTCATGGGGGTTTAGTCAGGAATGCATAAAACAATAAATAATAGATATAAAGTAACTGCTTAAAGACATATAAAATAAGTGATGTACTTAGCTGAAGAGGTGATTAAATGATAAGTGCTAAATGGATGGATCCTATAAGGCTTGTTGAACTAATGCCTTGAATAGAGAAAATAAGCATGTGTTGCTAGTTCTCAAGATCTTGGTTCCTATTTTGGATTGACTTCTACAAAGTAACAATAAAATAAGATGTGGAAAGTTGGATGCCAAAATCTTGTATGGAAATAAAATGAGTTTTTTTAAATTTTTGCTAACCTAAACATTAGTTTGGAGTTTGGTTTAAGTAACTAACATTGATGATCCCATCGACATCGACTATGGGTTGACCGATGTCAGTGGCATGCGAATAGGAAAAAGGGCTATTTTTAGCCTATTTTCTATTCTTTCTCATGCCAAGTGTTGTATCCGTTAGGAAATAGTAGAAATGAGAGGTTAAGAAGGACATAGTTGGTTAGGAATTTATTTTTGGGGTAAGAACAAGTCATGGGTAGCTAGGATAAGGGGATTAAGTATTGAGGTGACTCAGAGGGTAAGAATTAGTCTTAGGATAAGGTGGCCAAGTAAGATGGCATAAGTGGTTTTCAATTAACTTAATTAAATATTTTAAATTAATTAAACATGTGAGGGGTAAAAGTATGGGTTAGGAAGACTAACTATTATTATTGAAAAGGGGCTCAAGGGGGGTTTCAACATAGGGAGTTATGCATGTGTGAGAAATAATTTTGGTGTCTACATTTTTCCCTTTTGGTCTTGTAATTTGCACTGACAAGTTGTAAGACAAAAATAAGAGCTATATGCTCTAGGTATTGAATGAGGTATCCCCCCTCAAAATGGGAATCGATAGAGTATAAACTAGAATCGAGTATTAATTTGATAAGAAGTGAATTGGGTGAGTAGATGTGAATGTAGTATCACTGCTTGTGCATATACTACTATGAGCTATAGTTGATAAAATCAAGAACAGGTAAGGTAGATGAGGACTCTGATAGAAATAACCAAATCACAGCTTGTAAATGATAGTTGATAAGGTCAAAATAATCAAAGTTGTAGCTCTAATGGTCCATGTGTGTTAGGTATCTGAGGTAGGTTAGTGCCCCTAAAAAACACAAAAGGTTACAGGTAATAAGACTAACTTGATTGCCATCTAAAATGCCTAATATACATGCGTGTGTATAATAGCCAACTATAGCAGGATAACATAAGCAGTCAAGACAATCAATGTAAGGTTGGTTTAAAAGGGTCAATTATCGAGGAGATATTCATGATCTCCAGTCAAAGTCATCATGGGTGGATATTTAAGTGATCTCCAAGGGTGGTTGTCATGGTTGGGGAGATATATGTGATCTCTAGGTTGGTTACCATGGTCAGGGAGATATATGTGATCTCCAAGTTACCCTAGATTAGGGGTAGAGTCCAAAAGGTTGTGTTTGTTGGTGAAAACTCTAACTCAAGGGTACCAACATTGGTTATGTAGTCAATGTCAATAATAAATAGTGCCAATGTTGGTGGCTTAGGTCAAGGATGCTGACATCAGTGGGTGACCAAACTTGAAAAAAGGAGGTTTGGTGGCCCACTAGAACTCATTTTCAACATTTGATTAGAAATAAAAAGAGCTTTGAGTGTTGGTGAGATGACAAAGCTAAGAGGGGACCCAGTTGGAGGTGTGCCACCACAAGTGCTAGCTATTCCATCTTGGAGGAGATAGAGAGATGAGGTAAGATCCCCTTTAAGTTAATTTTGAATTTAAGTTTGTTAATTTTCTATTTTAGGCTACATTTGGAGTTTAGAGGGAAATAATGCTATTAGAGGGGTAGGAAATGAGGTGAGGGTAGGTTTAGATGAATTTGGGAGGGGTTTGGGGGTAGTTTTTAGGTTAAAATTTAAAGTTGGTAGATGGGTTGTTCGACCCTAGGGCTGAACTAGTCATCAATGTCGATGGGGTCCACCAATGTTGGTCGATATGGTGCTGATGTTGGTGGGGTCTACCAATGTCAGCCGACACAAAACATCAATGTCGATATACAAAATTGACATCGATGACTTTGAAGAACCTAAAATAGGAGAAAAGGTCAATTTTGGATCCCTAATTGAAGTAGTCAACGAACCTAATGACTAAGCTAGCCTTAGAAGACCCCATGTCAATTGAGTGATACCTACATAGCCAAGTTAAGGGCCTCAGGGCAATGTAATTCTCCTAGTGCGTAGGGAAAAAAATCTAAGGTATGGTTAAAAGTGTTTTAGGGGAAATGGTTAAGAAAGGATAGGTTGAAATAGGTTAGGGGACCTAAGGCTTAAAAGATAGGTCATAGGGTTGAAGGTTAGGGATATAAGCCATGAGGCCTAGAGTTGTGATAGGTAGTTGGGCCTAGGGTGGAGAGAGAGGTAGTGAGGCCTAGGGTGGAGATGGGAGAGCATGGTAGATATTTAGGTGGGTATATGGTTGAGCTAACCTCAAAAGACCCCATGTCAATTGAGTGCTGCCTACATAGCCTAGTTGAAGGCCTCATGCCAATGTTGTTCTCTTAGAGAGAAGGGAAAAAAGTGATGGTAGGTTATATTAGAAAGTATGTGACTTGAGGTGTGTGTGTATGGATGCAAGTTAGGTAGGAGTTAATGCTATGGGATCACCTACCTATGCTACTAACATGGATGAATAAGGATATCACCCTAGATGAGTGGGAACACATGATAGGCTTAGGTTTAGGGGGAGTGCGATGATATTGTAGAGTTAAATGAGATGTGAATTTGATGATAGCATTAATCAAGAGGTCAAATCACACCACCAACACCTTCTATTTGTTGATTGAAGAGTTGATAGTGACACATGAAGATGTGTACAAGATTTTACGGTTACCGTTATAGGGTGAGGAGCTCTTCTCATATTTGAGAGAGGAGCATGATATTCACATGGTGAAATTATTTGGAGAGCATGTTAACGAGGGAACCTATCACTCAGTGAGCTTTGTCTACGAGCTGTACACTACTAATGATGAGTAGCATCAGTTGAACATCTTTATGATGATAGGGACTATAGTGTATATACTACCAGATGCAAATGGTGGGAGATTTCTTATTACATTGATATGTGTTCTGGCATAGATGGTTAAGCAATAGACTATATTCATATGGGGACCAATTTTTTTGGCATAGTTATATAGTGAGTTGTGGGGGTTGAGACTATGACAATGATATAGTTTATGTGTGAGGCATTTTATCCATTGTTAGGCATATGAGCATATCATGGTGACATAACCATTAGGGTTACCTACCACAATTATAGCCAGTTTTAGGGTTGGGTTTAGATGGTGGAGAGATGGTATGCTAAGACCTAAGTAGATGACATAGTGTGAGATATTGATCATTATAGGTGCATGATAGAGTGATTGATACCTATATATATTGTGTGGAGACCCTACTTGACATACCCTACATTTAGAGGATAGGAAAAGTAGCTTACTAATTTATAAAGCACATTATGGGTTAGAGGGAGATGAGCTGGTGAGCTAGAGATAATACCTATAGCATAGGTCAAGAGATAGTTTGGATTTTATAAAATGTACCTCCTGCCTTCCCTCGATATAGGAGGGATGATATAGAGGCACCTGTACCATTGCCCTAGGAGACAGATGGGCTAGATTTTGAGGAGCTACCAATTGGGCTGGGTGTAGTAGATCCTAGATGCACAATGACATATCTTGCATGGTGGATAGGTTTATATCTCATGGTTTAGGTTAAGAGGCCATTACCAAATTTATAATGAGTGATGAGAGAGATGCACAATTGTATAGGCCCAAGATATAGTGATACATGCACAAGATGTAATAATATAGGCCTGAGATGTGGTAGTGTGGGCTCGAGATGCAACTCAAACACATGTATCTATTTTACAGGGATAGGTGGTGACATTATAGGGCCATGTTAGGGTATTATAGGGCCATGTCAAGGTATTATAGGGTTAGGTTATTGCATTGACAATAGAGAGGGATAGTTTGAGAGTAACAGGTCAGGCTACTCCTCTTCCTCCACCATAGGGACCAATACAAGGGCCTTCAGTAGGTGCGATGGGACTGTCATAGACTATATATCTAGTAAGGTATAAAATTTCCCTTGATGAGATTGATTATTATGAGAGGGCCATTAGGGAGTTCCCATAGATTTAGAGGTATCATGAGTTTAGAGAGCAGAAGAGATCAGTGACACGTGCCATGAATTCTAGCTCACGTAAATGCAGATTGGCAAAGAGTGGTGATGACACTACTTCTTCATGACCATGTGTATAACCTTGAGGATTCTATGTGCTAGATTTTTTTATTGTTATATATGTTGTATACACACCAGCCTATGAGCCAAAGATGAGAGACGTATATTTTTAGTGAGAGATGATATTATTATGATCTATTGCTGTACATTCATGTTGAGCATATATATATATATATATATATATGAGATGTGTTATTGTGATTTTTAGATGCATTTATTATGATAGTGATGATGATGTTGATATGGGTGTTTATATTATGTTAATGTTGAGCATGTTAATTGAGTTAGACTAACATTTCCCATATGTGTGATGGTATATGCATGGTTGATTGTTTAGCTTCATCTTAGCTTTTTTCCATTTTTGTGATGGTGTATGCTTAAAATGGATGGGCTATTTATGTTATTGTTTGTATGAAGTTTTCATCTCAATAGAGAAATTGACATGTGATTGGGATGGGAAATAAAGAGGCATAATACTCGTGTACTAGCATATACCATAATCATAACATATCTAGGCTCAGGAATATGAGCCTCTTTCATTCTTTGCATCATTTGACCATTTTGTTTATTAGAGAAGCATCGTGTTCACCTTGTGTTAAGTGAGTTTAAAGTCCCTTGAAAGAGTATGAGGGGAAAAGGGTAAAATGAGTGAAAGTGTTTGGGTAGAATAACCTTCTAAGTGGGGATGATATGCCCCTACTATGGGTGACTTGAGAGATACTATAGACAAGTCTATGACTTAAAGTTTTTTTTTGTGTGTGTAAGATGATCAATGCAGGAAGCCTACAATGGGATTTTATTTGTGTTGAGGCTGTATGAAGCTGATCAATATGAGAAGCTTTTTATTTTTTCCCCCTTGATAATAAATCTTGGCCTAGCCATCTTTCAAGGGAGTGGTCTAAGCATTTGTTTTTGAGTTTAAATAGCTATCCTTCAAGGGAGTAGTCTATTAATAGTATCAAAGAGAAGGTACACAATTGTCCTTCAAGGGAGCAATCTTCATTGAGAATCATGACCTAATAGATTATAACTTGTCTACATATCCCATTTTTTTTAAAAACTTTTAGTCATGGACAAGACTATAGAGGCTTAGGGGTTTTCCACTTTGAGGACAAAACCATAGCACTTCATAGGTTAATTAAGTGTGTAGGAGTAAGGGTTAGGAGGAAGGGAGATGAATGTAATAAGGGTGATCAAGGGATGAGCTCAAGTTAAACACGAGGTGAAGCATCACTTGATTAAAAAAATAATGGTTGTAGGTGTAAGGCATTTAAAGGCTCAAGTTTTGGCTTTCCTTCGAGAGAAGACAAGTGATAAGTTCTTGATCCATACTTGTGAGTTATGATGTAGGGTCCAAGCCAACTACAAGTAAATTTACCTCATTTGATTTTATCCATATTTTTCACATGTTGATTTTCTTTTAAGATGAGATCTCCAATATTAAAATCTCACTCCTTAAGGTTTTTCTTGTAAGTGCGTTTGATACGCTCTTGATAGATTTGGAGGTGGTTGAGGGTTATAAGATGATGCTCATCGAGCAACTTGAGTTGAGCCAAATGTTCTTGGTGAAAGTCATCATTAGTAAGTATGTATTTTAGACAAATGGAAAGAGAAGGAATCTAAACCTCAAGAGGCAAAACAACCTCCATCCCATAGACCAAGGAAAAATGATTAACACCTGTAGGGGTTTGAATGCTAGTGCGGTAAGTCCATAAAGTAAAGGGAATGTGTGTGTGTGCCAATCCTTACTCGTATCATTGACTAACTTCATGAGAATTTTGGTTAATGTTTTGTTAGAAGCTTCTACCTATCCATTTTTTTGTGGATATTATGGTGATGAGAAGCTTAATTTGATTCCAAAGGTATCATAAAGACTTTGGACAACCTTATTTTTGAAAGATTTGCCATTATCTATTATAATTTTATGTGGAAGACTAAAATGATAGATGATGTGATGGTTGATAAAATCAATAATTTTGTCAGCCTTAGTGGAGATGAGAGGAATGGCCTCGACTCACTTGGTGAAGTATTCAATGGTAGTAATGATAAAATGGTGACATAGGGATGAATGAGGGTTAATCTCACCAATTAGATCCAAAACCCATTGGGAAAAGGGCCATAAGTATTTGGTGACTTATAATGCATGACTTGGAACATGAAGGAGGTTAACATGTTGTTGAAATTTGACATAATGCCAAACATAATCACCACAGTCTTGATGGAGTGTTGGCTAATAATAACTAAGTCAAAGGATACGCTTGGTAACTATCTGACCATTGAAATGTCCACCACAAATCTCATCATAGAATTCCTTAATAGTGAAGGGAGTCTTAGTACTAGTGAGGCATCTAAGGAGGAGACCATCAAAACCTCACTTTTAGAGAAGTCCCCCTAGCATAGTGTAATGAATGACATGTTTTATAAAGGCATGTCACCCATTATTAGAGAGATCATAAGAGATAATAGAAAATGAATGATAATCTGTGAGTTGCTCGTACCATAAGTCATGGGTTGTATGTTACATTTTTGATAAAAAGGATGTTAGTTGATACGTAGGAGGGTAATGTTAAGTGATGCACAGTGACACAGATTTTTGTGGAAGAGGGTGAAGAGGGTATGTTTGAAGCAAGTGAAGCCATTATGTCAGTAAACTTTTTTATAGATCAAGGAATAGTTTGTAAGAAATAGGAGTCAAATTATCCCAATAGCGTATCTACATGATGTTTATACCACTATAAAATTTCATTTTTGAATAAATAGAAACCATTAACCTGATTAATCACTAGCTGAGAATCACTAAAAATGGTTATTGATTTGATACCTAAGAAGATAGCTATTTGAATCCCTAAGATCAAAGCCTCATATTCAGCCATATTATTAGTACATTCAAAATCTAGTTTAAATGACAAAGGAATAGGCTTGCCATCTAGAGGAATAAGAATGACCCATACACCCCCACTGTATTGACATTTAGACTTGTCAAAGATCATCATCATTTTATAGGAGACGTCATCGATGGAGAGCATTGTGATCGATTCATTAGGTAATTTGAGGTTTGAAGGTTGGTTGTCAGGTAAAGGGGTGGTAGATAACTGGTCAGTGATCATTTATCCCTTGATAGAATTTTATTGAATAAACTCTAAGTCAAATTTAGCAAGGAGCATGAGCCATCAAGCTACACATTGGTTGTGATATGGATTGGAATTAATGTATTTGAGGGGATCAATATGGGTGACCACATAGGTTTTGTGATTTAAGAGGTAATGGCAGAGCTTAGATGTTGATAAGACCAATGTGAGGTAAAGCTTTTTAGTATGGGTATATTAATTCTCATAATCAATAAGTGTGCAGCTCATGTAGTAAACCACCTATTATAAATGGTGATCATCTTGATGTACAATCATAGCACCTAGAGAATGGTCTATTGCAAAGATGTAAAGGTAGAAAGGTTGATTTTCCTTAGGTAGAATAAGAACTAGTGGGAAAGGGAGATACTATTTGAGTGTGTCAAAAGCTTTTTGACAATCTATATTCCAATGGAAGGAGATATATTTTTTGAGGAGATGGTGAAAGGGTTGGCAATGATCTGAAAACTGGGAGATGAAGCAATGGATTGACTAAAGTTTCCCTTACAGGATATGGAGTTAATTGATATTAGTAGGTGGAGGCATCTCTAGTATTGCTCAAACCTTAGCAGGGTCGACTTCAATACCATAAAGTGAAATGATAAATCCTAAGAGCTTACAAAAAAAGACACCAAAGACACATTTCTTTAGGTTTAGTCAAATGTTATATTGGAGGAGATGAGTAAATATGATCTTGAGAATCATCAATTGATCTTGGCAAAGTTTAGACTTTTTGAGTAAGTCATCCATGTAGTCTTCCATAATTTTGTGTAAGAGATCATGGAAGATGTAAGTCATATTGCATTAGTAGGTGGAACCAACTCTTTTCAGACCAAAAGGCATGACCTAATAATAAAAAGTCCCCCATGGGGTAATGAAAGTTATCTTGTGTTGATCCTCAAGAGAAACCAAGATTTGATTATATCTTAAGAACCCATCCACAAGTGATAACATCTCATGGCTGACTGTTAGATCAATAAGTTGGTCAATACTTGGCAATGGAAAGTCATCTTTTGGATAAGTGAGGTTTAAGTCATGGTAGTTGGTGAAAATGCAGATTCCTCTAATCACTTTTGTGATAGGAACAATATTGGAAACCTATTGTGGGTAGTGGATGGGTTGGATAAATTTAGCAAAAAGGAGGCATTGGAGCTCTTCTTTGACAATGAGAGCAATATGAGGATGCATTTTGTGAAGCTTTTGCTTAACAAGTTTAACATCTTTATTGGTGATAATGTTATGGGTGACAATAGAGGGGTCAATACCAAGCATGTCATTATAAGACCAAGCGAAGGCTTTGCTATGGTTATTAATAAATATGGCATAACTAGCTTGCTCAGAGGAATCCAAAGATTGGCTAATCTTGAAGATGTGAGGGTTATCATGAGAGGGAAAATTGATATCAATGGATAATTCATTTAACATAACTTGTGTTTCTTATGGTAGCAATAATTGGATATAGGAATCATCTGCACCCATGTATGTGAGAATAGCATCATCATCTTGACATTGGATAATGTTAATAGTGGGAGAGTCTTCATTGATCATTTTAGGATGAATGAGAGGAAGGGACCTTATTTCCTTATACTGGTTATAGGTGAGAGGCCCCAAATGGATGGCATTTATTAAAAAAAATTTAGGAGGTATAGATACCTCCAATTTGGTAGGTGATGGTGGAGTAGGAGAGATTGACTCTTCAATAATTGGTACATGGGAAGTTTTGGTGAGTTTAGTTAGTTCGTCATAACCCACTCTATGCCTCTTTTTTGTATTTTCAATGGTTTTACTAGTGGGATATTCAATGGGCGTATGAACACTCTACTCATAATGATCCAAACCAAATCCTTTTCAAGCACACCTATAAAGATAGGTGTGAGAGAAACTAGGTTTGCTCAAGAAAGAAAAGTCATAGATAAATGGTTGTGGTGAAGAGGATGGATTGTTGATAGTGGGATCCTAATCAATTCTCCCATATGTGAAATGAGTTTGAAGGTTAGGGACCCATAAGAGATGACCATCCCAATATTGGGATCATAATTTGGGTGCATATGAAGCTTTCCATACTCTTGTGGAGTATGGAACATGTCAAGCTTCAACAAATGATCTTCTTTGAGTGACAAACATTTAAAAGTTTCCTCCATGGGATCTTTGTCATGAATTTGTGTTGCTGATATCTATGTGACCAAGGTAGTGGAGTTTGTGGAAGCTTCAAAAGTATCATGTAGAGAAGATGATGTATTTAATAGAATGAGAACATCATTGGGACTATAAGTCATGTTTCATGTTTTAAATGGAGGTAGGTTGGTGGGTATAACATGCACTTTCCCATTATGCTCAAACTTGACGCAACGATGCAAAGTGGAGGGTACACATGCCATATCACATATCTAAGGTCATCCAAGTAGTATTTTATAAAAAAATTATCCTTCTACAACATAGAAGAGCTCAGGAATTATGCAAGGATCTACATGGATATGTAAGATAATAGTGCCCACCATAGTAGCTATGGTATCATTAAAGGAGCGGAGCACTGCGTTGGTTTGAGACATGCAATTATCAAGAAGAGCTAGCTTTTTGTAGGCATGGATGGAAATAATATTAATACTAGCTCCCCCATCAATCATGACTCTTTTGACATGATTTTGATCAATATATGTAGTAATAAAAAGGGCAAAATCTTGATCTTCAAGGTGTTGAAGTGGAATTTCTAAATTATTGAAGGAAATCAGATAGATGGAATTAAGAGAGTTGACCAAAGATACAAGAGGTTGGGGATCATCAGGTTGTACCTCAACCTCTTTCAAGGCACTAATCAAAGATTGATGGTGTTGGGGTGAGTTTTAGATTAACTCATATAAGGACATTTTCATAGGAGTTTGGTGAAGATGTTTCACCATCGAGCTTTGAATAATGTCTAAAGATGTTGGTTTATAGACACCCAAGATAGAAATCTTGGGATTCGAAGGAGGAGTGTCTTTATAAAATGGATGAGCCCAAGGAGCAATGACCTTTTCCTAACCTTTATCCTTTTGATTTTGTGACCACGTGGCCACATTAAATGTCTTCATATGAAACATAGGTGAAGGAGGTGGCAAAGGGGGTATCACAACATCTTTGGGTTTGAATTTAGGTGGAAAAATATGAGGTATTGTGGATGTCAGAGGTGGAATAATAGGAAGGTGAATGAGAGTATCAACAAAGAGAGTGTCGACATCAAAGTGTTGCCAAATGAATGCTATGAGAGCTTTACAACTCTCAATATCATGTCTAGGTGAATGATGATATAAACACACTGGTGTATCATCAAACCAATATGGCTTTAGTTTAAGAGGGATATAAGGCTTAATGGGAGGAAGAGTTATTATGAAAGATTGCAATGACTGACATAAGAAAAAGCTCTAAGAGCCTGTGAGTGGGATAACACTTATTATGGTAATAAGAGTGAACACCTTCTTTTGTTTAGGAGTCATAGGGGTGATTTTACATGGTGCCTTGATTGGTAGGAGTGGAGTTACATGTTTTGATGACACTTTATTGGTGTTAGGTATCATGGTGTCAGATGTGAAAGGCCTACTAGGTGGTAGAGGTAGTAGTGGAGGTAACTTAGCCTTTTGTTTCACTTGGATCAATGATACTCCAACTAAAGTAGAGGGGTGCGATCCCAAAATTGATATTAAAGTTGAGGGTTAAAGAGGGAAGGATTCATGAGGTCTAGAAAGCTTAACATTTTTTATAGTTCATGCCCTAAAACTCCAACTTATAGTTGGAGAGTTAGATATAATTTTGCCTATGAATGAATTAGATTAGAGATAAGACGTATACCTAAAGACCTGATCTACTTTAATGTGGCAGATGCTTGTGAGGGTGAGGGTTTTGACATAGATGGATGATCTTTTAGTGATTTTGGTGAAGAAGCTCTGGCTTTGTCAAAGAGCTTAGGGTAAAGGGTAGTGAGAGGGTTGGTTGTAAAGGTAAACACTCATTATATAGGATAAGGAGTTTTAAGTCAGTCTAAAAATGCTGTGTGATCTAGCTTCATGGAGTTAATAAATTCTAAACTTTTCACCACTGTGAGAAGGGTTTAGATGAAGTTGATGTAGGCCTTATGGTTGCTTCTTTAGAAGGTTAAGGTGATTGAGAAAGAGGAAAATTATTGGTCTCTACTACCTCGGGCCAAAGATGAGAAAGAGCCATAATAGGGTATTCTTTGACAGATATAGGAGAAGAGGCATGGTCTTCCATGGGTGGAGGAGAGGTAGGCGAAGAGGGTTACTCAAGGGGGTAGAGCATAGGTATAATTTATCCCTTAATATATGGGTGAAGAATAGGTAAAGTATGATCATCCATAGGTAAAAGAAGTGGTAAAAGTGGTAGAATTAGAGTAGGCATGATAGGTCTCTTGTCTAATGTAGGAGTAGATAACACTGACTCTTCTAGGTGGAAAGATGGAGTGGATGGGGTATTACTCTCTATTGGTAAAGGCGAGGTAGGTGAAGAGGGTTCCTCAAGAGGGTATAACATAAGAATGATGTTCACCTCAACATGTGGTTATGGAACGGGTAAGGTGTGGTCTTCAAGTGGTAAGAGGATAGGTAACATTGGTGCAAAAAGAACTAGAAATATAGGCTCATTTAATGGCAAAAGGAGTGGTAAATGAGGCTTTTCCTCACATAGGAGTGGAATAGGTGAAATAGGCTCTTCTACATGAGGAGGAAGAATAGGCAAAACAAATTCCATTGACTATGGGTGAGGAGTCGATAAAATGGGTGCCTCTTATTGTGGGAGAGGTTGAACTAGAGGTAAAGGAAAGACCATATTAACCATATGGATATTATGATCACATGAGTTAGTCATGGTCTAAACAATATTTTGATTAGGTGAATGGTTAAGAAAAGGTTGTTTGAATACATCCATATTTTGATTAGTGGGTGCATTGGGATCATCTAGGATGAGATCACCCATATCAAACATGTCTTGAACAATGTTCTTTAATGTTTTATAATTATTAGAATTATGGCCTTTAACTTGATGGTAGCCATAAAACTCATCCTCCTTGTACCAAGTTGGAATAAGATGGGAAGGGTCAAACTGTATAAGAGGTTTGATTTGAGGAAGGGTTATGTCACCTTGTTGCAATAATTTTTCCAAAATGGAAGTATATGACTCCCCAATGGGAGTGTATTGTCCTTATTCATACCATTGTTAGAATTTCTTGGTCAAATTTTCGGAAGTCAAGGAATTAGGTTGGTTTGTGGTTGTGGAAGAAGCTGATTTAATGACCACCACATTGGTGGAGCCTTTAGATTTTTGGTTAGAATAAGTTTTAGAAAAAGAGTCATTCAATTTGGAATTGGCATTCTTACTATGCAACTTGACTCTGCCTTCGTCTACAATCCAAATCTTAAGTTTTCACACCATTGTAAAGGCCTCATCAAATGTGCCAAAAGTTTGTACTCAGAGTGTGGATGAAATGTGCTTAGCAAATGCCCTCGAGAAGAGCTCAATAAACTCAAGTTAGGGTAAGAAGTAGAGTTGATTGATCAAGCCTCTCTAGCGAGCGACAAAATCTATGATAGACTCATCATAAAATTATCTAATACAATAAAGGTTTGCAATAGAAACCTTTTTAGAAATGTTAATAGAGAAATGGTCTAGAAATATTTGTGTGAGTTGGGTAAATGAGCAAAAGGGAGTGCTAAGTTATAGAGCTATACCAATCCAGGGTAGTACCCAAAAGAGACATAGGGAAAGTGTAAAGTAATAATGCATCATCATTCCCTATTAAATAAAAAGCATGTCTAAATGCTCACAAATGCTATTATGGGTCCCCTTTACTCTAAAAACAAGTAAATTTGGGGAGTTCCCATTGGATTAGATAAGGGAAAATAGGCACAAAAGGATGAACGGGTTCATTGCATGTCTGATCATTAGATAACACATTCTTTGAACTTGAAACATCTCTATATTAGACATCTTGTCCATCAACATCTTAATGAGGTCTAGAGGGGGATTGGTTTGGAAGATACCCCCTAAGTTATAAGGAACTTGATAAGAATTAGAGGGAGTGTATGACATAGATTGTTGAGGTTGTGTTGGTGAAACATAAGGATAATGAGTTATAAGCTAAGGGGTGGAAAGAAAAGGGGCTTGTCCCATTGGGTTAGAGATTATGCTTTGGTTGGATGTTGTTATTATAGGTTGGGTTAGTGGCATGGTTATACTAGGTGAAGGGTGAGTCATAAATTGAGTAATTATAGGTGTGAGAGTAGATAGAATAGGTATCACCAAATTCTAAAATAGGGTGAGACTTGACTGAACTGCTTGTGGTTGTGAAAGTAGGGAAGTCATGCCAGGGTTTAGGTGGGATTGGGCAGTTAGTGATGCTAAACTTTGGACATTATTTATGGTTGGGTTACTTGTAGAAGTGGTGGTTTGAGTAACCATGTGGAAAATAGTGGAGACAGCTGAAACTGAAGTTGTCTCCATTAGAGAGGTTGGCATACCATATAGTGGGTCACCCGAAGAATTGTGGGTTTAGCTCATGGTAAGGTAATGCTGAAGGGCTACCACATTGCGATCTATAAATTTAGCAAAAACTTGATCTCTTTTAGGAACAATGGGAATTTAGTTTGGGATGGGAGTATGCTCTATATCTAAAGTATGCTCCATGATAGAATCAACAACAAGAGGGGAAGGTGGAAGTGGTTGTCAGCTTGCATAATTGATAAGAATTTTGGCTTGGGCTCACATCAATACCATGCAAGAAGAAGTATAAATAGTCTTAATACTCTGTATTAGTGATAAAATAAGGAAAAAATAGGTTTGGGTGTAAGTAAGTAGGTTATTTTAGGTTGCTATTTTGAGAAAACTAAAATTATACAGTCACTGATGTCAATCGCTTGACCAATGTCGGTAGTCAAAGTCTATCAATGTCAGTAGAATTAATCAATGTTGATAGGCTAAAGTTTACTGACATCGATGGAATTAATTGATGTTGGTCATTGTGATATTCTAAAAGATGGAAAATCTAATGTTTTAAAAAACTAGAGGTAGAATCTAGGTAAAATAGTGGATGTAAGAGGTCTGTGTAAGAAGAAAGAACACTCAAAAAACCTGATATAATAGGTTATACAACTTGAGTATTACAATTAGTGTTGATTTTGTGAATCAATACAAAAATGTCCTTACCAACTCCAAAATATAGAAGGCAATAAAAAAGTAAAAAAATAACATATAACCACTAATTATTAACTTCTAGAGATTAATTTTAGTCTCGTGTTGGATTATGCCTTAATCAAATAGTGAGAAGAGAATTTGGTTAATGAAGGTAATAGAAAGCATTCTAGAGCCAGTTTCAGGTTAGTTTTAGTGCTCAAGAGGAAATCTATGTTAGACCAAGTACATGGCTTATTATAGGAGCTTTCTCCTCGCACTTCATGGACCTAAAGCCAAGCTAAGCCATTTAGTCAAAATATACCTTCTACCTAGAGTTTATACTCTACCAGAGAATTGAGTGGGTTCTCCCCTTGGTGGTGAAATCTAAGTAGGATAGCCGGGTAGGGTAAGGTGATCCACCAGGTGATGAAATCCTGATGGGCCTTATTTTAGGTGAGTTTAGATGTTTGTTTTTATGAGTGTGATCTGGTTGTGTAACATAGGTGCACTACAATTCATTCATAATGCTTGTAATTAACTAGGTGAGCTAATATGCAATAAGCAAACAATAAAGTGTAGTAAGTTTTAAATTCAAATCTAAAATTCTTAGATTCGAATGAAAACAATGATAAAATAGGAGTAGAGAATGAAATTCACTATCCTAATGTGCATGCAAGAAAGAAATAAAGAATAAATTCTTTTAACTTGTAAGAAAAATGATAAATTGCTTATAAAGGTAAAGAGAAAAGAAGAGTGGCAAAGAAGAAGAAATTTTAGTTTATTTCCCTAAACAAAAAATAAAATTTTGAATATTTCGCTTTGAGGGAGAAAAGAAGGAGAAAGTGTAAGAAATGAAATTTTCACTATAATACACCTATATGAATGCTTAAAATAAGTAATAAACCCAAAGAAAACTCTAGGGTCCCACTGAACATGCCATAAATGTTTCACATAAATTTTGTCTATTTCAAGTCTAAATAAAAATAGAGAAAGACAGGGATAAGTGATTAGAATGAACACAGATTGGTTTACATGCTGTATCTAGACGTTGTGAGCACTCCTCTTTGGCTGGGGAGGACTACCTATAGGTAAGAAAGCACTACCACATAAATATCTATTAGTAGATATATGAGTGGGATACCAAGCTACACGCTTGTTCCGAAAAGTGTCAAACTTTCTTAGGGATAACAATCCATTTTTGAGAAATAATAGAGTAATAAATAGAAAGAGAGAAAAAGGAGAGTAAAAGAGAGAGATGTTATCATTTTTCACAACCTAAGTGAAACAGAGAGTGACAGAGTGCAGGTGGTATATTTAGTTTGTATTTTGGAAGTTATTTGGGCAAGTTTTAGAGAGGTTACTAAAAATCCATAGTTATTGACGTCAGTTAGGCTACTGAGGTCGGTGAGCAAGTGTGACCGATATCAGTTGGGTGATAGAGTCGGTAGGGGAAATAATTTCTTAAGAACTTGTAGAAGGCTTTTTTGGGTCTAGGAAATGGTTTTGGTTAGGTCTAGAAGGTTGGGGAGAGTTGTGAGAGAGAGTATTATTTGGATGGGTCTAGTCAAAGGTTTGGTGTGTTGGAACAAGGGGAAATAAGTGGGGAAGCTTTATATCTCCTTCATGAGGGTTCGGTTAGGAATGCATGAAATAATAAATAGTAGATATAAAATGATTATAAAGTAACTACTTAAAGACTTACAGAATAAGTGATGCACTTAGCTAAAGAGGTGATTGAATGATAAGACCCGAAGGGATGGCTCTTATAAGGCTTCCTGAACTAATTCCTTGAATAGAGAAAACAAGCATGTACTGCTGGTTCTCAAGAGCTTGGTTCCTAGTCTAGATTGACTTCTACAAAGTAACAATAAGCCAAGATGTGGAAAGTTCGATGCCAAAAGCTTGTATACGAATAAAATGAGTTTTTTTAAATTTCTACTAACTTGAACATTAGTTTGGAGTTTGGCTTAAGTAACCAACGTTGGTGATCCCAACATCAGTCATGGGTTGACCGACGTTGATGGCATGAGAATAGGTAAAAGGGCTATTTTAATCCTATTTTTTGTTCTTTCTCATGCTAAGTGTGGTATCCATTAGGAAACGGTAGAAATGGGAGGTTAAGTAGTTGGTTAAGAATTTATTTTTGAGGTAAGAACAAGTCATGGGTAGTTAGGATAAGGGGACTAAGTCTTGAGGTGACTCAGAGGGTAAGAATTAGTCTTAGGATGAGGTGGCCAGGTAAGGTGGCATAAGTGGTTTTCAATTAACTTAATTAAATATTCTAAATTAATAAAATGTGTGAGGGGTAAAAGCATGGGTTAGGAAGGCTAGCTATTATTATTAAAAAGGGGCTCAAGGAGGGTTTTGACATAGGGAGTTACACACATGTGTGACATAATTTTGGTGTCTACACATGCTTCAAATGTAAAATCAAGTCAAAAATGCCTATTGTCAACTCACATTGATGATCAAATGATTGACGAAGAGGTCAAGCCTATAGTACTAATAAAGCCTAAAATGATATTTAAAGACATTCAATATTGTGAAAGCATGAAGATCTGAGAATCTATTGAACTAGTGTTGTTATAGTGCTCTATGGAAAGTGGTGACTTAATTAGGCTTCATGAAGACACTCTTTTGTTAGAAATTGCATGGTGGATACCTAGTTTGAGGGGGAGTTATTTAGGTTGTTGACTGAGTTTGATCTTTGTTGAGAAATTTACTTATATTCTAAGTTCATTTGAGTGAGGTATGCATTGAGTAAGGGGTAACATGTTCTTATGTTGCTCCATAACCTATTTATAAAAAGGTGTAATTCCAGATGGTTGTTTGTTTAAGACCCTTTGTAATTAATGTCAAAGGGGGAGAAAGTTCAAGAAAGGAGTTAGACCAGATTGAGGGAGATGAGAGTACTCAAATTAAAGAATATTTTTCCATCAATGAAAAATGGGAGTTTGTTGAGAAGTGTTGTCATTAATGTTAAGGTCAAGGTTGATGTCATTGATGTCAAGGTCAAGGTTGATGTTAAGGTGCATCTGATAAAGATGCATGGTGAATTGGTATGTGACAAATAAGCCATGTGACAAGAGAGGATTTGATAGAAACCTATTGTCTATCTATTAAGAGATAATTTTAAGGCAACCTAATGATTATTCTGAGGTTGATGTCAAGGTTCAATACAAAGTAAGCATGTCTGAGTACCAATCCTTGAGTATGAGGTTCTTAAGAAATGTAGTCATAATAAACATAGTCATATCATGAGTATGTGCACGATAAGCATGGAGAGGTATGTACATAGGTATGATATTATCTAAGGATAATGAAAGGCATGTGATCAAGGTGTATAATTATCAAGGAGTGTTTCAAGGTCAGTTGTTAAGCTTCAAGTACTTGAGAAGCCTAGTCATGACAATAGTCATAACATGAAGAGACCCTATGAGAAGGTATAATCTTGGTCACCTAGTGAGATGAATTCATAGAGGAATAAGAGGATATATGATTTTATTTGAGTATGCTTATGAGGCTTAGGAGCACTCAGGTGATTTTCAAGGTAAGCCTATAGGGGTAAGACCTACAAACCTAGTATGCAACTAGACCATCTCTAAACCTTGCTTGGCCTAATGAGGCAACATGAGTTGTTGACAAAACATATGAATATTTTTTAACATTGTATGAGTATGTGAGATGTTTTATGAGCATGTATATAATGTGGAAAGAACTTGGACAGTGGCTAGAAGGTTAGTTTCAAGGCCGAATATGACTTGTAAGTCAAAGGCCTAAAGAGAAAAGAGAGAGATGGTGACCAAATGGGGTATCAAATTATTTTTCAAAGGAAAGTATGGATAGGTGAGTATTTTTATAGTTATGTCATGTTGGTTCAAGTATGTTGACCAAATTTAGGGTTAAAAGTTGAAGGTTAAGGCAAGAAAAAGTGCTTTAAGGTCTCCTGAGTGTACAGAATGGAGGGTTATCAATCCCAAAAGAAATTTCAAGTGTTCATTGGCATGTGTAACCTCTTCATGGTAACATAATATATTCATGGTATATGGGGAAGGTTCCTATCTCAAATTTCCAAGTATTGGTTTCTAGAATGAGGGTCTAAGCTTTATGAATGATTGTTAAGACTAAAAGATGGTTTAAACCCTCAAAGGACCCTAATAGTGACCCGATGGGAAAAATATTGTTCTAAAGTTCTCATAATGGTTTGGAATGACTATTTAAGTGATTTGAGGTTGTATTAAACTCTCCTTGGAACCTCTAGGTGTGATTGGTTTGTCAGGGGAGTGAGTGGACCCTATAAGAAAGGCCTTATTTTTTAGAGATTTGATGTAGCAGTCAGAGTTGATCGAGTTAAAGTTGATAAAGGGATGAAGGTTGACGATTTATAATTTTATATTATGTATAAGGTGGTTTTTTATCATATTCTAGCCCTCAAGTATGCTAAATTAGTCATACAAGTTGACCTATTGTTAAAAGCCTAATGGTGCAAATAGTGAGAAAACTAGGCATAAGTGAGAAGGTGATTAGGGATGTGTTATCATGGATTAGGGATGAATAAAAGTGCATAGAGATGTTTTTAAAGGCATTTAGTACATGTAAATATTGGATAAGAGATTTGGAGATCATTTTATATGATGAAAATGTTGCTCATATGTTGACCTGTCTAGTGCAAATGAGACAATGAAGGTGTAAGGTTGTGAGATTGGTCTACAAGACCAATATTGCCATATGACCATGTCATCTATCTATGTTAGAATGATATAAGGATACATATGATCATCCACATGAATTATGAGTCTATAAAAGTTTTCATACATGTTTTTTAGGTCAAAATCACCATGATTGGTCTTTAAGACAAACTGGCAGATTTTGGTAAGTTACAGTTATGAGTTAGAGGATCTTTGCCCTAAGATAAAGTATGTAATACACATGGTGTTTTTATTTATGAATTATATGATATATACATGATTTTTAAAATATTTAGAGTTAGTATAAAAGGTTAGAACATTGAAGCCAAAATGGCTTGTCTAGCTGAGTAAGGACTGTGAGAGAGAAGGTCAACAAATTGGTCTACAAGACCAATATTTGGAATTATAACTTTTGATATTTGTAATTGAGAATGATATATATATATATATATATATATATCAAATAATATCTTGAATATGTCATAGGTCATAGGAAGTATTATTTTAGGTGTTGAAGATCAAGTTTCCATGACTATGTTTTGAGGCTAGTTGGTAGATCTGAGTGGGCTACTTATAAAGAAGGGTTTGATTAATTTTTCCATAAGATGTGAAGTATAAAACATATAATGATGTCTATGAGGTTATATAAATTCTTTCTAAATGATTTTTTTCGATGGTTTCTTGGAAAAATCATTATGTGCAGTTTTGAATAATACTATGAAATAGTTTGGGTTTCAATGGCCAACCATTACCTCTGGTTTGGGATCTTGGTTGTTGTACAAAGATAATATAAGAGGTATGACATTATAAAAAATTAGGTTTTTTTTAATTTTATGATTGAAAAAAATTACCTACTTAATGTGATGCAAATTATTTCACCTAGAGGGGGGATAGTCATGTTTTCAACCATGAAATAAACTATGGGCACCCAAATTGAATTGACATAAGTTGTGGTTACCTCCCCACATAATTTATTCAACATAGTCATTATCATCCTAATCTCATGTCTAAATTCACCAATAGGAATGTTTTTACTAAAGTCTTAAAATAGTTGGTTTCCAGAATGCAACCACATGGCTAAGGTATCCTTTAAATCATGCTCTTTAGCCAAAGAATATTTTCTATGAACTCATAAAACCCTATGTGCCTTCCAAAAGACCACAAATATGTATTTATCTTCATGCCTAGACATAATATATATATATATATATATATATATATATTTATATATATATATATATATATATATATATATATATATATATAATTCAACTTTGGGTATGCAACTTAGTTTCAGTATAGCTTACCACTCAGAGACTGATGGATAGACTAAGAGAGTTAATCATGTGCTTGAGGATATTATTTATATGTATTTCATGAATCAATAGTACAAGTGGAAAAATTATTTTTCATTGATTGAGTTTACATATAACAACTCATACCAATCAGCATTTAAGATGGCACCATTTGAAGCACTTTATGGGAGAAGGTGCACGACACCCATTAGTTGGGACAAGTTAGAGGACATGAAGTGTATGTGTAGGATTCTCTTTGGTTTCAAGTGCATTATAAATGGTGTGATTAGACCGTCTATTTGGTGTATCACCTCCCCTAGATTATATATTTTATTAGTTATCCTCCTCCCTTTTCAACCCCCAAGAGTTAGTAGTAGGTTTGATCTATAGTGGTACATCAAGGGAACTATCCCTAATATAAAGATCCACTTCAAATTTGGGTCACCCATAGCCCTGAGGTGGTTCCATTATATCACTTGAATGAGGAGAGACTTGTTATCTCCTCAAGAGGTGCAAGTTCAAGTGATAACAACAATAAGTAACCTTGGCCTAGAAAATCAATAGCCAAGGGTTTTAGACCCTAAAATCCATTCTTAAATCATGTAATTGATTATCATAATGGAAAGACCACAGACCAAATATAGGTAAAAAGTGCACTGTTAGAGCATCACATTCTCAAACCCTACCTTCTCATAATGAACTATCTGTTTATTTTTCCACTCCCATAAATAACTATTGATACAGGAATCACTTCTAGTGCTACCATATGGAAAGTTAGGAATCTAAATCACTATGGAAATGGAGGGTTTAGTTTCAATAATATTTATATCTTCTTATACTATCACAACATCACTTAAACTTTCATCTTCAACAAAATAATTACTAACAATCAATGGATGAGATTGAGGATACATTGAATAAATTGAAGACCCAAAATCCATAGGATGATTATTAAATGCTCTCAATTTCATTGATAAGTGTTTTCTAGATAACTAATAAGATTATATTTATTTTTTATTTATATAGGAATCTTTGGGTAATTTCTTATGCCACTAACATTTTAAATGTGTGGGATGACCCATAGGAATGATTTGAATTTGAAATATGATCGTTTCTTGTTGTGTTATGAAACCATAAAACTCAGTTGGTACCATTAAACAATATATTCAGAGTCTCATTTTACTATTCAGGGGATAGAAATATTGATTTAATGATTTGAAGATCTCTGATTATGATAAATAACTAGTTTTACATAAATTTTAGAAATTCTTATAGGTGAATAGTAGAAACTATGGAGAGTTAGACCCATATAAATTCTTATAGGTGAAAGGATTTAAGAGAGTGATGAATGAGAGTTATGTATGTACACACAACTCATTTAGGATGCAGGTAAGTCAAAAGTGACATTTTCAATTATCATTTATATAATTTCAATTATCACACTCATTTACATATTGTTCTAAAGTGCTCATAATGGTTTGGAATGACTATTTAAGTGATTTGAGGTTGTATTAAACTCTCCTTGGAACCTCTAGGTGTGATTGGTTTGTCAGGTGAGTGAGTGGACCCTACAAGAAAGGCCTTAATTTTTAGAGATTTGATGTAGCAGTCAGAGTTGATCCAGTTAAAGTTGATAAAGGGATGAAGGTTGAAGATTTATAATTTTATATTATGTATAAGGTGTTTTTTTTATCAGATTCTAGCCCTCAAGTATGCTAAATTAGTCATACAAGTTGACCTATTGTTAAAAGCCTAATGGTGCAAATAGTGAGAAAACTAGGCATAAGTGAGAAGGTGATTAGGGATGTGTTATCATGGATTAGGGATGAATAAAAGTGCATAGAGATGTTGTTAAAGGAATTTAGTACATGTAAATATTGGATAAGAGATTTGGAGATCATTGTATATGATGAAAATGTTGCTCATATGTTGACCTATCTAGTGCAAATGAGACAATGAAGGTGTAAGGTTGTGAGATTGGTCTACAAGACCAATATTGCCATATGACCATGTCATCTATCTATGTTAGAATGATATAAGGATACATATGATCATCCACATGAATTATGAGTCTATAAAAGTTGTCATACATGTTTTTTAGGTCAAAATCACCATGATTGGTCTTTAAGACAAACTGGCAGATTTTGGTAAGTTACAGTTATGAGTTAGAGGATCTTTGCCCTAAGATAAAGTATGAAATACACATGGTGTTTTTATTTATGAATTATATGATATATACATGATTTTTAAAATATTTAGAGTTAGTATAAAAGGTTAGAACATTGAAGCCAAAATGGCTTGTCTAGCTGAGTAAGGACTGTGAGAGAGAAGGTCAACAAATTGGTCTACAAGACCAATATTTGGAATTATAACTTTTGATATTTGTAATTGAGAATGATATATATATATATATATATATATATATATCAAATAATATCTTGAATATGTCATAGGTCATAGGAAGTATTATTTTAGGTGTTGAAGATCAAGTTTCCATGACTATGTTTTGAGGCTAGTTGGTAGTTCTGAGTGGGCTACTTATAAAGAAGGGTTTGATTAAATTTTCCATAATATGTGAAGTATAAAACATATAATGATGTCTATGAGGTTATATAAATTCTTTCTAAATGATTTTTTTCCATGGTTTCTTGGAAAAATCATGTTTATACTTCAACTATTTAAAATAGACTTTCTGAGTATGCACATGCCTAATATGAACAATGCTAATAGTGTGCTCCAAATAGTGGTTTGAGATAAAAAGTGTTATGATTCCTAGATAATATTATAAGGGGTATATTAGAGTGTCATATGATGTTTTATTTTCAATTAAAGTATTAGAATGTGTTTTAAGGAAGGCTAAGTGTAACATGTCTAAAATAGACTTAATGGGATTAGGTCTCCATGAGAACGAAAGATGAGATAAGGCCTAAATAAGGAAGGTCAGACCTAAAAGTTCTCAAATTAAATTTTATCCATGTCCATGAGATTTTATAATAACCATTTGATGGCTAAGATAATAGGGTAAAGGTTTGCATCTCTGTCTAAGGTATGTGAGAGCAAGACACTTATATAAATACTAGGTAATTTTAGGCCTATTTATGTGAGTAGAGAGTAAGTGAATGAAATAGAAATTTGATAATTATAAGGTATTATAGACCATAATATGTGTGTATAGTAATTTTTATGAAGTTTTGATAGAGATTTTGTATATGAAAATCAAGGTCATATGACCTAATCAAGTCAGGAAAAGTGTTAGTTGAGCAAAGAAGGCTAGAAGGCAGTTTGAGAGGGTTAAGAGTGTGAAGAGATAGAGAAGTGATTATCATAATTTGGTTGAGAAATAATGTGTCATAAAGGTGATAAAATATATTATGTGGATGATTTTGTTTTGAGTCATCTAGGGGGTTGGTGCCTCCTTGCAAGTGGGTGATTGCTAAAGCCTAGCTGAGTAAGTGCTTATCTAGTAGGGGTTGGTGCTCCATGTGAAGTGGGTGATTCACTAAATTTGATATTTGTATTATAGGAATATATTAAATTTGAAAATATTAGTGGGTTTTATTCCCCTTGAGGGTTCCCCACATATATAATGTGTTGACTTGTGCAATCTTGTTTCATGTTTGTATAGTTTATTGCTTGATCTATATGTTAATGTTTGCTTAAGTGAAATTGATAAGAAAGTTTTGAATACTAATTCACCCCCCCCACCACTCTCAGTTATATTTCTTCCAAAATATCTTATTTTTATCAATTATTTAAGCAAACGGGTCAAGTGGATCAAATCTATGAACAATAATAAGGCTTAAATTAACAATGTACAATCCCAAGCCTTCCCCAAATCCTACTATTATAACATCAAATTTGAGTTATCAATTATTAACACTACATGGAAAAGGGAACACATGACCTCATTTATTCCTCCTAATACATATTATATAATATATACTATCCACCCTATTGATAGACTTTTCATGAATGTTGAGATTGATAATACTCATGATACTACTACTATGAATCAATGACTGAGAATTCATTGAATATCTTAACATGAATCAACATTAGATTGATAAAATGTTATATATTTCAAGATATAAACATAATAAGTTATCCCAAACTATTACATTAAGTGTCTAGACCTCTACTATTACTCCATGGATTCACATGCTTTGATTCATAACCTTTTATCCCATAAGATATTAGAATATTCTTTACTAAAATGATTTGTATCTCCCAAAATTTTACTATATGAAGGTAAATATGATCCCAAACAACACAATAGATCATTCCACACAACATGCTTAGACTTTGCATATAATAAAAATTTATTGAGCAAGCTATTTTTGAGAAACCATAAGGACTATACTTTAAGATGGTTCTATGATCTCCCCCTCCAATCCGTAAGAGCATTCAACCCCTTGGAAGATCAATTTATAGAATAATTTCCCATAAAAATTGATGAGAAACTATCTTATGCATAAATTATTTACTTTAATTAGGGGTCTAATGAGATAATAAGTGATTATGTACTTAGGTAAAAGACTATGCTAGATAAGATGACAAATGTTATGTCTGACAATGAGTTACAAGACATATTCAAGCAAAGCTTGCTTGCACCACTCCATGATTAAATAATATTCAAGAGATTAAAATACTTTGATGAAATATTCCATATAATACATGAAAAAAAATTTAAACTCACAACTTTAGATAAACTCAAGTATACATCCAATCCTACAACTACTTAAACATCAAAGTCTCAAATCAAACCAAGTTATAAGGTCAAACCAACTAATAATAAGAATGAGTTTTTTTTTTTTTAATATCACAATATAAAAATCAACTATAATTAATAGCTACATTGAAGAGGCAATTTTTAATATTACCATCACCTCCTCATGTAGTGCTAAAAAAGCCACTTGAGTGCAACCTTATAACACTTCTTCCTCCCACAAACCCTCTCGATGGTCTTTGTATGCATATTCAATAAAAAGTGCTAAGTGTTTGTGCTTGTGAAACCTTTAAATATAAGATAATCACTATGAGAATGCCCATAAAGGACCTGAAAAAGAAAAATAAAATTTTAGTTTAAAGATCACATCACTTGAAAATAGGATCACATATACAAATAATCCAAGGCATGTAAATGTCGATCATATATCTACATCTCTATCCAAATATTTTGTGCTTCAAAATACTTCATCTCAAGAATCATATCATCTAAAAATATTGATTCAAAAAGTGTATATAGGTCTAATAAGAGTTCAAGTGAAATTTTAAGGGAACCACTTCAAAACAAGTAGATCAAATTACCTCCTATTGATTTAACAATTTTGGGAATAATTGGGGTTTTATTCCTAAATTTAGTTAAACGGTCTAGATTACAAAAAATAATATATGGTAAATAAGCTAATTATTTGTGAAATTTATTGGTAATTAGAGATTTTTTTTCCACCACTGAAGCAATCTAGTTTTAGGGGATTCTCACTAAGTTTGGTGTCTCATTTCATAAGCCAACAATCATCTATTATGAAAACTAAAACACTATCTAGATTTGTAAGAATCTAGTTCTCCATCAAAGGACCAAGCATATAGAGATTCACATGCATTTCATTAGGGAGCTTATCAATGAGAAAGTCATTAAGTAATAAGAGGGAGAAAATAAGACTTAGCTTGAACTATGCTGATCTAATTGTATTCACTATGCAAGCCTATGACACTATCACAAATAAGATTTTGACTTTTGTTTTTTGATTAGATAGGAGCACTAAAAGTGGATAGGAGTGGCACTGATACTATAGTCCTTGTATGTCACTATTATCCTAAGGATCTAAGCAATTTGGGCTTTCTTCGATAGGTCTGTGTGACCCTATCTCTAAAGTTTTAATTATTGAAAGTGTATAGAGCTCCATATACAGAATATTTTCTCTTCAAATTCTATCTTATTTTATACTTTGACCAATTTATAACAAGAGGGGGGGGTTTAGTGTGTGTAATAATCACTAGATGTGGATCCACACCCCTTGTGTGGGCATGCTGCCTATATACCAATACTCCAAAGAGGGATCAATCAATACATAGTTCTCCCTTTGAAAGTGCTTGGTGTAATTGTGATATGAGAATGCAATGAAATGCTAAAATAGGTGTGCTTGAGATGACTAGGGACTGGTGTAAGGATTCAAATAAGCTAGAAATAGTATTAGATGGCTATATGCAGAGAATAGGGAAATGTACTTGAGTAGTCTTGCTGGTATTCTTGCTTGCTTTGTGATATTTTCCAACACCCCTCTAAATGATCTTTGAATGGGATTTTATAGGGATCTATTGGTCATGGATTGAATTTTCTCATGTTAGGTTGATAAGGATAAGGATGGAAAATTGGAAGGAATTGATTGTTGGGGCTATAAATGAGCTTGGAAAATAACACTAAAAGTGAATAAGAGTGGTATCAGTGCTATAGTTATAATGTGGTGCTATTGTCTTGGGTAGATAGGATCTAAGGGAATGGATTGGTCATGAAAAGAGGGTCCTAGGTCAGCTAGGATCAAGTCTAGAAGGCTATGATTGACTGGGAATCGATGAAAATAAGCCTATAAGGGTCATGAGAGCAAACAAGAGGGATCTATGGATTGGGAGTCATAAGCCACATTCAATTTGCTAATTTTGCAATTTTATATGACTACATTTACTCCCCCTTTATTCTAGTGATGCAGTAAAGCAAAATACTAGGATAAAGGAAAAAGAGAAAGCATACCTAAACTTACCTGTAAGGGTGAAGCTCATGATATTATTGTGATGTTGGGTTGTGCATAGAGAGAGCACGCTATAAAGTGTGAGTCTGTAAGAAAAAATAAGAGTAAATCAGTTCTTACTAGATACTCTATATCTAAAATAAGAATGTATAAAGCTGGGTAAGAGAGAGGAAGAAAAAGGAATGAATACACCTGACTGGGTATGTAGACCAATATAAGACCTATTGTGATGCTGAGTAATATTAGATGATGCTATACCAAGAGTAATATCGTGAATGGAGTTGAGTGCTCAATTCTTTGGAAAGTGGCTCAAGAACATAAAGGCTAACCCTTTGGTTCCATCATTGACCACTAAGTGAAGCTAGGTGGTCATGCGTGTGTTGATCGATGTTTGGACTGTGTGTCCAATCCCTCTGAATAGGTGGCTTTAGAATACAAAGGCTAGCTAGACCTTTGGCTCCATCATTACCCTATGAAGTGAAGCTATGAATTGATATTTGTATAAGATGTATGTCATATGAGATGGCTCCTAAATCCCATGAATGTACTATGATCTAATAATGTTGGCATGGATATTCAAATGTATGCTGGAAACTAAGCCACTCTTGGCCACTTTGAAAGATGGAGCTTAGACTTATATGAAAGCCACTTCAAAATTGAGAATCTAGCTTATGTGGAAGCCACTCGGGAACTCAATAACTTGAGAATGTGGAGGGTAGATTTGTTTGAAAGCCACTCTAAAATGATGCCAACCACCAATACATAGAATAAGGCACACAATTGCTAAGAATGCATGTATAATATTAAACTAAGAAAGAAAAGAAATAAATGTACCATGCATATTTCCCCCAATCATTGATGTTTAGAACATGGATTCTGATTTGGAAGTTATACCCACTACTGTATTTGAAACTAGAAGTGAGAGCCATCATGTCATGCATGATGCCCTCTATATCTAGATTCTTTAAGTAAAATGTGTATTAAGACTACTGATTTTAAACTAGTTTAGATGTGTAAATCTATAGCTGAACCTACTTTTCTACCTATTTCTAAAAAAATTGGATTTTTTATTGTTTGGACAGGAGCACTAGAAATGGATAGTAACACCATCGATGTTATAGTCCAATTTTGACACTATTGTCTTAGGCCAAATTTAATGACTATTATGGATTCTTCACTATTTGCCTAGTCCATTCTGTCTAGGTTGATGTTTGGTTTCTATTCTAAGTGTCCTAAAACTATATTTTTTAGTTAATAAGAGCTTTGATCTCTATGACAAAACCCCTATTTATTGCCCCCTCTTTTGAAGGTAGGAATGGAGACCATGCAATGACTACCTTGAAAATAAAGAGCCTTGCAAGTGTGTTATGCTACAAAAAATATATAATATAACAATGATAACTAATAAGATATCTCAAGATATAACATGGTTTGTATTGAGAGATTGTTAGATCAACAGGGGCATACCTATATAGATATAAAAATGTAAAAGTATGTGCAATGTACTGAATTGGAACTAATGTGTTATTTGTTAATTGTTAGTTGTCATGGAGGGATGGAGCATGATGTCCATCATGGCATCCAATAAGCAAGATAAATGCATGATATAGATCATGGCATTTCAAATGATGAGAAGCAAACAAGAAAAAATGACACAAGGTAAGAAGCATACAAGGGTGGCTAAAGGGCCAAGAAAACAAGGGACATTGGCATATGCCACTCAAAATGGAAAGTAAACATACAAGGCATGTTCAAATGCCACATACACATATAATTAAAACAAGAAAAATTGGTGTGGAAGCCACAATCACATAGAGGAGTACATGTAAGGGACATTGATAAATGTTCAAAGGCACACACATGAATAGAAGCAAAGGACATTGGCAAATGTCTTAATGCACATACCAAAAATATGCAAGAACTGGGAATGTAATCACAAAAAACTATGATAAGCAAGAAGATAAAGCATGTAAACACTAGAGAATACAATCACATATTTCTAATCAAATTAAGAGTATGAAAGTATGCACGAAATTCTAGTACAAGACTAGGTATATGCAAATAAATACATGAGCTAAATACTAGTGAGTGTTGATAGAGTAATCTATGTAAGCTAGTAAATAATGTACATCAACATGATAACTAGAGTGTGCAGTGTAGAAATGACATAACCTAGATGGTGAAGTCATGTAGAATATGCCCCCAGGGGGAAGATATATTAATGTGCATCTCACATGCAAGAGTAAGATGCCCCCTCAATGGGTAGAGTGAAGCAATCAAGGGTCTAAAAATCACTACACATGCTCAAAGAAGATCAAGTGAAGCATGGTAATGTAGATAAATAGAAAAACAATAGCATAGAACAATAAATGTAAGTCTAGAATAAGAGTAGAAATGTAAAGCATGGAGGATGAATACAATCAAGATGTTTTTATGTTTGTGACATATTTAAATGTTTTTGAATTTTGAAATTTTATATTATTTTTGGTATTTTGAGAATATTTAATCCATGTACAATCAGTCATATGGAAATTATGTACAATCAAGCATAAGAGGCTATGTACAAGTAGGCTAAGAAAAGGTGATACTAATTGATGAGTCTCATGAGAGACTCCCTATCATGGTGTCTTGTATCAAAGAAAGGAATCGTGCATGATCAAGAAGCGTAATGGAGATGCTAAAACTATGGCTCTGAAAGCTATATATGGCTTGAAGTCTCTAAAGTAGGAACTGATAGTGGGGTCCCCTTGTAACTCTGAGAAGTAGATGTAACTATAGGGCTTTTAGGGACCCATCTAGTAGTAGGAGAAGCTTTTTGAACATGTGCTCTATGTGTAGATGCATGAGATATCAATGAGACTACCCTGGGTGTGAAAACTGTAGGTAGAAGATGTCTAGAATCTTGAAGCTATGGAGGTGTATGAACCCTCTATGCTAGAGATGGATGCCTCAACTATGTCTAAATTTGTACTAGAGGAAGAACTAGAACTGGTGGAGAAACTGTAACTAGTGGCAAAGCTAAAACTAGTGACTGTGGAATAGTAGATGGATATAAAGTGGGGAATGGTAACTCATATGGAGCTCCACCAACTATAATAACATAATTAGCATGAATGATTTTCATGCATCTGTGAACTATAGAAGGTACTGCACAAAGTTTTTAAATCTATGGTTGACCAAGTAACATATCAAAAACTCCTGCACTAGGAATAACAGTGAATTGTGTGGCCACATGTGTTAGACCAACCTATAGAGGAAGTACAATCTCACCTAATGAACTCTATATGTGCCCATTGAATCTATTGATAACTATGTCTATTGGGATAATATCCTACTCTAAATATCCCAAATGCTATAGTAATGTCATAGTGCACATGTTTACACTAGATCCATTATCGATAAGAACACTATAAATAGGATGATTATGAATGTAAGCTCTGATAAAGAGTGCATGATAATGTGAATCATCCTTGATGATCCCTTACTCTAAAAAATAGATGAAAAGTCTAGCTGGAACTCTGGAATTGTATACACCATTCATGTTGCTCAGAGGATGTGATTCAACTAGAGGTGCCTTATATGTATCTGATAGTAGATGTGTATGATATACATTGTCAACCCTTGATGTGTCCTTTTCTCTTGTTTTGAATGCTATAAAAAGGGATCTAAGAATATTTTTAAAGATTTATCCTATGTTTGCTTTGCTTGAGGAGGCTCAACTGAAGTACCAAGATCAATATGATTACCATCTATTAAATCCTGTATCTTATGTCTCAAACTGATGTATCTATTTGTCGTATGGCTTGGTGCCCTATGAAACTCACAAAATACATGCTGGTCATATCCTCATAGAAGAGGCTTTGTTGGGTCAACTTCACAAATAGGAGGGAGAGATATGATGTTAAATTATAATAACTATTGTAAAACTCTGGCTGGAGAAACTGGTAGATTGGTAAATGTATGTTGAGGAGGTGCTAATGAAACCACACACTAAGGGGGCTCTAAAGCCATATTAACTATCATTTGATTTTGAGTCTTGTTATCATTGACCTTGACCTTATATGGGACTTTATTGTTACTCTTGTTGGCTATTTTTGAGATACTTGTGTACTTGAGTTTGCCCATTTAAATTAATTTGACTTCTCTTTCCTTTAGTGTGTGACACAATTTAGTGAAGGAAGAAAATATTTTGAACATAATTGGTTCATACAAAGATGGTAAGAGACCCTATTTGAAGAGATCTTGTAACTCTTGATCGACCATGGGGCTATTCATCTTAGCTAAGATAGTCTTATTTCAAAGAACATAATCTGTGAGATGCTCATTTAACCTTTGTTTCTATTGTGCAACTTGGGTGTATGAGACCTTGTCACCAATGTTAATGCTAAAATGAGCTAGAAACATGTTGGATAAAGGATTAAATGTACTGATCAACTAATTTAGTAAACTATAAAACCTTTGTAAAGCATAATCCTTTAGGCTCTGTGGAAAGAGCTTGGTAAGTAGCTAGTCATTTGGTACATAGTCCAAGCATGCTGCATGAAAATCTCTCAAATGTGTCTCTAGATCACCCTTGCCATATTATAGAGTAATCTTGGGTTGAACAAAACCTTATGGCAAAGGTGTAGAAGCAATGTGACGTGATGATGGCATATGTAATAGAGCAAAAGAGTCCAAAGCCTGTGTAGGTCTAGATGTACCTTGCTAAAGATGTATCACCTTGGATTGAAGAGATATTATCTCTTGCACAAGGGCTGACACATCAGGAGACAAAGATGTTCTAGCTATAGCTGGTGGCATAGAAGAAGGTTGGGCTACTATAGAGGGTTATTGAGACATAGTTACCCCATAGTGTCATTTACAACTGATTGCTCTATGGGAATGAAAAACTCAACTTGTTTAGCCTTGTTTATTTCCATGAGAGATTGTAATATAAGAGTATGATCTTGAGTTTGTTCCCTAAGTCTTTCTCTAAAACTTTGGATGATCAAATCTTTGTTGAGTACAACTTCATTATCAATAATGGGTAGAAGTGGATCAATAGTCCAATGTGGTGGAGCATGAGCATCAGTATGTACATTACATTATTATTCTCATATTGCTCATTTTATGAATTATTCTCATTGAAATTGGTGTAATATAGATGTGTAGAATCTATATCTAGAGTCTGAATTGGTTGTTTATCCATAGTATGTGGTTGATTTGAAGGAATCTGGGTGAATTTAAGAGGGTTTCCACTAAGTCTTGCACTTTGTCTCAAAGGAAGAGTTGCAAGGAGCTTAGGTTGCGTAAGGAAAGAAACTTGGATAATGGTAGAAAATATTAAAAAAATATAATCTAAGTAAGGAACTAGAATATGCATAAAAAGGATACAAAGGTCGTACACATGTAAGGTGATATCTCAAAAAGTGAATAGGAGCTTGTACATGCAACGAAAGTTTCGATAATGATATTTTTATAAAATACTATAGAATTTTGAAAATGATATTAGATTTTTGATTTAAATATGTAACCAAAACTTCAAAAAATTATTGGAAATGCTTGATTAGATAGGACCTAGTATGTGTAACTAGTGTTTTGATAATGATATTTTTGAAAAATACTATAGAATTTTGAAAATAAAATTGGATTTTTGATTTAAATATACAACTAAAAATTTAGAAAATTATTGGAAATGCTTGATTGAATAGGACTTAGTATGTTTAACTAGGGTTTTGAGAATTTGTTTTTTGAAATTACTATTGAATTTTGAATTTTGAAGGGATTTTCTGCTTTTAATATGCTAGTAAAAATTCAATTTTTTTTTGGTAAATTACTGGAAAAAGACTGGGACCTAGTATGGGTAACTAGGGTTTGAAAGAAAATTATTTTAAAATTTAATACTAAATTTTAAAATTTGAATTGAATTTTTGATTTAAATATTTAAGTAAAAATTCAAAAATTTGTAAGAAAAATTAGTAGGAAATTTACCCTAAGGTTTATAGGGTTTTTGTGCACAAATGAAGCAAGTCGGGTTCACTAAATGATTTAACAATTTTAGGAATAATTAGGGTTTTATTCCTAAATTTAGTTAAAGGGTATGGATTGATAAATTAGTAAATAATATATGGAAAATAAGCTACTAATTTGTTAAATTTATTGGTAATTAGAGCTTTTCTAAAAATAGTAATAAGAGGGAGAAAATAAGACTTAGCTTAAACTGTGCTTATCTGACTGAGATAATATCTGATATTCACTATGCAGGCCTATGACACTATCACACACAAGATTATAACTTTTGGTTTTTGATTGGATAGGAGAACTAAAAGTGGATAGGAGTGGCAATAGTGTTATATTCCTTATTTGGCACTATTATTTTGAGGATTTAAGCTTTTTGGGTTTTGTTTGACAGGTCTGTGTGACCTTGTTTCTGAAGGTTTGGTAGTTGAAAGTTTATAGAGCTCCTTGTAGAGCATATTTTATCTTTAAACCCTATCTTCTATTATAACTTTACTAATTTTAAACAAGAGGGGGGTTAGTGTGTGTAAGATTCATTGGACCTAGATCCACATCCCTTGTGTGGGCATGCTGCCTATATACCAATACTCCAAAGAGGGATCAAGCCATATGTAGTTCTCCTTTTGAAAGTGATTAGTAAAATTATGATATGAGAATGTAAGGAAATGTTAAATTAGGTGTGCTTGAGATGATTAGGGATTAGTGTAAAGATTTGAATAAGATAGAAATAGTATTGGATGGTTATATGCAATGAATAGGGAAATGTGTTTGAGTAGTCTTACTTGCTTTGTGATATTTTCCAACCCCCCAAATGATATTTGAATGGGATTTTATAGGGATCTATTGGTCATCGATTGAATTTGCTCATGTTAGGCTAAAAAAGATAAGGATGTAAAACTAGAAGGAATTGACTATTGGGGCCAAAAATGAGCTTGGAAAATAATGCTCTAAAAGTAGACAAGAGTGGCATCAATGTTATAGTCCTAGTGTGGTGCTATTATCTTGGGTATATGGGACTTGGGGGATGGATTAGTCATGAAAAGAGGGTCTTGGTTTAGTTGGGATCAAGTCCAGAAGGCTATGGATGATTGGGAATCAATGAAAATAAGCCTATGAGGGTCATGTGAACAAGAAAGAGGTATTTATAGATTAAGAGTCATAATACACACTCAAGTTACCAATTTTGCATTTTTATATGACTACACTTATGCATCATTTAAATAGATACAAATAATGTTATGCCTATTATAGAATGCATGGACATCATAGAATATTTATTGGGCTTTGATGAGAAACATATAAAGTATCATCGATAGTGGTGATCCTATACTAGATACACCCATCTAACCACCACCTAATTCAATAAAAACTTCTATAATAAAAAAAAACCTACTCACACTATGATGGTATCTCCTAAGGATGAGGTGAAAAAAGAAAGGTTACAAAAGAAAGAATCAGAACAATAAAGGTTAAAAAAGATACAATTAGAACATGAAATGGTACACAAGGAACAAATATAATAAGAAAGGTTACAAAAGGAATGAATGGAACATGAGAGATTATAAAAGGAACAAAAAGAATAAGAAAAGTTATAAAAAGAACAAATGAAATAAGAAAGGTTATAATAGTCATAATTACAAAAAGATCAAGAAGAATTATATATGGGCAATGATACAATAAGAACAATTAAAAAGAATAAAGTTAATAATTGAAGTGCATGTGGACCATGAGAGTGTATTTATGAATTAATAAACTAAGGAATCAAAAATTTCTAAGAAATAAGATCAAAATAATGATGTGCCTAACAAGATTAATGTGGTAACTACATAACATTAATTATATTTAGAACCTTTGATTCAAGAGAATGATAATAAGGCATATATTGAAGAACACGATAAACCTAAGAAATTAGTTCTCTCCTAAGATGATAATTACATAGATAATTATGATTATGTTAATCAAGTAGATTGGTATGCTAGTGATGAATATAATGAAGATGAAATCAATGAAATTATTGATATTTAAAATGCTATTATAGTAGAGGACTCAAAAAATTATAGATAAGGCATACACTTTTTGATACAAGCCATACATATAGGCATCTCATCAACAAACTCTTGGATTGGTAGAAACTTAATCCATTATACATAGCCTCTTAGATTACATATCCATTATACTCTTTTATCTTGACATACATATGTTCATATGCACTGACATAGGCCATTATTATTTACCTTGGATTTATTTTTAGTTTTCCTTTACCTCTTGATTGTTATCCTAATCCAGACATCCATGACACTTATCCTACAATAATTCTAGTGCATATTACTAGTGGTATTTTACTTGATCACTCTTATATCTTGACTATTTATACTTTTTATAGCTTTTATTTGAACTTACACAAACACATACATGTTACATGAGCACACTTTAATTATTTACCATTAGGGATAGGTATATCCTTATATCCACATATTCTATTGAGCTTCATGGTTACGATTCACATATACAGTGAGGGCATACTACTTGCCTTCACTTCTACCACATTTCTATCCTATCACATCTAGTGTACACTATGGATTGACATATATTGTGGATTGTCTAGATCTATCCCATTACTTTATTTTTAAAACCATTTCCACTTGATCTTACTTTATTAATTTAAAATATTAAAAAAATGAAAAAAATCACAAAATCAATAAAATATAAAAACACTCAAACATAATAAAAAAAAAAAAATGAGGACATGAGCATGACATGATTATTATATTTCACTATTAACATATTTTATTTATCACATGTTTGTTATATGGCATATTATTTTCATATACACATGCATTTCATAGTATATGAATGTGATGCAGGACATACAAGTTAAACATGGACATATAGATGTTGAACTTTCCTCTATCCATGCCTATGCCAATACTAGTGGCATATTATTGCACAAGTTTTATTATTGTAGGTTATATCTTTTTATGACCTTTTATACTATTTTGATCTACCTTGATCGCTTACACATGTCTTGCTAGCTACTCATATCTAACATAGTGCTATCTGGATATGTTATTATACTACTATGTGACATTGATACATATGGATGGTGTAGGCTAGTCTTTAATTCTTATATGATCCATTCATGTTGTTAGTCTCTTACATGATAAGATACTTTATGCTTGTATATTATGTGCAACCATTTTTACTTATTTGTGACATCTTTATGTCCCCTTGCATGTGGACCTTGACCTTGTTTGTTATGACAACTTCATGTCCCTTATATGTGTCATGTAGCCTTATTTTTGTGCCCTAACACACACACACACACACACACACACACACACACACACACACACACACACACACACACACACACACACACACACACACACACACACACACACACACACCTCATTTTATGAATTCAAATGGGGACCCACTATTGTTTAAATGTCCTTATTCAAGGTCTTATAAGTCTTAGAGATCCATGATATTGATTTTAATATGCGTAATTCTAAGGTTGTCCTCAAAATCTAAAGTTAAAAAATTATTGAATTATGAAAGTCAAAGCTTGGGCATTAATTTTGATTTATTTTAAACCTTGTGCTTTCATAATTCTTCTTGAAAATTGACTTTATGATTTTTGTGCACTAATGGAGCTAATGTGTCACATCCTAGTGTTTCTATGATTTTCCATGTTTATACGACTATTTACAAGGACATACAAAGTATTCACATTTAGGCCCTACCTTCATTGTGTCCCCAAAAGTTTCCAAAATCCAAGAATGGGACAAGTGGTAGGATTACGTCAACCAGAGTCCTTATACTTTCACAAAATTTTTACGTGTTCCAGAGTTTTTGAGCTCTGAGACCTTGATAGATGGTATTATTACATCACTTAGAACTTGCCATAGTTTAACAAAAATTTAGTACCTTATTGATATCTGGGTGACCATAGGACATCCACATTTAACTAGCAAAAACTTTTCTTCACAAAAAATTCTAATTCATTCGAGTTCTTAGGGCCCTGAGAACAAACCATGCAGTGTAACCTCATAAAACCATAACCATGGAAGGTCAAATAAAAGTTAATAGTCTAATGGATTTGAGCTTTCAGGTCTCCACAACTTTGAGAATAAGAAAAATGATACAATCCCATTAATTCAGAGTATTTTGGGAGAAATATCAAGTTAACGGTCCTATGGTTCCATGGATATGAGTCTCTACAATCCTGAGATCATGCCACACATCAAATTTCCAATCACCCAGAGCTTCTTAGGGGCATATACAGTTTAAAAGACTAGAAATCCATGGCCCCAAGTATCCTAGTCACTGTATCCCTAAGATTATTTCACATGGCTCAATCACGTTAACTTGCAACCTTAAAACATATAAATTAGGGTCATAAATAGAAAGACTCAGGTAAATAAGAAGTAGACAAGTGTCAAGATCCATGAGATATGTGGCCAAAGTATGAAAAAATGAGTTTGACAACAAACCAAAAGCTGGTGAGTGAGAGATCAACATGTGTCTTTAAGAAGTGATTGGACATATAAAGTAGATGAAAAGTTTCCATATGGCAAGTAAATCTCACCAAAGCTGATTGACATTTTAAAATTTAAATGAGATAAAAATAAAAAATGTTATTTGTATCAATGTTACGTGAATTATAAATTCAAGGCACAGGATTTGGGAAATATATATGAAATCTAAACAAAATTAGGTCACTTCTCCATTAATATATGAGTTGAAAATTACAATTTTGAGCTCTCACGTGACCAAAAGCCCTAGTTTTTTAACAAGTTTGAAGAAAGAGTTTAGATAGTTTATGAAAGAATTATACAACCCCAAATTACTAAAATGGCTTCTCTAAAACCAACATGCATCCATGCCCCTTTTGCATATTCCATTGTTGAGAAAACCAATACATAAACACTGTATTTGAAAAAGGTAACCTAGATTTCAAGTTTCCCTACTACTCAACCCTCTAGAATGCAGTGGAGTCTATAACACCATACTCCTCATAGGATTGAATATCCCAAGAGGAGAATAAATAAATTGATTCCCTATTTCCAATTAAGACCATGTGACTTCATAATGTGGTAGCTAAACTAGAGGTAATACCTTGTATCAGTTTACTCCATGATTTTTTTTCTAATGGTACTTGTTCTAGTGACTATTTTCATATTCAAAAATGAAAAAATACAATTGTATATGTTTTGGGATAGACATTTGAGAGGTAAATTAGGATTATATCACCTAAGGTTGCCTATAACCATGTCTTGGCTAATTTGTGGCTCAAGCACAATATTGTAGAGGTGAAATTGAAATAGTGATTATTGAAAGGTTAGAGGTTGAACCCCAAAAGAGGTATTTCCTCCAACAACATAATCAAATTCAGGCCTAGTATTAGGATAGCCATGGCCCTTCTTAATATATTGTATGGTTTTGCTAGCATCACTTACATGCAGGTGGAATGGGTCCAATTGTTGAACATTTTCTTGACTTATGATAAAATGATGGCCCTAAGAGAGATAATCAGTGTCAAATTGAAGGCACAAATGTTCAAACATAAACAAAGGCCAATTGATTGTAACCTATTGGATTCAACCATTGGGATGGTCCAACACCTCATGGATAACTATGGAAACCATCATCTGAATACCTGGATAACAAAATCTATGAGGATTATTCTTTTCTCTTTGTATATAGATACAAAAATGAGATTACAAGAATATGTGAAGAAATTTATCCTCAAATCTACCAACTTATTCATGGCACTTAGATGCCCAAGATATTTGAGAATTTAATAAGAAGCATTACCAAGATAGGGGATTACTAGTACTACCCAAACTGTACCATAATTAAAATTGAAGGAATAAGAGCACCCTTTTTATTTCTAACATATCACATCCCATACAAGCTTGTGGAATAAGAGGTTGCCCACCAATTATATAAAACTATAGATGAATAAATTGGATTTAAACATTATGCCTATTATTATAAGACCCTCTGAGCACTAATAAACTCTAGTTTATAATGAGGGCACACTGCAATTAGGGAGGGAAGATAAGATCTCATTAAACTATAAAGGTGGTCCAATTCAGATAATGGGACCCCAAGGGGAAAGTTAAAAACTATCAACTCCTTAAGGGGAAAAAGGGGGTGACAATGACATATATTCATTAAGATTATGAACATAATGCTATTTTTTTGAATACATTAGATGAATCTAAATTCTGAACCCATATAAGGGATAAGCAAATGTCAATAATTGTTTTCCAAACCATTCAATATGACCTCAATATTACCAAAGAGTAGGAAAACGATATGGTGGAGTAGAAACAAAGAGCTTAGAGTCATCAGTGTCCTCTAACACATCCACAAGGCCCAATAGAATAGGACCAACCTCCCTCTCCTATAGGATAAGAAATTGATCTATTAGAGGGAGAATGTAACATTTAAAAGGAGGAAAACCTCTAGATTAGAAAGGAAATTATTAGAGGTCTCCCTAGTATTCATATGGCCTCTACCCATCTAGTTGATACCATAAATTTAGGCATAAATACTTCAATTAAAAGGATTATACCTCCTCTAGATAGGCAAATAAGTAAATTCTCTTAGGCACCTCTCTCTCCACTTAAAATAGTTACACAGGTAAGCCTCCTAGCATTTCTACAAAGTTCTTTCTCATCTCTTCCATATGCTCATCCTTCCCCTCAAACATCTAAGGCAAGTCCATCTCCATCCATCATCAATAGTGAGGGGACATATCCTTATATACACCCTACTATACCAGCTTCCTCTCCTTCCATTCTTCCCTTCACTACTATTGTTTCACTCTCCATTATTCATCATCACCTATAGTAGTAGTTCCTACTACTGTGGCTCCATTTTTTTCATCATAACCCTCACCTCCTATTCCCTCCATAATCACTTACCAAAGGAAATCCAATAAACATAGGAAAGACCATCATTAGGTCTTGCTACTCCTAGAGGACCCCTTGAGGAGGAAGCAGAGGAAGATAAGCAATATCACTAGTGGATTATCCTAAGGATGAAGAGGAAGGAAATGCAAAAATAGTGGAGGGGCCTGAGAAAAGGTTAAGTGATGAGGGAGCCCAAGATGAAGCAAATAAGGAAGTAGAATTATAAAAGACCAAATTAATAAGTTTAAGAAGCTTGCATGAAGAAACTAATCGAGTTGGGGCACAAGACCATTAGATCTTTACTAAAAAAGAAAGGAAAAATATTAATAAGGTAGTTTCTTCTCTTGATTCTTCTATTACTATCATATATACTCAATCTAAGAATTTTAATCTTATTATTCTGAGGCCACCATTTTCTGTTCAATTGATTCTTCTATTCTTTCAACACTAACCCAAATAATGGCTCCTAAAAAAAGAGTCTATTTTGAGAAATTAGTTTCAATTTCCATTTTTGATCCTAAAGGGCCATTAGTCCCGCCAAAAGCTTTAGCTCAATTAGATCTACCATTTTTGCAATCCACTCCCATACATTATCCACAATGACAGTTGTGAAAACTCTAGGCCTGACTAAATATGTGGTAGAAGTCACCCCTCATAAGGAAATAATAGGATGACAAAGGATTATTAAGCCACCTCTCCAATTCCCTATTCAAATAAATGATTCATTTACACCTCTAATAATAAATCCACCTCTTATGGTTACTCTAGCCTTTACCTTTGAATACCCAAGCCATCAAGAAGAAGAAGGAGACCTTATTGTGCCCCAATGGGTTAAATAACTTCAGGGTTAAAGGGATGAGAGATAAAATTTGGTTATCATAGAACTACTTACACTCTCCACTGATTTTGATAAATAATGGCACAATTTAGAGGATGGAGAAAAGCAAAACTATGAACATAAATACAATGGAGGAGATGGAGTTTGAACAAAGGGAAAAATTGTTTCCATTGGCCTAATAGCCTAAAAAAAAATCCAAATGACCCAACAAAATATACTAAGGATTTTCATTATTTTGTGGAATCAACTAGAGAATATATAAAGAAAATGTATATGAGTAAAGAGGAAGCACAATAGAAGATACTACAAACACAAATTATCCATGCCCCATGAGAAATTGTAGACAATGTATAGAGTGCACCCACAAGGCTATATACTATTTTGAATAATATTCAAGTCTCTAAAGATGAAAGTTAGCTTGAAAGGGTGAAGGTGATAAATCTATGACACCAGTTAAAAGATTTTAAAAAGAGACTCAATTTCTTGGTTCAGTGTTCCAAAAATAGTGCATTTAATCATTTGAACCTAATGTTTACCCAAGATGTTGTAGGGGCCTTAAATTATGTAATTTCAAAGAGGGATGGTGCCTTTAATTAACACACACAAATGAAAGTTTTGATAGAGCATTTTATAATCCATGAAAATGAGGCCTTGGAAATCCTAAGAGACATGAGGGTCACTGATGTGATAACTTCTATTAGGCATTTAGTAAATGGGCTCAATTTTGAAACACTTCTCAAAACAACTATAGATAGATTTAAGAAAGAGGTTGAAGGGACTATCTACAAGACTAATGATGAGATCCTATAGCTAATAAATTTTGCCAAGGATAGAGTGACAAAGGCTAAAGCCCTTGGAGTGGAATTTAAGAGCTTAGAATTAGAGAATACAAGGTTTATGGATGAAGCCATCTAAGTATTTAAACCTTGCTTTCTCAATTTTGATATTATTAATAAAGAGTTTGAGATTGAACATGCATTATTTGAGAAACTCAAGGCTATAAAGGGAGCATCAGGGTCATTATTAAGCATATAGTCAATTACAAGTTTTGCCATATCATCATAAGGTCCCTAATTTTATGGATATGTAGTAATACATACTCTAATAGGGCTAATTTTGATTCCTCAAAGAACTGCAATGCCTACTTCTATTTATACAACTATCACTCAACTATTTTACTTTATTAGTAGTGCCACATCAACACCACCCTAAATATGTATATGTATTTTCATGTTTAAATTTAGATTGGGACTAATGGTTCCATGTTTATTTGGCATAAATATACTATATTTTAATTGAGGAATTATATATATAGACACACACACACACACTTTTATAGATGCATGCTCTGCATGATTTTGACACACAGTTATATTATTGGAAGATGTAAATTTAGACTTTGCTTGGATGATGAGGCATCCCATCCTAAAACATATATATATTTTTTCCTCCCTATCCTAAAGGGAGGATAATTTTGGCTATAAATATTAATAGGAAATTTTGAGGGTTGTTCTGTAATTGGTCTTGATATGAAAATCTTGTTCTTCTCCAAATTTGTGAATCTTGTAATATTTTTTTAAAAATTGGTATATTAGTCTTTTAGTTATGCATGAGTACTCTTTTAATACAATTATTCATATTGTGTTATTGTTAGTTTGAAATACTTTTATGTAATAATCATAATCTCCCTTTATAGATGTGCAAAAATTGGTTTCTAATTACTTGTCCAACCCCTAGTTTAAGATCCAGTTTAGAAAGATTTCATCTTGTTTGATCCACATGATTTATTTTATACCCTACATTTATTTATTTTTGATTTTTTTATTATATCCACCTTAGGTTAGATACAACTACTTTTCTCACCACTATTCCACCAAAAGTTTATTTATAAAACCCAATACCATGTAACTCATGTATTAGAGTGAATATTTTTCACTGATCCTAAAACATCAGAGAATACCTTGTAAGGTTTACTGGTGTGCATAAACCAGGTGTATAGACAATTACCCTTATCCCATGCTTAACCTAACATACACCTTCATTTAAACAATCTTATGTTTGCATCCAACCAAAAAAATATGAACCAATATTTAATACCAGTCAATACTACTACAACACATAGTATTGCTGCTAATTCTACAAAGACAAAATTGGATGCTATTCAATTAATGGTACATAAGCTAAATAATGAGTTGTTAAGCATGTATAAGTGGAAGGGAAACACCATCGGACATAATTCCAATTAGAAATTTGCATATTAAAGGTAAAATAGGCCTTTTAATAGACTTGGAAACAATATAAAACAACATCCACCCAATAAGATGCTAGAGATAAATATCATAGAAGCAGATCTTTGTAATTGGTGTCAAGTTCATAACACAACACAACATGGTGAGCTAGACTACATAAAATATTGCACTACTTTAAATATATTTTAGAAGGAAATGGATAGAAATGAAGGTTTACTAATCAAATAGATTCAACTCTTTCCATTACTCTAGGTCCTCCCAACATAGCCATGGTATTTGAGACATATGACTTCTCATTCCTAGTGGAGTATGAGAACTAACTAGAGGATAATACAAATGAGGTCCATGCTTTCTAGTAGTTTCAAAGGAACAATTAAAATTTGAGGAACAAGAATCCTGATACTATCTCCATGCCCCTAAATAACAATGCTACCACTCCTTTAGATCCCAAGGCCAACAACAATCCACCTCCTCCAAAAGGGAACAATCAGTTACAAAGTGCATAACCACACAACAGAGGAGGGTATAATATTATTAAAGACATGAATATAATCAAGGATAATATAAATCTTCATCAGCTAGCCTAGATCATCGAATAGAGAAAGTTACTACCTAAAGCTTTGATTGGAAGGTCATCTATTGACAAATCAAAATTTGTGTATGCAAACATGGTTGTTTATAAGGATAAAATTAAGGTATAAACTTTTCTATTAATCATCAAAATGTTTAGAAACAATGTGAATAATTATTTGGTTGACTTAGGTGCCTCAACTAATGTGATACCTACAATTATATGCAAAAAATTGGGCTTGACCCCAAATAAGTCAAAAAGAGTGGTCCTACAGTTGGACAAGTCTTATGTCTCATGTGTTGGAGAGCTAAAAAATGTACACATATAAATTGCATATGAGCCATGTGTATAATAATACATATATATTCTATTAATTAACATTTTAGAAGCTTAAAACTTCCTACTAAGCCAAGATTAGTCAAAAACATTGAATGAATACATGGCCACCAATTTCTCATAAATGTGGTTACCATGGAAAGGAATAGCCAACCAAATCTGAGTAGACTAAGAGTCATAGATGAAGTACTTGGTCACATAATAAAATGCCAAAAATTAAAAGGTTGAATTTGTATCTTTTCATGCAAGTGTGTATATGTTCACTACCTAATAAGAACTTAATGAACAAGAATTTGAAGGTCTTTCTCAATTATGGACTCTCTATTTGATGAAGACAAATCAAAATAAGGTTTTTGTATTGGTATAGATTTGAATGACCCAAATGGGAAATAATATCTAACTAACTATAGGTTGTAATTCCCTTGGACCAATAATAGAGCTGAGTATAAATCTCTAATCCTCAATCTACAATTTGCACTAAAGTATAATGTTAAGCAATTACAAATATTTGATGATTTAGAGATGGTTGTTAACCAGATTAGAAATAAATATCAATGTAAACTCACTTACTTGAATAAGTATAAATATCAAGCATGGGATCTAGTCAATTCATTTAAAGTATTCGACATCAATGCCATCTCGAGAGAAGGAAACCAAATGATTGATTCACTAGCAGCTTTGGCTACCAATCTGGCATTGCTCCAAGAATATAAAATGTAGACTTTTTTTATGGAGGTGGTTCCTTGTCCCTCTTTCCTAGACAATGTGAATAACTTCTAGGTATTTGATAATTTTTAGTAGATTGTATAATCTATGAATAGTTATGAAGCCTTTGAATCCTATATAATAGATGAGAAGGATGTTGATCCCACACATATTGAAGATCTAGGAGAAGACAATGTCTTGTAGCTAAAAGATAATTGCGTCCCTATGGGGATGGTTTCCCTATAACAATATTTTGATGTAGATACATAAGGTCAAAAATATAAAGGGCTTAAAGAAATTGAATATGATTTTATCAAGGAGATTTTGGGTACTACCAACATCTATAGTATGTAAACATTGGTCTAAGTTGCATTGAAAGCAAAAAACAAAAGTTGAGGAGTCTATTGATAGAATATAACATTTGATCATCTTGACATATAAAGATTTGAGATTATTCAACTCTAGGGTCAACACACATACCATCCCATTAAATCCAGAGCATAAGCCTTTCAAGCAAAGACAAAGGCTAGTGAATCCAATTCTAGAACCTCTCATCTAGACATAAATACATAAGCTATTGGATGCCAAGATTGTCATTCTAATCAGACATTCTACTTGGGTAACCAACCTAGTACTAAGTCGACTACGGAGATACAGATTTATGTTGACTTAAAAAATTTGAACTAAGCATCAAAAAAAGATAATTATCCTTTACCTTCCCTAGATGAGGTAATCTAGACGATAAGTGGATCTAAGATGATGTCCTTCTTGGATGGATTTTTAAGCCATAATCAAGTGCTAGTAGAAGCAAAAGATGTAATAAAAATTGCATCACCACCAAGTGGGAAAATTTTGCATATAAAAATATTCCTTTTGGCCTAATCAATGTAGGAGCAACTTTCTATAAAGCTATGGACTTTGATTTTCATGAAATCATTAGAAAATGCATCTTCATCTACATGGATGACGTAACGGTGTTTTTAAAAGATAGAACTAATCATGCAAGCCATATACAAATAATATTTGATAGGTGTAGAAGATATGGAGTATCATTCAATTCAAATAAGAGCATCTTCAGAGTTACTAGAGTAAATTTTTTAGACCATGTCATCACTAAAGATGAGATATTTATTGATCCAAAATGATTCTAGGCCATTTCTAAGCTAACACCTCCTAATAATAAGGAGTTGAAATATTTATTTAGAAAGATAAACTTTATAAGGAAATTTATTTTTTAATTTGTAGAGATTGTCAAACCATTTAATTCCATGTTAAAGAAAGATGCCAAAATAGAATGGAAAATTGAATCCAAGAAACATTTTTTGGACATCAAAATTTCTATCACTCAGGCTCCAATTCTGATCATCCCATACTTCAATAAAGACTTGTATCTTTATTCATTTGCCTTAGAGTATACTATAACAACTGTATTCACATAAAAAGTAGATGAAAATTAACATTTAATTACCTTCATGAGTACCAATCTAAAGAATGAAGAGTTGAAATATTCAATGATAGATGAATAGATATTTACACTGATCAAAGTTGTGAAGAAGTTTAGGCATTATATTTTGAGAAATAAGACATAAACCATCATTCCAAACCTAGTTGTTAAGTTTAAAATCAACTAGAATTAATTGTGTGAAATAAGATGTAAGTGGATGAAAAAATTATAATAGTTTGATATTGAAATCAGACCAACCAAGATGGTGAAAGGCCAAGGAATCATTCAGATCCTAACTAAGATCGATCCATGCATTTTTATTGAATAAATAAATGAGACTTAGGTAGCTAATGGTGAATGGTTTGCTAAAATCATTCGATATTTACTCATAGGTACATGTCCCCCTGAGCTAAATAGAGAAAACAAATGAGCACTTAGGCTCAAAATAACCCATTATATGATAAATAATGGAGTTCTATATTGAAAGAATTATGAAGGCATATACTTGAGGTGTGTTTCAAAATAAAAAAATATGGACATCCTAAAAAATTTACATCCATAGGCATTGGACATCCCTCAAGCAACACAACTCATAAAATCTTGTAGATGGGGTATTACTAGCCTACAATTTTCAAAGATGCCCACAACCATGTTAGGACCTACCATAAATTCCATGTATTTGGAAAAAGAGAAGTGAATGCCATCATGCCCTTGTAACCAGTCATTTAAGAATGCCATTTTGATTAATGGGGTTTTGAATTAATTGGGATGATAAACCCAAACTCTTCAGCAAGGCAAAAATTTATCCTAATAATTACTGACTATTGCACTAGGTAGATAGAATTTATGGCCATAAATAATTCCAGAGCACTGGATGTTATCAAATTTCTAGAAGAGAACATACTAACCAGGTTTGACACTCTAATTTCTTTAGTTTGTGATAATGGTTCACATTTTCAATCTATAGAATTTATTGAATGGGTTCATGACAACTAAATTACCATTAAATTCTCCTCAAACTACTACCCACAAGGGAATGAAGTGGCTAATACTACCGACAAGAATCTGCTAGATGCCATTAAGAAGTTAGCATGGGATAAATCAAGAGAATGACATTTATTGTTAAAGTATGCACTATGGGTAGATAAAATAAGACATAAGTAGGCTCTCAAGGCTTTAGATATCTCTCTAATGTATGCATAATAACTAATTTTTCCCATCACTCTTAAAATCCCAGTGTAGCACTTCATATAATAGTACATGGGGGAACATGAAAGAATCTAGTCTAGACTCCTTGATATAGTCTAGATGGAAAATGCATGAAATTAAGCACTGTATAGTTTTAACAAGCACCAATACATTGTCATGGTTTAACAAGAGATCTAAGATCAAAGCCTTCAAGATTTTAGACCTATTGTTTTTATTGGATAAGGCACATGTGAAGAAAAGATAGCATGATGAGTTCACTCCTATATGGATTAGGCTATATCAAATATCTAAGATACTAGGAAAAAATACCTTCCACTTTAAGGACCTTTAATGTAATGAACTTTATTTTCTAGTCAATGGATAATTTTTGAAATATTATTTCATGGTTATTCCAACTAGAGATTATTTTGAATGATTATAAGTGGGGATTTAGATGTAGGAGTATAATAGATTTCCTACTTTCTAGAATACAATTTTTGCTTTCTAGGTTAATATTTCCTATTTTCTTAGATTAATGTTTCCTATTTTATGCATTTTCTTTGGGTAGATTAGTCATTATGATTTATACATTACTAAAATAATTAATGGAACATGAGAGATTACAAAAGGAATAAAAATAAGAAGAAAATTTTAAAAAATGAAAAAATGGAAAAAGAAAGGTTACAAAAGTCACAATCACAAAAGAAACAAGAAAATTTGTATAAGGAATAATGGGAAATGATACAACAACAACAATTACAAAGGGGAAAGTTACAAAATGAAGTACATGTGGAGCACAAGAGTGTACTTATGAATTAAGAAACCAAGGAATAAATTTTTTCTAAGAAATGAGATCAAAATAAAGATGTACCTAACAAGATTAATGTGGCAACTACATAACATTCCTTATATCTAGGAACTTTGATTTAAGAGAATGATAATAAGGGACATATTGCAGAATAAGATAAACCTTAGAAATTAGTTCTCTCCCAAGATGATGATTACTGATTTAACCTTTTAAGGTTTTACATGAGTAATTCCTATGCTTGATTAGAGGGCTGAGATATCTAAATCATTTAAATATTATGCAATAATTAAGCACTAATTTGTCATGGATTTTGACCTATTTTTCCTTTCTAAAAATAGTAATAAATATGCTTACATATAGACTTATCTAAAAAGTGACTATTGTGGATGATCTAGGTTCTGAAAACTCAGTTCTAGATAGCTTTAAGTGTCATCAATAGGGTCCTAGGATCTATTTGCTCACTGGACAATAGTGCCCCACTTGGATAGTAGTGCCATACCACTGTAGTGTTCTCAAATTTGCACTAGTGTCCTATTTATAGGATTATTCTTATTTTTTGGGATAACTTGCACCTGTGTTTTTGGATCTTGTTCCTGCACACACAAAATATAGAACTATGTGTTGTGCTTGAAAAACTTGATTTAGTGTGCAAACCCTAATTATCCTTGTAAGTATGGCATGATACATAAATGTGTGTTCAGTTTGGACATCCTCAACACCCCACTATGAAGAGAGTTTTCTACATACCAATATTTTGAGCAAGGATCAAGCCCAATTTAGTTCTCCCACCTAGTGTTTGGTGTAAGTGCAAGTGAATGTTAGAATGAGAGTGGTCTTGAATTCTTTGAGTGTGCTTGAGATTTGAAATCTTTGAAATCTAGTCTTAGGGCTACTTTCGAATGTAGTATGTAAATTAGGGTAGAATAAGGATCAAATACCTTAATTTTATCAACTTATCTTTTGTTTGAGTAGGATTTTACATCTATTTTCCCTTTAGTCAATAAAGGTCAAATAGATTTGTATTTATAGAGATTTGTAGCTTTTGCATATAAGAAAATTACTTAGGTTGAACTTAAGAGGGGCACATGTAAAAAAGTGTATCTATTCATGAGAGTTAAGGAAAAGGGAAATAGTACCCAGTTCGGGACACTAGTGCCATGTGGCTATAGTGTCCCAAATGTGGCACTAATGTCCACCTAGAAAACTACTATGCAAACTAAGTTGGGATCTGGGCAAACTATCCTATGATTGTGTTTGAGTTAATTGTAAATGTATATTTTTTCCATAATGACTATAAAAGTGTTGCAAATGCTCTAGGATAGGTCTAGGGCTAAGCTAGGAATATGCTAACTCAAGCAATGCTCTTAACATATAAATACCACTTTTAGGTGATTACATTTGTCCCCCCTTTTATGCTAGAAATGAATCAAAGCTAAATGACTAGTATAAAAGAAAAATAAGTGTACCTAGACTTACCTTTAAATTGAATTCTATGTAGCTAAGTTTGAGTACGTGAATCTAGGTTTGTGTATGTGCAACATGATCCAAAATAATGACCTATAATGAAACATGCAAAAATTAGTCCTTAAGAGATTATCAAAAGAAAAAGACTCTGCTGAATAAAGTAACTAAGTAAAGCTGAGTAAAGAGAGATGAAAGGAATGAATACACCTCATTAGGTATGTGAACCAATGCATGAACCTAGTGACAACCTGTGTGTATGAGTATACATAGTGATCATATCATTAAATAGCTTGGATTGAGCTAATAGCTTGTTCAATCCTCATATATATGGCCCAAAGACTCAATCTAGTTTTGATTCCATCATTGCCCACCTATACTCAATGGATCATGATCTGTGAATAGCTTGAATAAGGCTATAAGTGTGTTTAACCCTCTCATGTGGGTGGTTCAAGAACTCAAGTAGGATATGATTCCATCATTGCCCACCCATGTGAAGTAGATGTATTTATAACTAAACTATGCAAAGTTTTGAAAGTATCTAACTGGGCATATCAAATTATGTATGTCAGTTCTATAGCCACTCAGGTACATTGGGTGGCTCTTTGCCACTTAGGAATGCTAACCACTGTATATGGAGTAAGACATGAATCTGGTGACAATTTGGAATGTGATATCAAGTGTATATAACATAGAGAATGACATGGAGTTTTCCATTCCATCTGATCAACCTATGTGTATCTAAGTATATAAAAACTATGTGTCATGCACATGCCCCCAATCTAATATATGAGTTTACTGATTCTAGAATGAGTATGTAATAATTATATCTATGTATTTGAATTAAATGTGGGAGTGATCATGTCACATATGATGCCTCCAAATATAAGCAACTAGTATGAATTTAATCTAAAATGAGTGTATTTGAGCAAAATGTGAACATAAATATCAAACCTATGATTGTGTCTATGCAAGTATGTATTGTACTTGGTGTACAAGTTTGGATAATTTGGACTAACCTAAAGCTGGGAGTACTAGATAATAGTGCTATGTAGTGTATAATAGCACCTTATGGTGCTAGTGATCTAATATAGGCACTAATATCTATTTGGTCTGAAATCTTGGTGACTGAACTACTTTTTGAGTATTTGTTATTTTCTATATTTGATTTCTGAAATTGAGCCTATGTGCTGAAATTTATTAGTGAATAACAAAGTAGGAGCCTGATTTCGGTAATAAACCCTTGTGAATTCCCCCTCTTTTAAGGGTATTTTTGAAACTTGTGTAAGAACTATCCTCAAAAGAAGTAGCTCTAAAAAATGTGTTAGCCAAAACATATATATGATAACTATGTGATATTCTAATACAATGTACAAACATAACATCCAAATGTAAAAGTATCTAAGCATAAGTAGGTAATGTAAGATGTATGTTGTAATCTAACATTGCACAAGGGTGTCAATCTAGATGTAATCAATGTGTATACTATTAAATATGAATATTTATCTAGGGGTATGGGGCATGATTTCCATCATGATACCCAAGTAGGAATGGTAGATGTATGAGGTCCCTCATGGCATCAAAAATTGGTGTGTGTAACAAGTAAAGACAAGTGTCATGGTGAAGAAGCATATAAGGAAACATACATACAAAACACATTAGGCACACAAAATTACTCCAAGGCGACATGATATAAGGTACATGGGCACATGTCAATAAATCTAAAATGGAGACATACAAGGATATGTTCAAATGTCCATATAACAAGCAACAAGTAATTTGGCTTAGAACCACATACAAGGACATGTTCAAATGTCCGCACATATAAGCATAAAAACACACACAAGGGACATGGGCACATGTCTAAGGCATACAAATAGAGAATTGGCATAGATTCAAATAACAATGGCACATTCAAATTCCCTTAAATATGGAAGAAGCATAGGAAACACAATCAAGTTTAATCTAGGAAAACTAGAAATGAAAGCATGTATAATTATATAGTACAAATATATGTAAATGCTAAGATGTACATATGTTGAGTCTAACTAGTGATAGTCAAAATAAATTTGAGAAATGAGTAGCAATGATCAATATCAAGATGTATCAATGCGTAAAATGGAATGTATAATATGTAAGGATAGAACCTAGTAGTAGCAACTGTGTATGAGATGCCACCAAGTGGGTAGATGTATCAAATGAATAAACCTAGATCAGTGTATATTCCCCTAGTGGGTAGATGATAATAAGTTTGGATCAGTGTAGTGGATTGGGTTCCTATATGTAATCTTCAAGCAATCAATAAGAATAAGTGAAGCATATGTGTATGATAAAATTGACTATAATATGATAGCTAGCATATGTAATATTTGACAAGAAATAGACATGTAAACATAATAATGCATAAAATTTATAAATTTTGTATTTTTGTGAGTAGTATTTGAATGTTTTTTCTATTTTGACATGTTATATTGTTTTTGTATTTTATGGATATAAGCTATGTACAAGCAAATAAAAATAAACTATGTACAAGAAACATGAGAAAGAAGGAAGTATGTACAAGAGTAAGAACCATACTAACTAATGAGTCTCATGGGAAACTCACCATCATCATGACCTATGTCAAATAGGGGAAATGTGATCATGCATGCAGTGTGAAAGGGGAAATATTAACCCATAATTTGCTGTGCTATATAATCTATGTTTGATGTTGCTTTTGAAGTGATGCTATGATGTTGTGTCACTTATTGTGATGCCCTGTGAACTATAGGGGTATTAAGAACCCATATGGTAGAAGAATAAGCTATAGGTGATGTAGGTGCCCTATTTTGAGAACCCCTAAAGCCCAATGAAACTAATCTCAGCATAAACTGAGTAGATGAAGGTCCCCTAGAATTTGTGATGTATCTCTAACGCAGAGGTCTCTTTAGTAATGGTCTCCATGGGAGAGTATGCATATGCATAGATATAATAGAAGTAGACTTGGCTTACACTGATGAATCTACTCAACATTATGATGTATGCATAGGATCTAGACTCTTTTCTATAATTACATCTATGCAATATCTAGTAATGGTGATAGAACTATAACTAGTGTCTGTGCTAGAATTATAACTAAAAACTATGCTAGAACTCCCTATGGGATGGGTAAAGGATTAATCATATGGGACACCCTCAACCTTAACCAATTGATTAACATGTATATAATTTATCCATTATTATACTATATATGGGATGGATTAGAGCTAATGTAACCATGGCCTTCTTAATAATATATTGAATACACTTCCACTAGGTACTACTAAGAATTGAGTGGCTATGTGCACTAGTCCAATCTGTAATAGAAGCACAATCTATTTGATGGAGATCTAAATGTGGCCACTAAAACCACTAATTATTATATCTATGGGGAATATATCTCACTCTATGTAGCCCAAATACTATAAGAATATCATGGTACACATGCTTATGCTTGACCCATTGTCAACCATAACACTCTGAATAGGATGGTGGTCTATGTATGCTCGTATGAAGAGTGCATGTAAATCTATGTTATTATCCACAATATCCTTCTATAAAAATTTGATAAGTGGTCTAGGTGGCACTATAGTATGATACATGCCAATAATGTTATGTAATGGATGTGTCTCTTCTATAACTATGTGATAGGAATCTGGTGGTGGATGTGCTTGATATGTATAGTGAACACCTGATGTACCCCTACGTCATTTGATGTATGCTTGGGGAAAGGATATGAAAATATATTTAGTGTCTTAGCCTCTATTTTATATTGTTTTAGTGCCTCTATGGGTGTGCCCACATCAATAATGTTATCCTTAATGAGATCTTATATCTTATGCTTGAGGCTAATGCATCTATTTATCGTGTGTCCTGGTGCCCTATGATACTCATAGAATGCATTTGAATCATAAATATTTGGAAGAGGCTATTTCATATCAACCTCTTTAATGGGAGGGAGAGATATGAAATTGCATTCCAATAGTTGTTGTAGAACCCATGCTGGTGAATCTGGAAGATTAATGAAGACTTTACGATTAGGAGAAAATAAAACCAATTTGGGAAATTGCTATGAAGCTATGTTGACTATGGAATTTTGATCACTTATGTTTTCTATGGCCCTTACCTTGTATGGAGGTTTATTTGAACTCTTAATAGTTGCTTCTAATCCATTTATGTATTTAATTTTACCCATTGATAAGAGTTTAACCTCTCTTTCTTTGAGTGTGTGGCATAAATAGGTAAATGTAGGAAAATTCTTGAATAAGATACCTTTGTGTAGTGATGATATGAAAGTTTATTTAAATATATCCTAAATCTCTCTATCTACCATGGGGCTAGTCAATTTGGATAGTATTGTCTTGTATTGTAAGACATAATTTGTAATATCTCCTTTAAATTTTAATTTAACTATGCCACTTGTGCATATAATATCTTATCACTGCCGTTGATTGATAAATGTGCTAGGAACATGTTAGCTAAAGGGTTAAATTTCATGATAGATTGATTTAGAAAATCATAGAACCATTATAAGGCATAATCTTTAAGATTACATGGAAATAACTTTATAATAAGCTAATCATTGGATACATAGTCCAAGCATGCTACATGAAAAGCTCTGAGATGATGCTGTACGTCACCCTTGCCATCATATAATGTGACCTTGGGTGCCACAACACTAGATGGCAAAAAAGTTGCCTTTATGTGTTGTGTCAAAGGTGTATGCAAGAGAGTGTTCTAATCCAAGGCATGTGATGGTCTAGTGTCTCTCTTATCGAGATGCAACATTTTAAACTATAGAGTATGAATCTCATGTATAAGGGATTATACAGTTGGAGTGGAAGAACTAGACACAAGGGGTTTAGATGTCACTGATGGTTGAATAACAATATTATGTTGTATTATTTGCATTGGTTGAGTTGGACCACTGGAGGTGTAATGACATTATTAATTAGAGGGGTTGAAGATTGAACATTATTTGTTTTATTCTTGATTTCCAATATGCCCTGTAATATTTGTTCATAATCAAGGGGATATTATAAAATTCTATCTCTAAAGCCTTGTAATACCTCATCTTTGTTCATAATTATGTCATTATTATTAAGTGGAGGGAGCGTGTCCTAATTCTCAATGTGTACCTCATCTTGATCTTGGTTGTGTTGTTCATCTTCAGATACATTATCATTGAAATCCACATAATCAAGGTGTGAAGGATTCATAGCTAAAGTTATAATAGGTTCCTTGTCTTTTTTATATACTCAGATAATAGGAATTTGAATATGCTTTATAGGATTACCACTTAGTCTAACACTTCTTCTTAATATAAGAGAGATAACATTTTTAGATGGCATATAGTAAAAAAATTTTAATAGAGATACTAAAATAGAATATATGAATTCTAAAAAATTAATAGTAGCTCATGAAATTAGGAAAAAAATATACAAACCCTAAGAGCATCTAGTGTTAGGGTTTTTTTGAATCTAGGTTTTTTTATAATAATTTAAATTATATTCAAATAAATTGAAACCCTAATATGAAATTGATTTAATTAGCTAAGTTGTCTAATTTTTTTAGAAAATTAGAAGTATTCAACCCTAATTTATTGCACAAATATTTGGATTAATGCAAGCTAGGGTTTAAAGCAATATTCTAAGTAAGGCAAATTTACCAAATGATTTAACCTTTTAGGGTTTTACATGAGTAATTTATATGTTTGATTAAAGGGTTGGGATGTCCAAATTAGTTAAATAATATGCAATAATTAAGTACTAATTTGTTATGTATTTTTACCTATTTTGACTTTCTAAATTTTTTAATAAATATGATTAAATATAGAATTATGTGGAAAGTGATTGTCAGGGATGATCTAGGGTCTAAAAATTGGGTTATAGATAGTTTTGAGTGTCATTAATAGGGTCGTAAGATCTATTTTCTCACTGGACAATAGCATCCCACCCAGATAATAGTGTCATACTACTGTAGTGTCTTCAAAGTGGCACTAGTGTCCTCTTTTTAAGATTGGTCCTATTTTTTGGGAGCACTTGCACCTGTGTCTTTGGATCCTATTCCTACACACATGAAATATGGAACTCTATATTGTGCTTATAAAACCTAATTTAGTGTGTAAATTTTAATCCTCCTTAAAAGTATGGCATGAGTAATAAATGTGTGTTCATTAGTAAGATAGGTTGGGCATCCTCAACACCCCACTGGGAAGAGATTTTCCTACATACCAATAATTTGAGGAGGGATCAAGCCTAATGTAGTTATCCCACCTAGTGCTTAGTGAAATTGCAAGTGTAAGTGAATGATAAAATGAGAGTGGTATTGAATTACTTGAGTTTACTTGAGACTTGAAATATTTGAATTATCAGATTATGGCTATTATAGATGGTATTATGCATAAGTAGGGAAGAATAGGGATCAAATACCTTAATTTTACTAAATTGTCTTTTGTTTGAATATGCTTTTGCATCTATTTTCCATCTAGTCAATAAAGGTCAAAGACACTTGTATTTATAGAGATATGTAGCTTGTGTAGATAAGAAAATGTACTTAGGATGACCTTATGAGGGGCACACATTTATAAAATTATCTATTCAAGAGAATTAAGACAAAGGAAAATAGTTCCTAATTGGGGACACTAGTGCCATGTGGCTTTAGTGTCCCAAATGTGACACTAATATCCACCTGACAAACTATTGGGCAAACTATGTTAGGATCTGGGCAAGCTATCCTAGACTGTGTTTGAGATGACTATAGATGTTTATGGTTTACATAATGATTGGAAAAGTGTGAAAAAGGCTCTAGGATAGGTATAGGGCTAAGCTAAGAATAGGATAATTCAAACAACACTCTTAGCATCCAAATACCACTTTTAGGTAATTGTAATTACATAGATGATTATGATTTTGATCATTAAGTAGATTGGCACGATAGTGATGAATACAATGAAGATGAAGTCAATAAAATTATTGATATTTAGAATGATGTTATAATAAAGGACTCAAAAGATGAAAGATATAACACAACACTTGGTGATACAGGCCATACATATAGGCATCTTATCAATGAACTCTTGGATTTGTAGAAATTTAATCCATTGTCCATAGCCTCTCAAATTAATTATCCATTATATTCATCTACTTTGACATACATATGTTCATATGCACCAATATAGACCATCATTATTTCCCTTAGATATATTTTCAATTAGCCCTTGCCTCTTGATTGTTATCCTAATCCATACATTTATTGCACTTATCCTACAATGATTCTAGTGCACATTCCTATTGGTATTGTACTTGCTCACTCTTACATCTTGACTACTTATACATAGTATGTGTCACATCATGATTCTTCTCTAGACCTAATAATCTATTTGATTAGTGGATTTTATAGTTATTATTTGGTTAATTACTATTTTGGTTATGCTAGATTGTATATACTGATTTATGGACATTTATATTTAGCTTATTTACATGATCATACATTGTTGAGTTAGTTGTACTTGTATATTATATACATGATGATCATGTTTGTTTAGTTCATTACAACAGTCTATTATGGATTTTATATTGTTTTGAGATAACTAACTTTACTATTTTGAGGTGGATGCATGATAGATTTGTCCCTCAGATTACGATGAAGGGAGGGCAATCATTAGAGAGGGTGGCATAGATGGAGGCATTGGGGGATGACAAAATGATAACTAAGAACCCATATACACCACATAGTATATCATGTTTTTGATTAGTGTTTAATTTAGATGGATTATAGTATGATTTATATTATATTCATGATTTCCATTATGTTATCTACATTAGAAATTGTTGATTCTTATGATTGATCTATTTGTGTGTTTTTAATGTGAGTTTTAGATTCTTATATGAATTGACTTATGTAGCTTACTACATGTTATTATGTTTACATAACAAGCATTTTGGAAATCATGGTATGCCTTACTACTATCTTTGTGATGCATACACCAGTTTTTAACATTGAGGTTAAGTGTGTCAAAGTTATATAATACATTGTTATAAAATAGAAGACTTGTTGCTTTGTAGTTAGATAACTATTGGTTTGAACATGCAAGTAAAGTAAGGGTTAAATTGGATTTAACATAATATTTGTGTTAAGTTAGTGCTGTTAATAGTTATAATGTGAAAAGGGTTTTTATAAGTCAATGTTAATAATCATAAGTTTTAAATTATTATTATTAGTTATAATGTTTAAAAAGGGATTATTATATTATTAATTAGTGGAAAGTTCAAGTGATTAGGGTTTTTTTGGTGGTGTTGAATTGTGTTATTGAGTTGTTACACCAAAGCATATAATATTTTGGTTTAACATGGTACAAGGATGAGTTTTACTAGTTTGACTGCTAGTTGGTTTTATGCAAACACTTCTTGCCGAGCTCATTATGAGCATAGTTATGGTAAAGATAGTGAAGGGTTCAATTAGCATGGAAATAAGCATGTAGATGGATAAAAGAGAAGTTTTTGGGGTACAAGATAGAGGGAGGAGAAATAAAAGGGTTGGAGGAATTTGGAGAAAAGATTCTAGTTACTATCATTTGTGTCTTCTTTACTCGATTGGTTTCATTATTAAAATTCATGCATATTTTATATGGAATTATTGATGAATTATGGTAAATTTTTTTTTATAGGGTTTTTGTTTCTCAATTATTTAGGAAAACTAGGGTTATATACCTAGTATTATAGATGGCTTGACCATTTATAGAACCAAGTTTATGATTCCTTAAAAACCCTAGTTTTAATGGCCAGGATTTGAGCTCTTTGCCATATTACATAAAATATCAAGTTTTAATGAAGAAAAATGATGTGTATTTATTTAACATGAATTTGAAACCCTAGGAAATTTTGAAAAGGGTTTATTTATTTTATTAGTTGAGTATATTATTTTAAACACTATAAAGTCTATGCTCAGTATATTTAAATGATGTTGAACCAATTTGTTCAATATAAATATATACATATTGGGATTAAGTTCTAACCCAAGTAGGGTATGACTGGGAATTTTTGGGTTTAAACTCAGATATTATAAATTAGTTTTAAGCCATTATTTTTATATAGGCATCAGATTGGTTGCATATTTTATTGGGTTAGAGTTTTGTAAGCCTAGACTAGGGCATGACTATGAGTTTTATAAACATGAGTTTTAGGTATTATAGCTTACATAGAAAACCTTTTTGAGAAAGTATAGTTTGATTTCATTTATATGACTATATAGAAGGGTATACATATATATAACTATGTATATATAACCATTAGGACTTCATTGACCTGATGATATATATATCAATGTGTATATATATATATGTATGTATGTATGTGTATATATATACATACATACATATATATGTATATTATATATGTATGTATGTATGTGTGTGTGTGTATACACACACACACACACACACACAAAACACACACACACACACACACACACACACACACACACACACACACACACACACACACACACACACACACACACACACACACACACACACACACACACACACACACACACACACACACACACACACACACATGCAATTTATGATGCACCTTTATAAACTTATAACTCTGTATCAATATGAAGTATAAATTGTAAATATTGATTATAAGTCAATTCGGTGATTATTGTAGTTACATTTGAGAATTTACTTTTGATCACTAAAGGGTCAAGTTCCTCATAAATATACCATGGTTATGTATACTTGATAAATTCTATTATGCTTGAGATACATTTGAATCTAGTAACTAGTCATATTATATACAACCAAATATATTATTAATACACATAGGTATGTATATCAAAAAAATATGCTACTCAAACCATGTGATATTTAAGTATGGTCTGCCATGTTTGAAGATTGGAATACAGTTGAATTACTTTAGTTAAGTCTTTATATATAATTAGAAATGAATTTATAAATTCAGAATTGAATAATACATATGAAAGTATACATAATACTCTTAAAAATAATAGATAAGATAATTGCCTATTAGAGTATATCATATACAATATTCATATATTGATGATGTTATGACCAATTTTAATTCATACAATAGATTTGTATGTGTACATTTAAATACTTGATTTATCAAGATTATATGCATTTGAGATAGCAAATTAAGAGATATTGGGTTTGTAGAACATATCAATAACACATTAGATGGGTCTCTTGTGAGTTAATTAAGGAATCAATATGGTTGTGCATTAGTATATGCATAATAAAATATTAATACATGATATTCTTTCATTAATATAAGAATGCTATTATATAACTCTAACACCACTTAACCTCAATGTTAAAAACTAGTATACGTATTGCAAAGATAGTAGCAAGGCATACCATGATTCCCAAAGTGCATATTATGGCAACAAAATCACATGTAGTAAGATACATAAGGAAATTCATATAAGAGTCTAAAACTCACATTAGCAACACACAGATAGATCGATCATAATAATCAATAATTTTTAATGTAGACATAATGAAAACCATGATTATAATAGAAAACATACTAGAAGCCATCTAAATTAAACATTAATCAAAAGTATAATATACTATGTGGTGTGTGCAGGTTCTTAGTTCTCATTTTATCATCCCCCAACACTTCTATCTATGTTACCCTCTCTCTATCACAATTTGAGGGATGGATCTATCCTACATCCACCTCAAAAAATTAAAGATAGTTATCCCAAAATAATATAAAATCCATAATATATTGCTGTAATGAACTAAACAAATATGATCATCATGTACATAATATACATGTATAGCTAATTCAACAATTTATGATCATGTAAATAAGCTAAATATAACTTCCCATAATATAGCTAACTCAACAATTTATGATCATGTAAATAAGCTAAATATAACTTCCCATAAATTAGTATATGTAATATATCTTAACCAAAATAGTAATTAACCAAACAATAACCATAAAACCCACTAATCAAATGAGTTATTAGGTTTAGAGAGCAATCAGGATGTGACATTATTGCTTCTATTTGAGCTTACACAAACACATACATGTTACATGAGCACACTTTGATTCTTGCCCATTGCGGGTAGGCATATCCTTATCACCACATATTCTATTGAGTTACATGATTACAATTCAAATATACAGTGAGGGCATATTGCTTGCTTTCACTTCCACCACATTTCCATGCTATCACATCTAGTGCACACTATGGCTTGAGATATGTTGTGGATTATTTGGATCCTTCCCATTTTTCTATTTTTGAAATGAATGTTAAAATATTATTAAAAATAATTCATAAAATCAATAAAATACAAAAACACTCAAACTATTCAAAAAATATAAAATATAGACTTGAGCATGACATGATTACTAGAATACATTATTCACATATGTTATTTACCGCATGCTTGGTAGATGGCATGCTTTTTTCATACACATGCATTTCATGGCATATGAGTGCGATGTAGGACATATAAGTTACACATGGGCATATAGATGTTGGAATTTTCTCTATCCACCATCGTGCCAATATTAACAACACTTTATTCCACATGTTTTATTATTGTAGGTTATATATTTCTATGACCTTTTATATTATGTTGAGCTACCTAGATTGCTTACACATGTCTTGATAATTACTCATATTTTACACAATGTTACATGGATATGCTATTATAATACATGTGACATCAATACATATGGATGGTGTATGCTAGTATTTACTTCTTATATGTTCCATTGATTTTATTACTCTCTTACGTGATAGGCTACTTTGAGTTTGTATATTGTGTGCAACCATTTTTCCTTATTTGTGACATATTCATGTCCATTTAGTGTGGCTCTTGGCCTTGTTTGATGTGACATATTTGATATCCCTTGTTTGTGACATATTTATGTTCCCTTACATGTGGTTTTTGGCCTTATTTGCTATGACAACTTCATGTTAGCCTTATTGTTATGTCCTAACACACACACCCCATTTTATGAGTTTAAAAGGGGACTCACTATTATTTAAAAACCCTTATTCAAGGTCTTATAAGACATAGAGATCCATGATATTGATTTTTATATGCATAAATATAAGGTTATCCTCAAAGTCTAAAGTTACAGAACTCTTAAATTATGAAAATAAAAGCTTGGGCATTAATTTTGATTTATTTTAAACCTTGGGTTTTCATAATTCTTCTTGAAAATTGACTTTATCTTTTTTATGGACTAATAAAACTAATGAGTCACATCCTAGTGTTTCTATGATTTTTTCATGTTCACAGGACTATTTATAAGGACTTACAAATTATTCAAGTTCAGTCCCTACCTTCATTATGTCCCCAAAAGTTTATAAATTCTAAGAATGTGACAAGTGGTAGGATCATGTCAATCAGAGTCCTTTGGATTTAATAAAATTTTTAAGTGTTCTAAAGTTTTCAAGCTTTAAGACTTGACAAATGGAATTATTACATTACTCAAAACTTACCACAGTTTAAATTTTTTTTATACCTTATCAACAATGGGGTCACCATAGAACATCCACATGGAAAAATCATGTTTAACTAGGACAAGTTTGCTTCATAGAATATTCTAAGTCATTCAAGTTCTTGGGGCCTCGAATACATGCCATGTGGTGCAACCTCATGAACCTAGAACCATGGATGATCAGAGTAAAGCTAATAGTCTAATGGCTTTGAGATTTTAAGTCTCCAAAACTCTAAAAATAAGATAGTTATAATAATCCCATTAATTTGGAGCATTTTGGAGAAATATCAAGTTAATAGTCCCATGGTTTTATGGATTCAAGTCTCCACAATCCTAACATCAAATCACACATCAACATCCTAGCCACTTAGAGCCATCCTAGGGATGTACACATTTTAGAAGTTCAAATTGTCATGGCATTGATACTTCAAGTTACCATAACCTTAGAATTATTCCAAATGGCTTAATTACATTAACTCACAACCCTAAAACATATAAATTAGGGTCAATAGGTTGCCCATCAATTGTATAATATTATAGATGAATAATTTGGCCTTAAAAATCAAGGTTATTACTACAAGACCCTATTAAACATGGAGTAGCTCTAGTTTATAGTGATGACACACTTCAATCAGGGAGGGAAGATCAAATCCCACTAAAATTTAAAGGTGGCCTAATTTAGAGAATGGGACCCCAAGGGGAAAGTTAGAAACTATCTTAATATCCTCAAGAAAGGGGGTGACCATTATATATAGTCACCAAGAATATGAAAATTATGCTATTTTTAAAAATGCATCAGATGAATCTAAAGTCTGGACCCATATGAGGGACAAGCAAATGTCAATGATTATTGCCCAAACCATTAAATATGACCTTGAAATTAATAAATAGCAAGAAAATGAGATGGTGTAGCCTGGAGTCATAGTGGCCTCCAACATAGCCACATGACCCAATATAATAGGACCAATCTCCCTTTCCTACAAAAGAAGAGACAAATCTATTAGGAGAGTCCAATGGTAAAAGGGAGGAAAACCTCCATATTAGATAGGGAATTATCAGAGGTCTTACTAGTCCTCATGTAACTTCTACCTATCTAGATTCTACATCACTTTGGGCATAAATAATATAGTTGAGAGGACTACACATCTTCTAAATGGACAAATAAGCACATTCTCTTTGGTACCTCTCTCTCCACTTACAATAATTACATAGATAAGCTTCTTAGAGTTTTTATAAAGTTAATTCTCATCTCTTCCATATACTCCTCCTTCCCCTCAAACATCTCATGTAAGTCCATCTCCATCCATAATCACCAATGAGGGGATATCTCCTTAGATACTCCCTACTATACTAGTATCTTCTTTGTCTACTCTTTGCTTCACCACTTTTGTTCCACTTTCCTTTCCTTCATCATTACATATATTAGTAGTTTATACTACTATGGCTCCTTCATTTTGTTCATCCTCCTCCTCACCTCCTATTCCCCCCATATTCACTTACAAAAGTAAATTGAGATTCTTCCCAACCTCCTTCAAAATCTAATAAGTAGAGAAAAAACCATCATTAGGTCTTGCTACTCATGGAAGATCCCTTGAGGAAGAAACATATGAAGAGGGGCATGTACATGTAGTATCACTAGTAGATTATACTACATATGAAGAGGAAGTAAATGTAGAAACAATGAAAGAACTTGATTAAAGGTTAAGTGAGGAGGGAGCCCAAGATGAAGTAGATGAGGAAGCAAATTTAGAAAAGGCAAAATTAATAAGTTTAGGAAGCTTACATGAAGAAGAAACTCAAACCGGGGCACTAGAACAATATATCCTCACTAAAGAAGAAAGACAAAATATTAATAAGGTAGTTTCTTCTCTTGGTTCTTTTATTGCTATTGTAGATATTAAATCTTAGAATTTAACTCTTTTTTTTTTGCCACCATTTTTTAGTTCAATTGATTTTTCTATTCTTTCAACACCAACCCAACTAATGGTTCCTAAGAATAGATTCTATTTCGAGAATTTAGTTTCAATTTCCATTTTTGATCCTAAAGGGCCACTAGTCCCCTAAAAGATTCAACTCAATTAGAGATACCATTATTACAATCCACTCCCATGCAGTTAGCCATAATGACTATGTGAAAACTCTATGCCTAACTAAATATGTGGTGATAGTCACCCCTTAGAGGGAATTATCAGGATGTCAAAGAATTATTCAACCAAATCTACAATTCTCTATTTAAACAAGTGCTTTATTGATACCTCCAATAATAACTCTAGGTCCTTTAATTACTCCACCCTCTTACTCTAAGGATCCATGCCAACTAGAAAAAGAAGGGGAACTGATTGTGCCTCAGTGGGTTAAATAATTGTAAGGTCAAAGGGATGAGAGATAGAATTTAGTCATCATAAAACTACCCATATTCTTCACCCATTTTGATAAATAGAATGACACAATTTAGAGGGTGAAGAAGAGAGAAGTGGTGAACATAAATACAATGGAGGAGATATAATTTGAACAAATGGAAAATTTGTTTACCTTGGGATAAAAATCCTAAAAATAATCCAAATGATCTTACATTTTTATGGATTTATCTATAGACGCTATAAAGGAAATGTATAGGATCAAGGAGGAAACACAATAGAAGTGAATGCAAAGATAAATTATCCATGCCCCTCGAGCAATTGTAGATAATGTACATAGTATTTACACAAGGCTATATAATATTTGAATAATATTCGAGTCTCTAAAGGTGAAAATTAGCCTAAGAGGGTGAAGGCGATGAAACTTTAGAATCAATAAAAAGATTTTGAATATAGACTTAATTTCTTAGTTTAGTGTGCCATTAATAGTGCATTCAATCATATGAATCTAATGTCTACCCAAGATGTTGCAAGGGCCTTAAATTATGTAATTTCAAAAAGGGATGGTGCCTTTAATTTGCACACACACATGAATGTTTTGATAGGGCATTTTGCAAGCCATGAAAATGAGGGATTGTAAATCTTGAGACATAAGGGTCAGAGATGTGATAACCTCTACTAGGCATTTAGTAAATAGTCTCAATTTTGAAACATTTCTCAAACTAGCTATAAATAACTTTAAGGATCTTGAAGGGACTATCTACAAGACTAAAGATGAGATCCTACAGATAATAAAATTTGCCAAGGATATAGTGACAAAGGATAAATCCCTTAGAGAGGAGTTTAAGAGCTTAAAAGTAAATCATACAAGGTTTATAGATGAAAATGTTAAAGTATTTAAAATTCCCTTGCTTAGTTTTGATATTATTAATAAAGAGTTTGAGACTGCACATGCATTATTTGAGAAGCTCAAGGATATAGGGGAAGCATCAGGGTTAGTAAACAAGAATAATATGAACTAAAAGTGTTGCCATGTTGTCACAGGGTCCCCATTTTTTTGGATATTTAGTAATACATACTCCAACAAGGTTAATTTTGATTCCTCAAGGGTATACAATGTCTACTTCTATTTATATATCTATCACTCAACCATTTCCCTCTTCTAGCAGTGCCACATCGACACCTCCTTAAATATGTATATGTATTTGAATGTTTACATATATATTGGGACTAATGGTTCTAAATTTATTTGGCACATATATATTGTATTTTAGTTGAGGAATTCTATTTATGTATACACTTTTGTACATGCATGATTTGCATGATTTTGACATAGTTATATTATTAGAAGATGTATTTTTATACTTCGCTTAGAAAATGAGGCATCCCCTCCCCAAGCATATATATATATATATATATATATATATATATATATATATATATATATATATATATATATATATATATATATATATATATATATATATATTTGTATCCTTCTTATCCCAAAGGGATGATAATTTTGGCTCTTAAGATTAATAATAAATTTTGAGGATTATTCTGCAATTGATCTTGATGTGCAAATCTTGTTCTTCTCCAAACTAGTGAATCTTGTAAAAAGTTACATCAAATTAGTATCTTAGTAGTTTGGTTGTGAATGACTATTCTTTTAATACAATTATTCATATTATGCTATTGCTAATTTGAATTCCTTTCAAATAATAATCATAATCTTCCTTTGTAGATGTGCAATTATAATATTACAAATGCAACAACTTTTGATTATATATGCTAAAATTTATTGTATTCTTGTTCCCTTGGACTCTTAACTGTGTTTAATTATTTATATACTTACAGTAGCTTATAACAAACATTATTTCTTTGTTGCTTGTCCAACCCCTAGTTTAAGAGCCAACTTTGAAAGGTTTCATTTTATTCAATCCATAGGCCTTCATTTGTACCATACCTTTCTTTCTTTTGAGTTTATTTTGTTCAGGCCCATCTTAGGTTAGATCCATCATTAATCCACCCATATCAAATAGATATAGATTCACATCATATCTAAACCATCCATGGAAAACAACTATTTTACTCATTGCTATTCCACCAATAGGTTGTTTATAAAATCCAATACCTTACAGCTTGTGCCTTGAAACAAATCTTTTTCACCAATCTTAAAATGTTAGAGGCTACCTTGTAAGGTTCCTTGGTATTCATAAAACTCACATCAACACTTATGTGTGACACTAACACTTGAGCTTGTTGACATTTAATTATGCCATGATATATATCATGTACTTGATTACATACTCTTATTTTGTGATCCTAATACTACATGGTTGATTGATACATTGATGTAGATATGACACATATATGCCCTGCATTACATATGTTACATACATGCCTTGATCAACACATACACTAATATGATGGTATAATCTCCACATGTTTACATGATTATACATGATGATATATTTATACATGGAATGATATAATTAACTCTTATTTTGAGATGAATGACTTTCAAGACACATTAATCATCTCAAAAATGGGGCATTATAGTGGGCTTATAATTGAGACATTAACCTCCATGAGAAAAAAATTAGATCAAAGTATACATTTTATATATTCAAAATAATTTAGATATTAAATTGTTCATTTACATGACATATATTATAACATCACTATATGTTATGGGCACATATGCCATGCATATGCACTCACTTTATAGAAAATTTAGCACATAAGAATTAAATGTTTTCACATACATAATAATATAATTTATAATTGAATGACAAATGGTTTTCATTCAACTTCAGACTTATCATATCTATGGTCATGATGGGGGCATGTGTTTTTTTCAATCCCTTTCAATCATGCATTTATTTTACATTGATCAAAATTGAGTGAAATTATACAATCAAACCTATGTTCATGATTAAGGAATGAAATTTTTTCATTCCCTTTCAATAATAAATTTTGTTTACAAGGATTAAACTTTAAAAAAACTATATAATTGAATCTCTAAGCCATATATAGTGGTTGATTCAGTTTCTTTGAGCTAACCCATCACATGATTCCATCTTTACTTGCATAGTTATTTAGATTAGTACATCATGTACTTATCATCACATTTATAAGGGTTGGGACATGTTTTCTTCCCAAACCAAGACCATACATAATTACACAAATTTGGGAAATAAACACCTAACTCTCCACATGCTTCAGCAAGGAAACACAAGTTTCTCCAATGCTTCAACAAGGAAGCATCATCTCCAATAAGTTACAAGGGATACATGGTATTCACCAACACATAGGTGTGCTCCTTTCATTTTTTATTTAAAATTTCATCATTTATTTTTAGATTAAAATTTTCAATTGATAGACATTAACTACATATGATTTAGGGTTTGATATTGAGTAACCTACACAATTGGAGATTCATACCAAAGACAAAGAGGGTTTTACACACTCAAGTACATCTTATAATTATACTATAAAAATTCCATTATTATAATAAAATGGGGGATTTTTACATGCTAAAATATGGTATTATGATAATGAAAATCTTGACAAACATTTACCATGCATGACTTGAGCACCTAAACATGGTCTTAAGTGGCCATTCTCTCACACTTACATGTTATATTATGAATTTGACCATTCTTTTCTACTGTTAGATACCTAAAATTGCATTTAAAAATTGTATCCAAAAATATATACATGGAACATTAATAGGAGGAGAATTTTGGTAGTTAAGATTAATAAGAAATTCTGAGGATTATTCTACAATTGATCTTGATGTGCAAATCTTGTTCTTCTCCAAACTTGTGAATCTTGTAAAGAGTTACATCAAACTGGTATCTTAGTATTTTTATTGTGAATGAGTATTATTTTAATGTAGTTATTCATATTATGCTATTGATAATTTGAATACCTTTTTAATGATAATCATAATCTCGCTTTGTAGATGTGCAATTATAATATTACAAATGCAATAACCTTTCATTATATATGCTAAAATTTATTGTATTCTTGTTCCCTTGGACTCTTAACTATGTTTGATTATTTCTATACTTACAGTAGCTTGTAGCAAACATTGGTTCTTTTTTCCTTATCCAAACCATAATTTAAGAACAAAATTAGAAAGGTTTCATTTTGTTCAATCCAAAGGCCTTCATTTCTGCCCTACCTTTCTTTCTTTTTGAGTTTATTTTGATCAGGCCCACCTTAGGTTAGATCCATCATTAATCCACCCATATCAAGTAAATATAAATTCAAATCATATCTAAACCATCCATGGTAAATAACTATTTCACTCATTGCTATTCCACCAATAAGTTGTTTATAAAACCCAACACCTTACAACTTGTGCCTTGGAACAAATATTTTTCATCAATCCTAAAATGTTAGAGGCTACCTCATAAGGTTCCCTGGTATTCATAAAACCCATAATAACACTTATGTGTGACACTAACACTTGATATTGTTGACATTTAATGATGCCAAGATCTATATCATGCAATTTAATTATGTGATCTTATTTAGTGATCCTAATGCTACATGGTTCATTGATACATCGATGTCGATATGACACATATATACCCTACATTACATATATACATTAATGCCTTAATCAACACATACACTAATATGATGGCATAATCTCCACATGTTCACATGATTATACATGATATATTTATACACGGCATGGTATAATTAACTCTTCTTTTGAGATGAATGACTTTCAAGACACATCAATCATCTCAAAAAGGAGGCATTATAGTGGGCTTGTCATTGAGACATTAGCCTCCATGAGAAAAAAATTAGATTAGAGTATAAATTTCATAGATTCAAATTAGTTTAAATATTAAATGGTTCATTTACATGACATATATTATAAGATCACTATTTATTATGGGCACATATGTCTTGTATATGCACACACTTTATAGAAAATTGAGCAAAAATTCATATACACTTGGGTGAATATGCATGGGCATATGTACAAAAATTATAGAAATAATAATTACATGTTTTCACATAAATAATAATATAATTTATAGTTTAATGACAAATGGTTGTCATTCAACTTCACACTTATCAGATCTATGGTCATGATGGGGACATGAATATTTTTCAATCCCTTTCGATCATGCATTTATTATACATTGATCAAAATTAAGTGAAACTATACAATCAAACCCATGTTCATGATTAAGGCATGAAATTTATTCATTACCTTTCAATAATACATTTTGTTTACATGGATTGAACTTGAACAAAACCATACAATTGAATCTATAAGCCATATATAGTGGTTGATTCAATTTTTTTGAGTTAACCTATCACGTGATTCCATCTTTACTTGTGTAGTTATTTGGATTAGTACATCATGTACTTATCATCACATTTATGAGGGTTAGGACATGTTTTCTTCCCAAACCAAGAGTATACACAATTACATAAATTTGGGGCACAATCACCCTAACTCTCCACATGCTTCAACAAGGAAACACAAGTTTCTCTAATGCTTCAACAAGGAAGCATCATCTCCAATAAGTTGTAAGGGATACATGTTATTTAGCAACACATAGGTGTACTCCTTTCCTTTTTTATTTAAAATTTCATCATTTATTTTTAGATTAAGTTTTTCAATCGATAAACATTAACTACATATGATTGTAGGGTTTGATATTGAGTAACTTGCACAATTGGAGATTCATACCAAAGACAAAGTGTGTTTTACACAATCAGGTACATCTTATCCTTGTATTCTAACAATTCCATTACTGTAATAAAATGGGGGACTTTTAGATGCTAAAATATGGTATTATGATAATGAAAATATTGACAAACATTTACCATGCATGACTTGAGCACATAAACATGGTCTTAAGAGGCCTTTCTCTCACTCTTATGAATTTGACCATTCTATTCTATTGTTACACACCTACAAGAATCTCATTATCTTTTTCAACCCTAGTAAATATCATGTACAAACATATCTAGACCTTTAATTCTATTCATTTATAAATAAATCAATTTGGTCAATTTTGAGCAGTATCACTAGTTGAGACTGACTTGATCTAGTCAAAACTGAACCTCTCCCAACAATAACAACTTTTAAATGCAAACCTTTTCATAAGGTTGACCCATTGTCATAGCATGTAAATGGAATGATAAATTATCCAATTAGACTCATATTATAACAAATCAAGGTCTCATTCAAAATAAACTTAAAATTTATTTGGTACACATCTTTATACTATTACACATTTAGAAAATATTCCCTATCTTTTGTGAATATATCACTAGGAATAATCATAAGCCATGTTTTAAGGATCACAATTGCCTGATCATCCTATGTGGGAGAACTATGTGTGGCTTGATTTCTCTCCTTAGAGTATAAAATACATAGGTTGTAGTCAACCAAAAAAAGAGTTTGATTGGGGTAAAGTCAGCCCATTACACTTTCACAAGCACACCTAGGGTTTCAATGTAAAGAAGGTTGATTTCTAGAGTTGTGTACATTATTAGGTTTTGGGATTACACATAAAGAACAATAAAATATAGGAGAAGGTGACCATATAATCACATTTCCTCATTTTCACATAAGCTAATACCAAAAAACACATGTTAGTATCAATCATAAATACTGACTTAGATCGATGAAACTGACCCTACATAAATAAAAGTATAATTCTTGAACTAGATGAATCACAAGATTGCTTTAGTTTGATTTCCAATTTTAGAATATAGTAATAATTAGATAGTCAACTAAAAAATCTAAATAATCATTCCTTTGTTGTACTTAATATATTTAGCACATGTCACTTATCAAATCATTTTAATCAATTTTAGTATTATACATCTAGATGTGTGATTGAATGGCATATCTTAATATATGAATTATACATAATTTTTATCCTATTAGGGTTACAAAACCAAATTAGGGTAAAATAATTTATCAATTTAAGTAAAAATTAAAAAAAAAATTCAAACATTAAAAACATATCACAAGCACTTGACTACTTACAATATTTGGCATTTGTTTAAGGTATATCAACTATATGTTATGGTTAGAATCCTATCACGAGTGTGCACAAAAACCTTTTATTTTTAACTAAGTGAATCTACATGTTTAAATTATTTTATATTTTAATTCATACATGTATTTCAATCACATCCCCACATTAATGTGGGGGCATTATGTAGACACCTAAATTTGGCACAAGACCTTTATTCTAAGTGTTTTATTCCTAATTTACCTTTTTTAGAAAAATTATACATTTTGGCCTATTTTTAGGACTACCCTAGCCCAAAAATAGGTCTACACTTGTTACACTAAACTTAAAATCATGTCATCACTTATCAAAAAGGTATTCATTAACACTTCTAGACTATTTCTCACCTATTACCCAACATTGCCTAAAAAGTAAAGTTAGAATCATCTTCTAAATAGACTTGACCATTCTATGGATCCATATTGGACAAACCTGTACACTCTAAGGGTTTGTTCTTTTTAGTTTTATGGGCTTATAATCCCATTACCATTAATCATGTGCCTTTACTCTTGATTTTATCCATTACTATAGCTGACAAGTGTTCATAAGTTATTCTAGATCAACCTATATATACAAGGTCTAAATATCAAGAACCAAGTTAGATACAAGGTCAAGTATAGATCCAAGAATGAATCAAATCAATATTCACTAATTCTCATATACTTGTGAAGCCAATTATCATATATAGGAAGTATAAGACATATCTAAATATCAAAATCCAAGTCAGATACAAGGTCAAGTCTAGATCCAAGAATGACTCAAATCAAGCTTCACTGATTCTCATATACTTGTGAAGACAATTATCATCTAGAGGAAGTATAAGACATATCTAAATATCCAGATCCAATTTAGATACAAGGTCAAGTCTAGATCCAAGAATGACTCAAATTAATCTTCACTGATTCTCATATACTTGTGAAATTGTAATTTTATCTTGGTCTCTCAACATTTCCATTGTGCCAAAGGAGGGTATTAGCTTATGTGTAGTGGCATCATCACTTTTAGGGAAGAGGAGGTCCATAAAGCCTCACTTTAACTATTCCATTCACACATAGATTGAAACATAGTTAGTTGTCTCAATTAATATATGCCTTAGACCACATAACCCACAAAATACACAATGAAATTTACAATAAAATGCAACAACACAAATTATATCTTCATTTTATTTCAACAACAAAAATTTAAAAGCATTGAAATAATAACATAACTCAGATCTTAATTTGATGTCAATGATAGGATTAAAAAATCACAAAAATAAAAAAATAATAAAAAAATCTCATAATAAGATGCATTACAACACTAGATCTATAGATCTCTTGTTGCTAGCTTGTATCTTTGGAAGTATAGCTATCTAAAAATAAAATATCATATCTTCTCTCCCCAAAAGGTCATTTTACACAATTATATGGCATGATTATAAATATACAAGACTCACCTACTTAAATTAATTCGTTTACACCTACTAACAACATTTAACACACCTTAGTACACCAAAAATATTAAATGCTTAATACAATTCCAATGCATCATAACCCGTTACAACTTAATGCATAATGACACACTACTTCACATGAAATATTAAATGAATCCTTAGGATAATCCCATGTTTTAAGTAATTAAATGCAATGGATCCATCCTATAACATGCCATAAGGACATATGTGCCCACACCAAGCTATGCATGAGACAAGTCACATGAGAGTCCCAACCTCACAGGGTTAAGTTGGAAGAGTTTGCAACCAAAAAATTTAGGAGAAAACTCTTGTGTCATGTATTCACATATGTCAAGAACCTTATCTCACATTATTGTAAGTTATCCAAATTATTTGTAAATCAACACAGTGTATAGTGAAGAACTAACTCCTGAAAGAACATTAATTAACTATGCTACTTTTATTGAAAAGAACCAACCTATGCAATGACATAAATGAAAACTCTAATGTTCTAGAAGATGTCACCAATTTTTAAAATTTATTTACATATATCCACATGGATACACTTATTTAAAATAGCAACATCGATTATTTACCAAAGATTCACAAGCTTATTTAAATGAACAACATTTAAAACTACATGCAAAAACATATACATGAAACCTTACAAATAATAAACATATATGTGTTTGTAGGTTGAGTAAAACTACACAAAATAAACACATACTCAAAGGTGGGACAAAAAAACATAATGAGGCTTACACAAAATGCACAATTTACACAAACTTACAAATAAAGACATAATCTTAATACAACACTTATGTAAAATAATACTTTGCCAAAATTTCTAAACTAACACATTTTTAGTTGATGCAAGATTACATGTGAACTCAGATTCTCCTACATCATACACACTTGGTAACAAAAGAAACATGAGCTTCTACTCATGTGCCTTCTAAGAGGTCTACTAATGGTATTCCTTATTTTTCAACTTCTAATAAACTTATCCATCTCACATATTCAATTCCTTAACCTTTCCACTTTACTAAATATTTTTTATATTCTTTTCTACATGTAGTCTTTCCAACTCATTTGTCAATCACCTGTTCCACTTCATCATGCTTTTTTATGGAATCTAAACTATCCAATCCATTTATTTAGAGTTTTCATTTCCATTTTCACTACTCTGTCCTTCATAATATGGATACAAATAATCCAAATTTAAAATAGGTAATATATCAATCTCTTTAAGCAACTATATCTCATATGTATTCTTCACAACTTTTGCAACACTTGGCATGACCCAATCTTCTTCCATTTCAACTTATGACAAGTGACTTTTAGAAATATCTCTTTCCTCAAGTGTGAAAAGACCAAATATCTAACCTTATATTTCACTTCCCTTCTATTCACATCTATGCTTTATTTTTATTTTTTACTAATTTTCTCCAACTATTCATGTACTTATGTATTTCTTGCATATGCTCTTAAAAATCCTCTACTTTAGCAATTTTTTATTTGCTCACTTTTGATGTTGTGTATCTCCACAAATACTTTTGAACTTGACCCATAAATAATAAAAAATGGTGTATTTCCTATATTCCTATTGAATAAATTATTATATGTAAACCTAGCTTGCATTAAAATATTATCCCATTTTCTTGGCTTACATTTAATTAAACATCTATTTTTTTCCTATTTTGGATTAGATAACCTTGATAAGATAGAAATTAATGTATTATTTAGATTGTATGAAATATTATAATTAAACACTAATATAAATTTAAAAGGCATAAAATAATTTGACACTTATACTTATTAAATTTGGAAATTACTAAGAGGGATAATATATTTAGGGTTTATTGTACTGTGCAAGTTTGAGATTGAAGGCATATGGAAATAAAAGTAGGAAAGTGGACTATAAGTCACTTAGATTAGGCACTAGATTTTTGGGCTCACATTGACAATAAAATTAGACTTTGGTCATTACTATCAAATGCTAGATTCTCAACCTGATAGTTTTTATGTGTTTATCTTCCTTTTATGTTCTAGTACAATTTATTACAAATGCTTATCTTATGTCTTTATGTGCGATCTTAAGGTTTGACTATACGTACAATATCCATAAATATATATCCTCTTGAAACCCTAGGTCCATTATTGACACTAATTTTAGGCTTGAGAATGGGTAAAAATGTGGATTAATTTGATTCCAATCAATCCCCATTATATTATAATGGTTTCCAAACCTTCTACTCTGAAGAGGGAAGTCAAACTACATGTAGTTTTCCTCATTAAGTGAATGTGTGAGATAGTGATACTTGAATGTATGAAACCTATAATATAAATATAAATACTTTGAAAATGAAAAATTTGAATTGGATTTGAGGTGCTTTAGACTTGTATAGGACATACTTATTGTGATTGATTGCATAATTGGAAAAAATAGGGTAGTGCCTTTGAATGTGCAAATGTTTGAGTATGATTGATAAGTGTTTTCTATATGCGTAATGGGATTAAAAATATTTTGAATTTATATGAGATTATTTAGGTAATTTATAACATAACCAACATGAAAAATGTAAGGGCTGACCCATAGGAATGATTTAAATTTTAAATGTAACTATTGCTTGGTGCAAGATAAAACTATCACGTTTCTATGGTATCAGAATTATAGTACCATTTGAGTTTTATGGTTCTATTTAGGAGACATAAACACTAATATGATGATATATATATGTTTTACTATGATCATTGTCTAGTTTTTCATAGGTTGGGGTAATTTTTATAGGTGATCAATAATAACTAAAGATGATCAAATCCATGGAAATCATGTGAAAGTGAGAGAATGGATAATAATACTCATATATGTATGCACAAGTAAAGTAGGGTGAAGGCAAATCAAAACTAACATTTACAAGTATATAATACCATATTTTATTATATAAAAATTCCCCCATTTTATTATAGTATTGAAATGCAATATTAATACAAGAATAAAATGATAAAGAGATGTACTCGAGTGTGTATAACACACTTTATCTTTGGGAGATGCTCTAAATGTGTATCCACTCCAAATAAACATGTAATGATTATGTAGTAATAAATGTTCCTAAAATGAAAATATGAAATGAATTAATTTAAACTTTAAAACTTAAGAGCAATGAATGAATACAAATGTAAGTGGGTGAACCATGTTGCCTTGTAACTTATTAGAGATGATAATTCCTAATTGAAGCATTAAAGAATCATGATTTTCAATGACACATATGGAAAATAGTTCCTCTTATTGACTCATTTTAATAATTGGGGGTAATCAAGTCCCAATATGTGTTACTAAAGTAAGGCCATGGATTGGGAAGATAAACTCTCCAACCCTCAATAAAAGGGGAGTAGTGTTAAGGCCGTTTAGCATCGCATAATCCTCAACCACACTAACCCATGTAACAAATATTAAATTAAATTTGTAACCTTGATATGTAAGGTGGAGTTCACATATTGGGATCATGGAGTAATGCCAAGGCTATTTAGAGTGCTAAATCACAACCAAATCAATCATTTAAACATGAATTAACCATTACAAAAAGATTTATAGATACAAGGGTGATCACTACTAGGTACCATCTAATATGTTTGAAAATAAAAATTGCAAGTTTGTTTGTATATGAAAAAGTTTCCTACCCCATGATTTTTTAACAAAATTATATAGAATGTTATGTCATTTGTAGTATCCAATTATAAAATTTATATATCATGATCTTATATTTATGTGCATATGTGTTGCATATACCCCCAAATGTATCTGAATATGTGTGTATTTAAAAAATTATAATTCGTGTCCATGTAAAAATTTGTACATATACATGGCATATGCACCCATAAATATCTAAATATGGAAACCTATAACTCATGTCCCTATAAATTAAGTACATATGCATGACATATACCCAAAAAATGTGTAAAAAATCTATAAATATCTATCCCAATCTGATATTTAAACTACTTTGAAATATTTGAATCTTATAAATTGTGTCAAAATATGAATTTTATGCTGATGAAATCTTAAGTGTCTATTACAATCATACTAATACACTACCAATTTGAGGTGAAGGATGTATCCTGTGAGTCACTCATCTCAAAATAAAGAGTTAATTATACCATGTTTAGTATAATATGTAATCATGTATAATCATGTCAACATGTAGAGAATATGTCATCATAGTAATGAATCCATCATCAAGGAATGCTTGAAACTTATATCATCAATCTAAGAATACTACTGGGTAAATTATGTCTAGTTACATAATTTACATATGTTATTTATCACATGTCTGGTAAATTACATGTACCTTTTTATATAAGTTTACTACTACCGGGTAAATTATGTCTAGTTACATAATTTACATATGTTATTTATCACATGTCTGGTAAATTACATGTACCTTTTTATATACATGTGAATTTAATGTTATACATGAGTGACATGTAGGACATACATAAATAGATGATACATGAATACATAGATGATGAAAATTCCTATACCTAGGGGCCATGCCAATTTTACGAGCATCTTATTTGACATGTTACCTTGATACATATTATAAAATTTTGTGACCTTAGAATTTACCATGAAGAGATATATTGATTGCTTACACATGTCTTGATATTACTTATACTTTATATAGTTCCAAATTCCATGAATATGCTACTTTATTATGTTGTGACATTGACATATTGGGATAGTGTATATGAGCTTACTTGTTATATGCTTCTGAATATGTTTGTATTTAAAAACATGGGGACAAATAAAGTCACAACCCAAATACAAGTGTCATGCCAAGATAGATATAGCAATTAGGCATGTAGAAGTAACCAACATTGAATAAAATTATCTAGTAAAGGAGATGCATTATGTGAATCATGGAATTACACATATATGAGGAGATATGTGATATAGATCAAAACACTCACAAACTTAACAAACTTATCAAGTTCAATAAACAATCTAATGGCCATGATGTGCACAATAAAGTTACATCTAATAACACTCAATGTCACACATAAGGCCAAGGGGAATATATAAGGGATAGTAAAATGTCACACAATCAAGGTTAAGGGGAATACATAAGGGATGGTCAAATGTCACACAATCAAGGCCAAGGTCCATAAATAACGGACAATAGAAGTCATACACACAAAGCAAAATACCACATTCAATGGACAATAAATGTTACACACACAAGGACAAGGGTTGCAATCAATAAACAAGAAATGAGTAGCCTATATGAAAAGTGACAACATTAATGAAGCATATAACAAGTAAGCTCATATACACTATCCCAATATGTCAATGTCACAACATAATAAAGTAGCATATTCATGGAATTTGGAACTATATAAAGTATAAGTAATATCAAGACATGTGTAAGCAATCAATATATCTCTTCATGGTAAATTCTAAGGTCATAAAAATTTATAATATGTATCAAGGTAACATGTCAAATAAGATGCCCGTAAAATTGGCATGGCCCCTAGGTATATGAAATTTCATCATCTATGTATTCATGTATCATCTATTTATGTATGTCCTACATGTCACTCATGTATAACATTAAATTCACATGTATATAAAAAGGTACATGTAATTTACCAGACATGTATTAAATAACATATGTAAATTATGTAACTAGAAATCATGTCATGCTTAGGTCATGATTTTTTATTGTTTGAATATTTGAATCTTTTTGTGTTTTTGAAATATTTTTGATATTTTGATATTTTTTATAATTTTTAGGGTGTGGATAACACTGACCAAGGATCCCATCAATGGGATGCTCACATGAGGTGCCTGTATCATATGGTACAATGGTCACTTTTTGTGAGTGAAAAGTGCCATATGTAGGTACAATTATATTTGAATTTGAATCTAAAAAAATATTTTGTGTTTTACTATAAACCTAATCATCATCACTTATAATATCCTATGTATGATGAATAACTTGAGGGTGCAATGCATCATGTACAATTTCATGAGTCCTAAATGACTCTTTTATGTAATGGGAACTAGAGTACCAATCATCTAGGAAAGTAAAATCCTCTCCTCTAAAATATGTACATAGAATGAACATGAGTAGTTTGTATAATTTCTTGCATGGCATCTGTATAAATAGGTATGATAACTACTTCTATATCATAATTATAAATAGGTGTAATAACTACAGTTTTATAATTATCCTAAATAAGTTTAATAACCAATGTGGTGGTGGTACGGGTAGAGAAGGAAAATGTTGACTAGCTCCATTTTCTAATGCATGATGGGCATATTACCTCTTCTGGTAGTGACAACATGGACCTTGAAATCCAATATAAACTGTGGGGGCATAATTGGGGTAGGATGGCAATTATTACAACCTTAAAGTCTAAGGGGAGTGGGAAAAAAAAGGAGTCAATCATTCTATTTAGCACCTACTAGTGACAATAAGTGATTTAGATTTAATATTACAATAGTATGAATTGAGAAAGGCTTGAAATTATTCATTAGTTATTTTGGCCTTATTGTAAAATGATTTGATCCATGAAATTGAATATTTGTTACAAAATTTACATATCAAAAGAAAACATGTAATGATGACAATCATAGCTAGAGTCAAGAGATAAAAACTATGTACATCTATTATATACATGTGTAATTTGTGATTTTAGATAAAAAATTAGGTTTAAAAATGAAAATTTAAGGCAAAAATAAAAAATCCCTATAAAAAGGGAAGAAACCCTAAGGGTACCTAGGTTTTGGTAATGTTCTCTACAAAACTATGTTCATCAATATGTTTTACCCTATTTTGGATGAGTTAACTCTAATAAGATATAAACTAATGTATAATTTAGATTGTATGGAATATTAAAATCAAGCATTAATATAAATGTACAAGGTAAAAAATGATTTGACACTTACATTTACTAAATATGGAAAGCACTAAGATGGATAAGATAATTATTGGTTTACTATACTTTTTAGGTTTGAGACTAAAGGTAGGTAACATGAAAAGAAAGAATGTGGACTATGAATTTCTCATATCAAGAACTAGAGTTGTGGGTTTACTTAGATAGTAACATCATACTCTATTCACTACCATAAGATGTTATGTTTCAAAATTTATGGTTTAATTTGTGTAAATATTTCTCTTCTACTTTAATACAGGTTGCTGTGACTATTTCTTTTATATTTGTATGTGCAATCCCAAGGTCTGACTATGGGTGTAATACCCACAAATATATATCCTTCTCTTGAAACCCTAGGTCCACTTTTGACACTAAATTTAGGCTTGAAAAATGGGAAAAATGTGGTTTGAACTGATCCCAACCACTCTCCATCGAATGTATGAGTCTTGTCTTCATATCCAATACTTTGAAGAGGGAAGTCAAACTACATGTAGTTCTCCTCATTAGTTGAATGTGTATAATAGTGCTCATTGAATGTATGCAAATTGTAACATAAATTTCAATACTTGGCAAATGACAACTTTAACTTGAGTTTCAGGTGCTTCAGACTTAGCTAGGACATGCTCCTTGTGACTAATGGCAGAATTGGAAAAAATATGGTAATTCCTTTGAATGTGTACATGTTCGATTATGCTTGAGTTTCTTTGGGTGCTTTCTCATGCCATTGACATGTGAAACATGTGAGCCAACCCATAAGAACAATTTTAATTTTAAATGTGACTATTTTTTGGTGCTTGATGAAACCATTAATTTTGATGGTATACGAATTATAGTAACATTTGAGTCTAATATTTATGTCTAGGAAAAAACATTGATATGATGATGTGGAGATGTCTGAGTATGATAATAAATTATTGGTTTGGCACATACTAGGGAAATTTATGTAGGTTATTGAAAACAACTAAAGAGGGTAAAACCCATGAAAATCATGTGGATGTGTGAGAATGAAAAATAAGATTCATATATGTACTTACAAGTCATGTAGGGTGAAGGCAAGTCAAAAATGAAATTTCTTAGTATATAATAGCATATTTTCATATCTACAACATCTCAATAGATTTTCAAAACTTTTTTTGACTACCTACATCTTTCCATCTATTTGAGGATGATATATTGAGCTGAACTATAACTTGGTGATCAATTTCTTCCATAATGTCCTCCAAATTTCAAATCTTTGTTTGATACTATGTTGCAAAAAACCATGCAACCTTAAAATCTCTTTGAAAATTAATTTTTTACATGATTGGTCTTCCTAGAAGTAATAAAATGTGTCATCTTTGAAATCATATCAACTATTAAAAATACTAGATCATTTATTCTTTGCATTCTTGGAAAACTTAAAACAAAATCCATACATATATCCTCCCTCCCATGGTCTCTCTAGAATAGGTAATGGTTGATACAACCATGCATTCTTAATTTTCCCTTTTTCTAGTTGAAAAACTATACATTCTTGAACATACATGTGTAGACATCAAAAATATGCACACCATGATTTTGAATGTCATAATTGACCCAAAATACCCTAGGACCCTCTTATGACCAATATCACCTTCTGACCCCTAATCAACCTAGCCTGTAGTCAAGTTTGACTTAACTAGCTCAATCATACCTTTTATCCCCTTTTCCCCTTGACACTCAACCACTGATGGTTAGAGTAACCATTGATGGTCACCTTGACCATCGATGGTTAGGGTGTACCTCAACCAAAAACATGTAAACCACCCACCATACGTTTCTAATTATAGCCTGTCTAATTCTAGTTATGAGCCATTACGTGGATGAGTTAATTTTAGGAGGCCTACTTCCTATGTTATTGTAACTCTCTTACCTTGACTATAAGAGAGAAGAGCAAAGAGGTGAAAAGTCATATGCAATTGTCATCAAGAGCTTGTGTATCTAGGATTTTCTTTCTTACAGGTCAATCACCATCAACAATCAAGTAATTTAGCAATCATATCAAAGAGTTAATTTAACACTGCCTCTCCATCAAGCCTTAAGATACCATTACTCTACCATAATCAAGATAGATTATACCAATATATCAACTACCTCAACTATCCACCCAATTGACCTCTGATAAGACAAGTACTTATTTTTGAGTATTCATCTACTTTATTTCCATTTTGCAATGAACCCAAACCTTATCTACCTCTTGAAATCCATATTTTATATCTCATCAATTAGCAATTTATCAACCCAAATATTCATACAATAACCATTGATGTTTGACTCAATCGATGACAGTCTGTTCAACCTCTGATGATTACCTTGATTGCTAATGGTCACCTTCACCACTGATAGTTACCCCAACTACCAATGCTCACTATGGCAGTGAAAACCAACAAGTTAATTTCACCTACCTATACCCAACCAAACCTAGTTTTATATGTTCTTGTCCATTCATAGACCCCCTTTTGAATTTTTAAAGCATACCCCAACTCTTTAGCACTAGTATTGATTAGTTTATTATTAATTTAACCATTTATAGCATATTTCCTAGCAATCATTCTTGTATTTAGTTTTAGTACCTTTTGATTCATTGATGCAAGAACCTTTCTTTCCTATTTATAAACTTAATTGTTTAAAACATGTAGATGGAAAACCCTTAAGGAAGTTCTCACTTCTGATATCTAGCTATCACTAGGTAATCCACCCAATTATTTATTTAATGAACAAGTTTGCTTTAGTGCTTTCTAATCTACAGGTCATCCTCCCAAGCCAAAGAGGAGCTCTTCACAATCTTCTGATTCAACACATGCATTATCAATCAATTTTTTTATTGATACCCATACTTAGTTTCTTCTTTTCCTTTTCTCCATAATAAAAAATAAATTCATTGAAATATTCTGGCACACTTGGTGGGACCCTTGTGTCTCTACTTAGGTTCTTGTTTGCTTGCATTCTTAGTATTGTTTTCTCATTAATGAAATTAAAATATTTTTTTGGGCTTAAAATTAAGTGGATACATCAATTGCTTGAAAGTTTAGTTCACATAGCTTAACTTAAATGCAAAGTAATCCATTGTAGCTTCACTCTTTGTTGCACACACTAAACCAAACCACTTTCACCAATTAAACACCAAAAAAACTTGAGACAAGGCTTGAATAGGATTTCATCACCTAGCGGTAACCTTACCCTTTCCTGGCAATCCTAATTGGAGTTCATTACCAAGGGGAGGACCAACTCAACTGTCTAGTAGAGTATAATCTCTAGATATCAATATATTTTGGCTAAGCACCTGACACCCTTATCACTATGGTGTGTGAAGTGAGAGGGTAGTCCCCAATACCAAGCCACATATTGATTCTAATATAGATCTCTTTTGAGCACTTAAACATAATGTGAAACCAACCTTAGATTACCTCTTTAGTACCTACTCTACAAACCAATTTTAATCACATGTTTTCTTAAGGCATAAACCAAAAGTAAGATTAATTAAAACTCTAGGGCTTAACATATCTCTTAGATTATGATTTTATTTCTATGATCTTTTAATTTTCTTCTCTTTGTTTGAGTAGTGAGGTTATTTTTGCTTTATATCTCTCTTATCTCATATGGTTATCACTCGCCAACAATGAAGAGACCTTGTAGAGAAAAACCTATTACCAAGCCAACCTACCTCTTATAACTTTTCATCCATGGACTATGTTTTCAAACTAGTAGACTCTCCTCACCCCTCTGGAAGTCCTACTTTCCCTCAAGAGGTCTCTTAAGGAGATGCAGACTTTACCACTTTCCTAGACAACAATCTTGTAGCCTTACAACATTACCTTACAACCACATCTTACCACATTCTAGGTTTGACCCCATCTGTAGATCCACCTTGTGAAATTCCTCCCCATATCGTGGGGAGTACCTCCATTGCCATGGTTACTACCCAATCATTAACCACCCAGCCTCTTGATTAACTAATAACCCCTTTGAGATTACCATTGAAAGCCAACCAACCCAAACTACCATCGACCTTATACCTTCTACTCCTAACAACCACTCCTCCACTATAAGAATGCCTACCTCTATCACTCCTATCCTTTATGTATCTACCTTCAATCCATCAACCACCACTCCACTTCAAAGGCTTATGGTGTCCATACCCTATACCTTGCCACTGATCAGTGTAATGGTTACTACCCTTCCATCAGTCACCTACCCAAATATCACTCCTATCTAATAAACACCCCTTAGACCAACCTTTGGCTACATCCCTAATCTACAAAGGCATATACCCACTATCCAACTACCTACCTCTATGTACCTTATGTGTCTTCTACCCAACCATTGCAATCTACTTACTCATATGTGGCAAACTCCCAACCTTCTACCCTCTATTTGCATGTCTCTCAACCACCATAGCAATATGCATCTTATAACCCTTCAGGTACCCAACCCCAATAAAAACTAATGAAGCTACTTATGAATAATATGACCACCTTAGAGTCATCCATCTTAGGTGCTCACAACCTCTTGTAATATGAAAAAAATTGTAATGAGCCTATCCATCCATCCATACCTATCAAGCCATATCTTCCCCAATGGGTACTTCCCAAGTTATCTAAATTTCAAAGTAAGGAGGATCCCTAATAACACCTTAGGGCATTCAAGCATGCTTGCTATCTCATCACCTGTGATGATGTCCTTCTCCTCCATACCTTCCCCATGTCTTTAGCTTGTCTACCATTAGATTGGTATAGTTTCTTATTGAAACATTCCATTTTATCATTTACTCAAATAGCCCAAACCTTCTTAGACCACTTTTCTATCAATTTATCCAAGAATGTTTCTATCACCGACCTCTATTCCATCTAGCAGTTTGAGGATGAATCCATCACCGATTTCATGACTCATTAGAGGAGCCTTATTAAACAACTTTCCTTTTCTTTACCTCAACTCAAACTCATAGAGCTCTTTGCTTGGGCATGTGCCAATCATATCTCCTCTACCCTACATGTCTAAAGCTTCCATACCTTTGATGAAGATTTTACCATGGTGCATAAGTTAGAGAACCAAGCCATTGACAAAGGAAAGCTTAAGCTTAAAAACAAGAACTCAACCTATAAAACCAATGAGGCTTCTTCCTCCAAGTTAAGCAACCAACCCAATACCAACACCAAAAATAAGGGAACCATGAATCGGTCATCCTTATATCCACTCCTCCACCTTTTTTTGACCAATCAAATTCCTCTAGTTCCTAAAATAAAACCTAGAATAACTAGAAGTAATTCAGTCTGCTTGGAGAATCCTATGCTTCCATATTGGAGAATTTATTAAAAGATAAATATCAGTTAACTTCCTCTTATCAAACCACCCCAAAAATTTGACTCCTCTCATCCCACACCTAGTTGGTACAATGAGAATGATCGATGTGCCTTTCATAAAGTAATAGGACATGATGTTAGTAGGTATAACACTTTAAAGAGCCTTATGCAATCCCTCATTGACAAAGGGGAGCTTACATTAGACAACCCTAATACACCATTAAACCAAGCCCTTGATATATTTAGGTAACCCTTCCCAAACCATGCTCCTACCAACAATGAGATAAACAACATTGAATGCTCTCATGACATCCATACAGTTAACATGGTCTTTGACACACTCATTGCCAAAGAGCCTATTGACCAACCCATTTATCTCTTATTTTCACTGCTTATTAAGGTAGAGAAATTACCTTCCCTTCCTTTGGATGCCCAAGCTGAGGAAACACCATATTCTCCCCCTCCACTTATTGAGGTAGTGGAGCCATTAGTCACCCTTTTAAATGATATACTAGAACAAGCAACCATCATTGCCTCACCCTTACCTTTAGCTACCAATCAAACAAATCCCCCTTCAGAGATCATTCCTAAGGAGGAAACCCCCTATCTACTCCTCCTATAGAGGAATCACCCATATAAGCCTCACATCCTTTGATTGAGGAAGAGGATGAGGTTACCATCTTTGTGTCTCCTCTTGGGGGCCTTTCTTATAGGTCCACCATTCAGGGAATCAAACCAACCTATAAACCTTTCTCTAGGTTAGTGCAAACATTATAATTTATCTTCAATCTTGACATGGATAGAGCCACCTTCTAGTAGTAATTAGGCATCCGTTATATCACCCGATCAAAACCTCCAACCCATTCTCAATCAAACCATTCCACCACTTTTATTAAACTTCCTCTTACCATATCTACCCAAATAACCAAACACTCTAACCAACCAATTAAAACCTCCACGTAACCAATCAACTCCTAACCACTTAAGATAACTAAGACCCAAGTAGCCAATCCCTCTCTTATCATCCCAACTAGGTCTACTAATAATCTTGGTGTCCTCCCTACACCAAGTCTTATCCATATATCAATGAAAGTGGACCTAATCCCTTCAATCCCCCCAATCACACATCAATCCAACACAACCAAAGAGGTAAAGCCATATAAATACCAAAAGACCCAAAGTTTACCTCCCTCAACTTTGTCCTCTATTCTAGGGCCTCATCCCTCTATCTTGAGTAGGAGGCACATCCTCTCTATCAAAACCCCAACACATACCTTGGTTACACCTTCTTAACTTCTTTTCGACACACCTCTCTTTACTACACATGTAATACCTAGGCTACCTACCTTGCAATATTCTACCTCTAGCTAGTCAACCTCCTCACTTAAGCTGAAGCCATCAACCAAGCACACCATGCTACCCATAATACCTACCAAACCTATCTCCAAGTAACCTCCTACCTCAAACACCAAAGAAAAAATTGCTACACCTTTACCACCTTTAGCCAAGTCTTATTCAACCATTCTCCATAGGTTATTAGAAACCTTTTGTTTAACCCTACTTCCCATTAAACTCTTTAACCCTCTATCTTGAAAACCCACCTAGTACAATGATTACCAAGTGTGTGACTATCATAAGACATTTGGCCATGATATGAAGAACTACAAATCTCTCTAAACCATCATCCATTAGATATATGATGAGGATGATCTATTATCAAATGAACCTCTTATGAGCCCCATAACAAATCAACCACCAACCATATCTACCCAACTCTCACCTACTCATCCACTCTCACCTTGAAGTAAAGATGAATCTAACCAATCCTCCAACTCAACCTCTTCTTCTATCCATACTATCAACATAGTCATGAGAGCATGATAGAAGGATAAGGGGAAGGCTAAAGTGTCCATTCCTTATATGTGCCCCTCTTAAAACTCCCAACCTACTCACACCCAAATATCTTCATGTTTGACTAAACCCAATGTTTCTATCTTAGGTTCCTCCCAATATAACCCCTTAGAATCCATTAGGAGAGTTATCCTAAAAAAACTTCATTAGAACCCAGTGAAGATGATCTTGTATGAGTTAATTTCTACCTCTCCCCACCATCACCAAATTCTAATAGAGGATTTGCAATCCATTGAGGTCTAGCTTAAGCACCTCCAACCTCTAGTCACCTTTATTGGTTCCCTTCAAATTTCTAACCTTGTTACCTTCAAGGATTCAAACATACCTTCCATCTACCTTGAGGACCTATATCTTCCTCTCTTTATCACTAACTACATAAACTAAACCCACATCAAATAGGTCATGATTGATGGGGAAGTTATCATAAACATCATCCTCTCTCATATTGATAACCAACTCAACCTATCAGACAATGTTATGTCTAAATCTTTGGCCATCCTTTATTCCTTCAATGATACCATGGAAACTACATTGGGAACTATCATCCTTCATATATATGTAGGAACTCACATGCTCTTCTAACTATTTTATGTTGTAGAAGGTGAATTCTAATACAATATCTTATTAGGAAGACCTTGGATTTTTCTACCCTCCACCATTGCATTAAGTTTGAGCACAAAGGCCAGGTCATCACCATCTAAGCTAACCCAAGTCCTCTCTTAACATGTAATATGGCGTACCACCATAATGATGTCCTCATACCTTCATCTAGCACACCCTCAACAGCTCAAACCTAACCTTCAACTACCAAACTGGATACCATACCTCATTCCACCAATGAGGCATCAAATAGTTCCTCTATAACTTCACACTAATTCCCTACCACAAACCCTTTGTAATCCATGATCCATCACCTTTTGTTGGGGGAGTATCACCTTCTATCATTTGATGCTCCCTAATCCTCATGAGTATGGGCAACTTACCATCTAGCTAGGATATGACCCCAATTTTAGAACTATCTTTTCCTTTAAACCTCCCAACTGTTAGATCCATTTGTTTATGGGGGACTCAAAAAACCCCTTGGTGCTTCTACCACCTTTATTCCACCTTGACCATTCACAGTTGGTTTTTTTACCTTGATAAACTAAGTTTCACCAAGACATACCTCCATCAGTGTTCCTAGAAAGGCTTTGGTCTTGGGGGATATGAGCATGGCCCACACAAATTGGTCACGATCGAAACCAAAAATCCACACTAGAAGCATGACCTTGGTTTCATCTTTCCTAACAAGAAGAAATCCAAATAACATGTCGCTATCATTGTTGAGAAGGATGCCCCTTATCGACCTCACCTCCACTTGTGTATGAGGATGATGACATCATCTGACCTAACTTTTTTTTCTCAACATGATCAACCTTAGACCCCTAACTTATCAAAAGGAGGGGGAAATTGTAACCATCCCTTTGATGCATCCTAAGATGATAGGAGAATACTCTTTACCATTAACACTATGTGGTGTTAGGATGATGATTCTATCCTCACCGACCTTGGTGCCCTAGATTTTTTAATCCACAAATCCCTTCCTCTTGATACCTTGACCATGTTGAATGAATGTACCATAGATATCAACTTGGGTACTTTAAATAACCCTTGCATCGTCAAACTTAGCCAATCACTGAATACCAAAGGACTTCAAGACTTCCCCTCTTTCCTCCAAGACCATAGAATAGCATTCAATTGGTCTTACAGTGATATGTCCAGAATTGACCCCACCATTGCTACCCATAACATAGTCACTCACCGTGATGCCAAACCTATAAAGCAAAACCTCTGATGCATGTATCCTCAAATAACCCTTCTCGTCAAAGAAGAGCTTTAACATCTTCTATCTATCAAATTCATTCAACCTATTTACTACCCTTAATGGGTCTTCAATGTCGTACCTATCACTAAAGACATAGGGAGACTATACATTTGTGTGGACTTTCATGACCTCAACCTCACCTACCCCAAAGATGATTTACCTCTACCCAGCATCAACCAGCTTGTTGATCTTACAACCAACCATGAGATGTTATTTCTCATGGATGGATTCTTGAGTTATAATCAAATCTTAATCACCCTCTAAGATCAACATAAAACCACCTTTACCACCCCATGGGGACCTTTTGCTCTAGAGTCATGCCTTTTAGGTTAAAGAACACTGGTGCAACCTACCAACATGCCATGACCTACATTTTTCATGACCCTATCCATAATATCATATAAGACTATGTGGATGATCTTCTCAGCAAATCCAAACTTTGAAAGGATCACTTGGCCATTCTTAAGATCATCTTCAATTGACTTATCCACTATCATATCTATCTTAACCCTAAGAAGTGCATTTTTGGGGTCTTGTCAGGAAAGCTTCTTGGATTCATTATCTCCCTTTATAGAATCAAAGTCAATCATACCAAAATCAAAGTAATATTAGACATGCTTCCTCATACCAACCTCAAGTGACTCCGTAGCTTGCAATGTAAGCTTTAGTCCATTTGTTGTTTCATTTCTCAACTTTCAAACTAGTGCCAACCTTTCCACCACCTTATAAATAAAGATGTATCTTTCAAGTGGAATAGAAATTTTTAAAAGGCCTTTGATTCTCTCAAAGAGTAACTTTTTTCACCACCTATCCTTACCCCTCCCAAGGTGACCAACCTTTCTACCTTTATATCTCTACCTCCCACCATTCCCTAGGGGAAATGATGGCTCACCAAGATGAACAACACAAAGGGCAAGCCATGTACTATATCAATTGCACACTTGTGGAGTACAAGAATCACTACACTCATACTCAAAAAATCTATTTGGCTTTAGTCTTCTTATCCACCAAGCTTTGCCACTACCTTTTTAACCATAAAACCTATGTCTTAACCAACACTGACCCCCTCAAGTACATGCACTATAAGTCATATCAAAATCAACATATGGCCAAGTGGCTCATGATCTTAGTAGAGTTTGAGATTGAGTTTCCTCCAATAGAAGTCAATTAAGGGGAAAACCATCACCAACAAACTAGTTGAATCACTATTAGCAGACAATTAGCCTCCTCCTCTTATGTTCCTTGATGAGTCCATTGTGACTCTATCTCAAGCAGATTTCACCTATCAAGTCACCATGTTCTTCAATGGATCAAAATGTCAATGTGGTGGGGGAGAAGGTATCATCCTTATCCCCTTTGATGGTGAACCCCTTCCTTTATCATTCAAGTTTGACTTTAAATGTACCAACAACATGGCTAAGTATGAAGCCCTGGTGATAGGTCTCCAAACTACCTTAGCCCTAAGATTCAAAATAATTAATATATTTGGTGACTTCCAACTTGTCATCAATTAAATCAATGGCTCTTACCAGTGTAAAAATGATGTTCTAAAATAGTACAAACAACTAGTTGATGAACTCTTAACATCATTTGAGCACTATCATATCCTATCAACCCCATAATCTACAAACAAGTTCACCAAAACCATGGCTTCCCTTACCTCATAGATCCCATCTGCACCCTCAGACTCTAATCTATCTACTATTATCCATAGACTTATCCAACCTTCATATATCAAATTATATTCTCCCACCATTTTCAATGTGGAAGAAATCAATCTGATCTTTGGTATCAACAAACCTTCAACTATCTTAACTTTGTCATAATTCCCTTTGGACTCTCTAGGAATGCTCGATGAACATTTATTTAGAGTATGCCACGTTATATCATTATGGGAGGAATTATTTAAAAACATGGCTTCGATAGCCTCCTCTTCCATTTCCTTCACAGTCATGAAGCCACTCACGCTATCAAAGAAATGCATGATGGTATTTATGGGGGTCATTTTAGTGGCCTTGCTGTAGCTAAGTGCATCCTCTATCTTGACTATTACTAGCCTACCCTTAATCAAGACTATTGTGATTATGTGAAAAATTGTGTCAAATGTCAATAACATGCTAATTTGCATCATGCACCTAGCCATAGCTTTAACATCTCTATAGATTTTTAAACCTTTTCATAATGGGGTCTAAACCTTATTGGGGAGATTAATCCCCACTCCTTGTAGTGACACCATTCTATTATCACCATGACTAAGTATTTTACCAAGTTAGTAGAGGTTGTTCCTCTAGTCTCAACCAAAGTGGAAAATATTATCGACTTTATCAACCATTATATCATCTACCACTTCGGTGTCCCTCATAAGATTATCACCAACAATGGTAAATCCTTTAAGAATAAGAAAGTTCAAGGTCTATGTGACACATTCAACATTAAGTTAAGCTTTTCCTCACCCTATCACCTCCAAGCTAATGGATAGGTAGAAGCCTCTAAAAAACCCCTTAATAACATACTAACTAAAATGGTTAGTGCATCTAGTTGGGATTGGCATTTGCACATCTCTTTCAGCTCATGGACATATCTTACTAGCATTATAACCCCATCAACAAGGAAGCATCATGTTATCTATTTATCCTATCATGACTAGTTGGTATTTTCATTATGGCATTCACCTCTTGACTATATTATTTATTCTCCCATCCAGGGTTGTTAATTAACCTACCCTATGTGTTTTAAAATAAAAACCAAGGCCATAAAAACCTCATGATCAGAAACATAATCATATGCATCCACATTTTCATACCATACATGATAATCACATCTATAAGTGATAAATTCAATGATAACATGTCTAAACATAATTAAATCCCAAAATAATTAGCATAACCATAAATAACAACCATAACCATGACCAATGTCATAAAGCAATAACTTCCATAAGTATCTAAACATATCAACCATTTCCTCCTACATGTCTAAAATCTAACAATGAAGTGTATACACATTAAAATTTAGCATGCCATCAACATAACCATAAATCCAAACCATCTCATGCCTAGCTAAGCATATACCAATGTCTACACAACCATAGCATAAACATAATTTGTAAGAAATATAAACATAACATCATATGCGATAAACACCAAATGCCAATCATCACACCATGAGAAATAAACATAAACATCAAATCATAATAACCACATGCATGATTAATAAACAAGATCACATATATATATGGCTTGTGAGTCTACCAAAATCAATATATGTCCACATAAATGATACACATAATAAATGTGTGTCATCTCTCTCTCTCTCTCATATATATCTCACATCATCATCATGTAGGCCAGTATCAAAAATCAAAACATATATAATATATACATCATGTAGATCAAGCCCTTAGGGAACTAATACCACTGACCCCTCCTGTTCTTACACTACCACTAGGTACCAATCCTCCTAGAGTGATTTGTACCTACCCACTAATAGTAGATGCCCACTATCCTAGAGTATCCATAGTTGGACCACTTGATACATTGGCTCTGTACTCCCCCCATTTGAGCTCATTTGGAAACTTTTCCAAAATAATATCCTTGTGATACTGTAGCTCCTCTATTATAGTTAGGTATCAAGCTATATGAGTGAAAATTGATGGCATTACTTGTCCTACCATTACACTTACCCTCTATCTAAGGGTATCCCTCTCTCAAGTCACTAAACTAAGAGATATCCTCACTTGATCTTGCTATCCTATTAAGGTGGCCACCTAAACTTGTAAGGTGATAATCTAGCCCTATAATGCAACCACTTATCTTTACAATCCTATAATTTGAGCCTGTGTAACTACTAGTGCTACCTGTTCCTATCCATCCTAGCCTCCACCCTATATTGATGCCCCTAGTGGATCCACATCCATGGGATATTGACCCTCGTTACCCCATCCAAAATTAGATACTACATATATATCTTGACACCATGTTGTGTACCCATCCACAAAACCAACATCATCTATAGCTACTCTAGCTGATAGCTCCTCATAGTCTAGTACTGTGTCCTATGGATATAACATTTAAAGTAGAAACTCTACATCCTCTCTCCTTTATCTTGGAAAAGGATCTAGAATACCCTACATGAGGCCATACTATCATTGAAATTGATCAAAAGGAATCAACTCTATCTCCCCCTCTTACCTCCCATATATCCATTGCCAACTTTGTAGTGATAGAGTGTGGTAACTATACTGTGCCCACCTAGGCCAAACCACATATGGCCTCCGAATGACATCACCCAAAACCAACCCCTCAAATACATCTCTAAACTAGTTAATGTCTTTAGCACCTCCACCTACCCTTGTCAAAGAATAGTCTCTCTTCCATCTCAAGAACCCACTATAAAATGTACCTGGGTGTATCCATCCTAGGGTAACTCTAGTGGCTTCAAAACCTGAATATGCTTGTATGCCCAACAATGAAGCATGAACCCAACACTGATCCCATATCTTCTATGAGATCTAAATACTTAGAGCTTCATATAAATCTAAACCAATATAATAAGAGCCCATTTGAACATGATCCTACCTAACATCTCCACTAATACTCCCAACAATAGATAGGGAAACTAATCACTACTTGAATTTGGTAATGCAAATCAAGACACCAACATCATCATCATCGTCACTAGACATTAGTCGGCTAGAGCCCTTTGGTATAGTGGCCTATAGTTGAAGCTACCAAAATGCCACATGGAATGGACCCAATCCTCATGATATATCAAATCTATGAGGTCATCTCACTCCTTGCTCTCAATATGGTAAATTAGGTCCCCCTAAATGGGTAGCCATGTAATCATAATCACATCCTCTAGTAGGATGGTGATCTCTCCAGTTGGCAATGAAAATGTGTTCATGGTTGGGTTCCATCTCTTGATGAGTACCAAGATCATAGCCACATTGTGTGACAAGTGCTAATAGTGAACCTAGGGCACACCCCCAATAAAACATACTAATTCTATTGCTAAATCAACCAATTTAACTAAATAACAAACCTAATCAACTAACTATCCAAATTTAATACACCCCCTACCTCATTCCTTGATCACTGATGAGGTTGGAGTCCATGTCCTATTGCTTGACCATGCCCTCATGTACCTTGCATCATTGGTACTTGTTGATCATAAATGCTAGTACACTCACCCAATGAACAAAATCCACCTCAACAATAATTCAATCAAACCTATCAACTACATGCCAAAAGTGCCAAATCACTAAAGCACAAAAGACATAGGTAAAATAGATAAACATGAAATGGTTTTTTTCATTTTCACTTTTTATGTTTTGGGTTTTTAGGGTTTCCCCTTGACCGTTGATGGTCAAGGTGACCATCTATGGTCGACCCTAGGGAACCCTTGACCATCGACGGTCAAGATCCCACACTTTTTTGACACTTATACTTCAAAACCATATTTTGGAGATAAGCCTAATCTCCCCCATAACTAATTTGAATTTTTTTATAGATTACCCTTCTCTGACCACCCATTAGGCCACCTCCACCTCAATGTTGGCCATTTTTGATCCAAACTATCACATGTTTTATGATGACCTTGTGTGGTCTTTTTGACTACATGGACCATTTTTGTCATGTTAACCATTCAAATTTTACACCACCTCATGCTTACCTGACCCACTTGTGTCTTTCAAGAGCACTTCTTACCTCAAATACCCATGATACTTGACCTATTTGTGTTTGTCACAAGAGCACTTCCTACCTTAGATACCCATGGCAACACTGACCTATCTAAGAGACTAATAGGTGTACCCAACTACCATGCCTAAATGTAGTCATGCAGTATAATGGTCACTCATCCCTCTAGAATTGACCTTATTTTTACTAATATTGGCAACCTTAGTCTATGTGTGATCTTGGCTATCACACTTAGTCATATTTTGTGTGCATGTTTGCTTCTCAAATGCCCACCCACCTTTTATCACCACCTAATGACTCCTTATCAAATGCTTGTGAAACCCACACCTAATTCTATTTTACCTCATCACCTCTTGATTTGAGAGGGAACACCTCCTCCCATACTCAGGGAAATTATTAGACCTTCAACCATCACTCCATTTTTGTTTTACAACTTGTCAATTCAAAGCTGCATAATAAAAAGGGGCAAAATGTAGACAACAAAAATCCACACACCATGATTTGAAATATCATAATTCCCCTGGAGTACCCTAGGACCCTTTTAGGCCTAATATCACCTTGCAACCCCTAATCAACCTAGCCTATAGTCAAGTTTAACTTAATTAGCTCAATCCTACATTTTATCCCCTTTTCCCCTCAATATTTGACTATTGATGATCAGGGTAACCGTTAACAGTCACCCTCACCATTGATGGTCAAGGTGCACCTCCTTAACCAAAAGCATGTAAACCACCCACCTTGATTTTCTAATTATATCCTATCTAATTCTAGTTGTGAGCCATTGCATGAACAAGTTAATTTTAAGAGGCTCAGTTCACGTGCTATTGTAACTCTCTCACCTTGCCTATAAGAGAAAGGCGTAAAGAGGTGAAAAGGCATATGCAATTACCATCAAGATTTTATGTATCCAAGAGTTTCTTTCTTATAGGTTAATTACCATTAGTAATCAAAAAATTTAGTAATCATATCAGAGAGTCAATTTATTGCCACCTCTCCATCAAGCCTTAGGGTACTGTTAGTCTGCAAGAATTAAGCTAGATTCCACCAATAGATCAACTACCTCAACTATCCACCCATTAAAACTTTGGTGAGACAAGTACTTGTTTTTGATTATTCATCTACTTTATTTACATTTTGTAATCAACCTAGACCTTATCCACCTCTCAAAATCCATCTTTTGGATCTCATCAATTAGCAATTTATCAACCCATATCTTCACACAATAATCATCGATGATTGAATCAACTACCGATGGTTTGTTAAACTAATGATGGTCACCTTTATCATTTATGGTCACCTTAACTGTTGATGGTTACCCCAACCATTGATGGTCACCATGGTAGTGAAAACTAGCAAGTTATTTTCACTTACCTACACCCAACTAAACATTTTTTTTTGTGTTTTTGCCTGTTCATAGACCCGCTTATAATTTTTTGAAGCATATTCCAACCCTTTAGTACTAGTATTGATTAGTTTATTACTCATTCAACTATTTATAGCATATTTATTATCAAACATTCTTGTATTCAATTTCAATAAGTTTTGATTCATTGATGCAAGTAACTTTCTTTCCTATTTATAAACTTAATTATTTAAAATATGTGGATTGATAGCCTTGACAAAAACTCTCACTTTTAGGATCTAGCTATTGCTAGGCAAACCACCCAACTATTTATCAAATGAACAAGTTTGTTTTAGTGCTTTCTTATCTACAAGTCATCTTCCCAAGGCAAAGAGGATCTCTTCACAATCTTCTGATTCAATGTACGTACTATCAATAAGGTTTTTCAAGCATACCTGTACTTAGTTTCTTCTTTTTATTTTCTCCATAATAAGTAAAAAATTCATTGAAAGAACATGCATACACCTACACTCATTCATAGCCAAAAATAGTATCCACTACTGGCACTAATGTTTTTTCATAACCAAAAGGACCTATCGAACCTCCACTATGTTTTTCCTTGATTAAATTATTATGAATTGAACCTATAAATATACTCAATTGTTTAACTCCTCAAAATAACCATCAATCTTGAACAAAATAATATATCTATGGTGTTCTATTACTACTCTCTAATTTTATGCATGATTTCCATGCATTCATTAAATATTCATCATATTCATACATCTTTTTTATAAGATAAAATCATATGGCTTCCATTCTTAATTCAATCAAGAAAATAAATCTTTTACTTAAACATACAACTTTTTTTGATTTCCCACTCCTATACTCCTATGCTTTAAAAAAAATGAATGTCTTTAAAGGAATTTAACCCATTTAATATTGTCTCTGATTCAACTTATGTTTATTATTAATGAATTATAGTGTTTTATGGTTTGTATACAATAAAAACTCAGGCAACACAAAATGTATCCATTTATTTAGTGCTTGCATAGTTAAATAGAACTACTGATAATAAACTAAATATTTTCACTTTATAATTTTTAACTTCTTAGTAAAATATGTGATAGGGTTTCCTTCTCGACTCATCGCTATTCCTCTTGTTGTGCCGCTCACATTGCAATCTACATATTACATTAGCACACTTTAAATCTTGCTAATTGGGGGTAGGTATATCTTTATCACCACATATTCTATTGAGTTACATGATTGCAATTCACATATATAGTGAGGGCATATTGCTTGCTTTCACTTCCACCACATTTCCATGCTATCACATCTAGTGCACACTATGGCTTGACATATGTTGTGGATTGTCTGGATCCTTCCTATTATTCTATTTTTTAAATTACTATTAAAATATTATAAAAAATAAATCATAAAATCAATAAAATATAGAAACACTCAAAATATTCAAAAAATATAAAATATGGACTTGAGCATGACATGATCACTATATTACATTATTCATATATGTTATTTATGGCATGTTTGGTAGATAGCATACTATTTTAATACACACATGCATTTCATGGTATATGAGTGAGATGTAGGACATACAAGTTACACATGGGCATATAGATGCTGGAATTTCCTCTATCCATGGTCATGCCAATACTGGCAACACCTTATTCCATAGGTTTTATTATTGTAGGTTATATCTTTCTATGACCTTTTATATTATGTATAGCTACCTAGATCACTTATACACATCTTGATAATTAATCATATCTTACACAGTGTTACATGGATATGTTATTATAATATCATGTGACATTGATACATATAGATAGTGTATGTTAGTATTTATTTATTATATTTCCATTGACTTTTTTATTCTCTTACATGATATGTTATTTTGAGTTTCTATATTGTGTGAAACCATTTTTCCTTGTTTATGACATATTCATGTTCATTTACTATGGCTCTTGGCCTTGTTTGATGTGACATATTTGATGTCCCTTATTTGTGACATCTTTATGTTCCCTTGCATATGGTTTGTGGCCTTATTTGTTGTGACAAATTCATGTTAGCCTTATTTCTATTCCCTAACACACACACCCCATTTTATGAATTCAAATGAGGATCCACTATTATTTGGATACCCTTATTCAAGGTCAAATAAGACCTAGAGATCCATGATATTGATTTTGATATGTATAAGTCTAAGGTTATCCTCAAAGTCTAAAACTATAGAACTCTTAAATTATGAAAATAAAATCTTGGGAATTGATTTTGATTTATTTTAAACCTTGGGTTTTGATAATTCTTCTTGAAAATTGGCTTTATCCTTTTTATGGACTAATAAAGCTAATGAGTCACGTCCTAGTGTTTCTATGATTTTTACATGTTTGTAGGACTATTTCCAAGGACTTAAAAATTATTCAAGTTTTGTCCCTACCTTCATTGTGTCCCCAAAAGTTTTTGAATTACAAGAACAAGATAAGTTGTAGGATCAGGTCAATCAAAGTCCTTTGGATTTTATTAAAATTTTAAGTGTTCCAAAATTTTCAAGATATAAGACTTGACAAATGGAATTATTACGTTACTCAAAACTTACCATAGTTTAACAATTTTTTTGTACCTTATCAATAATGGGGTCACCACAAAACATCCACATGGAAAAACCATGTTTAACTAGGACAAAGTTCACTTTAGAGAATATTCTAAGTCATTTAAGTTCTTCGGGCCCATAGAACACACCATGTGGTGCAACCTCATGAACCTAGAACCATGGATGGTCAGAACAAAGTTAATAGTCTAATGGATTTGAGCTTTCAAGTCTCCATAACTCTAAAAATAAGATAATTATCATAATCCCATTTATCTAGAGCATTTTGGAGAAATATTAAGTTAATGGTCCTATGGTTTTATGGCTTTGAGTCTTCGCAATCCTAAGATCACATCACACATCAAAATCCTAACCACTTGGAGCCATTTTAGGGATATACACACTTCATAAGTTAAAATAGTCATGGCCCCAAGTCTTTGAGTCAACACAACCCTAAAATTATTCCAAATGGCTTAATGACATTAACTCATAACCCTAAAACATATAAATTAGGGTTAATAGATTTCCCATCAATTGTATAATATTATAGATGAATAATTTGGCCTTAAAATTTAGGGTTATTACTACAAGACCCTATTGAACATGGGGTAGATCCAGTTTATAGTGAGGGCACACTTCAATCAGGGAGGGAGGATTAGATCCCACTATAATTTAAAGGTGGCCTAATTTTAGAGAATGGGATCCCAAAGGGAAAGTTAGAAACTATCTTAATATTCCCAAGAAAGGGGGTGGGAATTACACATAGTTACCAAGAATATGAAAATGGTGTTATTTTTTTAAATGCATCAGATGAATCTATAGTTTGAACCTATATGAGGGACAAACAAATGTCAAGGATTATTGCCCAAGCCATTCAATATGACCCTAAAATTAACAAAGACCAAGAAAATGAGATGGTGAAGTAGGGACAAATATCTTGGAGTCATAGTGGCCTCCAACATAGCCACATGACCCAATATAATAGGACCAACCTCCCTTTCCTATAAAATAAGAGATAAATCTATTAGAAGGAGAGTTCAATGGTCAAAGGGAGTAAAACCTCCATATTAGAAAGGAAATTATCAGAGGTCTTACTAGTCCTCATCTAACCTCTACCTATCTAGATGATACATCACTTTGGGCACATATACTATAGTTGAGAAGACTGCACCTATTTTAGATGGATAAATAAGCACATTCTCTTGGGTACCTCTCTCTCCACTTACAACAATCACATAGATAAGCTTCCTAGAGTTTCTTTAAAGTTCTTTCTCATCTCTTCCATATATTCCTCCTTCACCTCAAACATCTTAGGTAAGTCCATCTCCATATATAATCACCAATAAGGGAATATCTCCTCAAATACTCCCTTTTATATTATTATCCTGTCTATCCACACTTCACCACTATTGTTCCACTCTCAATTCCTTTAATATAGTTATTCTGAGGATTATTCTACAATTGATCTTGATGTGCAAATGTTGTTCTTCTCCAAACTTGTGAAACTTGTAAAAAGCTACATCAAATTGGTATCTTAGTATTTTGGTTGTGAATGAGTATTATTTTAATACAATTATTAATATTATGCTATTGCTATTTTGAATGCCTTTTGAATAATAATACTCATCTCCCTTTGTAGATGTACAATTATAATATTAAAAATTTGACAACCTTTGATTATATATGTTAAAATTTATTGTATTCTTGTTCCTTTGGACTCTTAACTATGTTTGATTGTTTGTATACTTATAGTAGCTTGTAACAAACATTGGTTCTTGGTTGCTTGTCCAACCCATAATTTAAGAGCCAACTTAGAAAGGTTTCATTTTGTTCAATCAAAAGGCCTTCATTTCTACCCTACCTTTCTTTCTTTTTGAGTTTATTTTGATCAGGCCCACCTTAGGTTTATCCATCATTAATCCACCCATATCAAATAGATATAGATTCAAATCATATCTAAACCATCCATGGTAAACAACTGCTTCACTCATTTCTATTCCACCAACATGTTATTTATGAAACATAATACCTTGCAACTTGTGCCTTGGAACAAATATTTTTCATCAATCCTAAAATGTTAAAGGCTACCTCATAAGGTTCCTTGGTATTCATAAAACCCACATCAACACTTATGTGTGACACTAACACTTGAACTTGTTGACATTTAATGATGCTATGATCTATATCATGCATGTTAATTACACACTCTTGTTTAGTGATCCTAATACTACATGGTTCATTGATACATTGATGTAGATATGACACATATATACCCTACATTACATATGTTGTATACATGCCTTGATCGACATATACACTAATATGATAACATAATATCCACATGTTCACATGATTATACATGATATATTTATACATGGCATGGTAGAATTAACTCTTGTTTTGAGATGAATGAATTTCAAGACACATCAATCATCTCAAAAAGGAGGCATTACAGTGGGCTTGTCATTGAGACATTAGCCTCCATGAAAAAAAATTAGATCAGAGTATAAATTTAATAGATTTAAAATAGCTTAGATATTATATATTTCATTTATATGACATATATTATAACATCACTATAGATTATGGGCACATATGCCATGTATATGCACTCACTTTATATAAATTTGAGCACAACTTCATATACACTTGGGTGAATATGCATGGGCATATGTACATAAATTATAGGAATAATAAATACATGTTTTCACATATATAATAATATAATATATATTTGAATGACAAATGGTTGTCATTCAACTTCACACTTATCAGATCTATGGTCATGATGGGGGCATGAATATTTTTTAATCCTTTTTGATCATGCATTTATTCTACATTGATCAAAATTAAGTGAAACTATATAATCAAACCTATCTTCATGATTAAGGAATGAAATTTGTTCATTCCATTTCAATAATACATTTTGTTTACATGGATTGAACTTGAACAAAACTATACAATTAAATCTATAAGCCATATATAGTGGCCGATTCAGTTTCTTTGAATTAACCCATCACATGATTCTATCTTTACTTATGTAGTTATTTAGATTAGTACATCATGTACTTATCTTCAAATTTATAAGAGCTGGGACATGTTTTCTTCCCAAACCAATATCATACACAATCACACAAATTTTGGGTATAATCACCCTAACTCTTCACATGTTTAAGTAAAGAAACACAAATTTCTCTAATGCTTCAAAAAGGAAGCATCATCTCCAATTAGTTACAAGGGATACATGGTATTCACCAACACACAGGTGTACTTATTTCCTTTTTTATTTAAAATTTCATCATTTACTTTCAGATTAAATTTGTCAATCGATAAACATTAACTACATATGATTGTAAGATTTGATATTGAGTAACCTACACAATTGGATATTCATACCAAAGACAAAGTGTATTTTACACACTCAGGTACATATTATCCTTATACTATAACAATTCCATTAATATAATAAAATGGGGGACTTTTAGATGCTAAAATATGGTATTATGATAATGAAAATATTGACAAACATTTACCATGCATGACTTGAGCACAAAAACTTGGTCTTAAGTGGTCATTCTTTCACACTTACATGCTATCTTATGAATTTGACCATTCTATTCTACTGTTACACACCTAAAAGAATCTCATTATCTTTTTAAACCCTACTAAATATCATGTACAAACATATCCAAACCTTCAATTCTATTCATTTATAAACAACTCAATTTGGTCAATTTTGAGTTGTAGCCACCTAAATCTAGCCATCGATAACCTCCAACTAGGTTCTTGACCAATTTCCACTTAAAATGCACAATTTGGCCTAAAAACACTAAAACATGCTAAATGATGTGAAACTAACATATTAAAGTTCCAAATTTGGCTAGGGTATCCCTAAATAGGGCAACTCAATTTATGGGCCAGTTAACTTTGATCAGATCATTCTAAGTCAAAATGCCAATTTTGCACCTAGGTGCTCTGGATTGATCTTTCCTATCAAATATCTTGCATAAGACGTGCCTTTATTATTTTCTATTGATAACATCATAAATGGGATAATAGATCCAACTCATCTGACATTGACTTCTAATTCTAATCTAATCAAATTGTGGACTAATAATAAGGTATTTTGATCAATTTGAGTAATTTGTGCACAAAGTGCTTAATCATGCTTAAGAGCTAATTAATATAAATCAAGGCATAATTAATAATTCCCTAGAAACTTGTTGAATACTTGTTTTTAGAAATGAATATTGAATATCTACATCATAAGGTGACCTCATTTCTTGAGAAGACATCCCTAGGCCATAAATACCACGAATATCAGGATTCATGCCCTTCATGCCTCATCAATGCCTTCCATGATGCCCTCCATGAATCTTAATTTCCCATTATTACAATGTCATGATGAGGATAATTATAAATGTAATTCTAAAAATTTAATTAATCTTCAACCACACATCTCAATCTTATGATGGATGATTCAGGCTAATTCTAGACATTGTCAAAAATCTATAAATAGGAGGCCTCACCACATGAATTTTAAGTCTTTATAATGCAAAGTTATAATGCACAAATGATTCCAAAATCCATTTTAATTAGTGTTACCATGCCAAATTGATTCCAAGAGAGGCCAAGCCACAAGCCAAAGGTGCCAAGAAGAGATTGAGGTAGTCAAGCTTCCATTGTCAAGGACTTCATGAGCACAAAGCTAAGCAAGCCACTACAACTGGAATTTTGGAGAATCTAAAGAAGATAAAAGAGGGTTTATTTTACATTTTAGTTATGTGTTTTATTCATGTTTGTTAACTAAGCTCTCCCTAGTGTCTAGGCCTAGAGATGTTATGCTAGTTAGTGTGTTTCTTTCATTTTATTTTCATTTTGAAATGAATACGATAATAACCATTTTCTCTTGAGTAAAATTCCTATATCACATATGGCATACTTGGTGGGACCAAATGCATATCACACATGAAGAAGATCATTTTGCAAATTTAAAATCTTCGTTTGGATCATTAAAACTCTTGCAAATTGATTTTCTCACTTTGTTTTGCCATTTTCCTTTATCACGAGTTTACACAGTAATTGACATGGGTTAGTAAAACCAACATCGATTGGATATATATCATCAGCCACTATTGGTATAATCGATGTCGATTATATAATTATCATCGGTTAGCTAGTGTAATTGTTGTCAGGTATATAACATATATCGATCACTGTGTTTTTCTTAAAACATAGACCTGAGAGCTCTTTTTTTAAAATTTATTGTTTCAAACCTAAAAGAGCTTCAAGTCTAAAGGACATGCTAACATTTTTTTTGTAGGACCAAGCTTGACATTTTCTAAAAACATGTTTAGATCACCTTTTACATGATTAAAAATCAATTATGAACCTTGTTTTGGTGTTTAACAAAAAAAATTAGATGTTTATGGTGAATGTTTTCAAAGTTTGCAACTAAGACCAAGGGATCAAATGAACACCACCTAATGTTCCATTTGAGCTTAAAAATGAACCCACCTTTTCAATATTTTTGTTTTCACTTAGTTGTTTAATTTAATTTTTTTTTGGAAAAAAGATAGGTGTTGCATGCATGCTCTTCCATTTGTCCCCTTTAAGGAACCCTTAGAATCAAAAGTTCCATTCCTATTGCAAGTATCCTAGTCTAAGGCTTAGAAGTAATTTCATCTAAAACACTCCCCAGAAATGCATCTAAGTTTGGGTGACCTTGAAAATGAACCTAAAGTATTTCTATTTTTATGCTTTCTTTATTTTTATGCAAACTTGGCTTATGAGGGGGATTTCATCACCTCCCATGATTTCTTTAGGGAAGCTTTAACCCAGGGTTTCACCTCTTAGCATTGACTTAATTTGGCTCCTTATTGGAATTGCACATAGGACATAGTGGCACTTTGGACATCGCACTACATTGAGCGAATCACAAGATGTAGTGGTTGCAAAAAATACTAGACCTTTTTGTAACAAGCTAAGTGATACAAACCCAAAATTCATGCTTTTATTTTGCATTGTTTGGTGTGAAAGTCATTATGCAATTGATTCCCATATAACATTCATAAACTTGTTAGATCTTAAATAAATCTCCACTTATCACAAAAGTATTATTGGTGCAAGGTGTGCCTCAAGGTATATGTCATAGTACTGTCATTTGAGAGAAGGGGGTGTAAAAACCCTACTATATAATGCATATTTATTTTTGTATGAAAAATTAAAATCCTCTCAAATGATGTATATAGATGGATTCCAATAATACCAAGCAACCTTATCAGTTTAGAGTCTAAGAGTGATTAATCAATTGAGTTTTGTCCTAGATTAAAGTATTATTTGAAGTCAAAACTTGGTGTAAACAAAAAATTAAAATGAAAATACATAGTCCTAATTTTCCTTTGAACAAAGAGGCATTATGCTTCCCATGTGAAAACATCAATTGGCCTTGTTCAAAGTTCATCAAAATATTGGGAGTCATATCATCCACTTTGGCATAGTTATGCTACCCAATTGAGTCTAGACCTTTAACAAAGTTTTTTAAGTCCTTCACTTATAATCTAAATTTGGAATTTCACCTTTATAAGTTCATAGGGTTGATGTGTTAAGTGGATTCACCATTTTCACTAAACTTGAGGGAACTTAGGTTCAATTTCCCATTTTGGTTGAAGGCCATTTTAGAATCATAATCATTGTCATCACTTGATAGACTTAAGCCATTTTGTGCTAAACACTTACACTTTGAGTCTATGCACCACAACATTTTGAGTCAATAAAAGTAGTGTTATACTATCAAAATTATGGGAAATTATCTTTTCCTTAGAGAGTTTATAAAACAAACTTTTTTGTCACACCTTTTGGGTAGTGTAGCATCATTACGCTACCCAAAACATTTCAAATATTGTTTCATAGACCCTCTTACATAGAGTTCAAATTTGTTCCTACATTTTTAGACCAATTTGAGTATAGTTTTGTGATCTTTTATTTAGCACAATTATAATGTACACTTTTGTCTAGCCTATTTGTCAAAAGAACCAAGTTTTATACCATTATTTATGAGAAAATAAACTATCTCTAAATTGCCTTTTATTTCATACCTTATACATAGTTAATCAAGTTCATGTCCAAGAATTAAATGCCTAGTGTTTGTTAGAAGTGTTTCAAATCTATTAGATTAAAACTTTCATCTATTTCAAAGTCTAGATTTTGACACCGTGTTTGGCCAAAAGACCTACCAAATTTTAAATTTCTAGATTAGACTGATTTGAAACACTTCAACCTTTGAGTTTGGCATTTTGATTTTTGATCCATTTACTTGCTTATCTATGTGTGAATAGTGAAATGTTAGATACTTCATGTTAGCTTGTTTCCTCACAAATCTTTGCATAAAAATTTTAATCCTTTTGATGAATCTAGACCAAGTTGGAACATCATCTATTTTAGATTTTGTCTTGTTTAGAGTTTGTAGAACTCTTTGACCTTTTATCACAAAAAATTGACTATGGATCCTAACACGTATTCCTAAACTCATAGTGGACTTATGTACAATCCAGGGATTAGTAATGTAGTTCAACAAGAAGAAATAGTGTAAGACACCTACACGGATAATATTGCTTATGAGATGGATTCTTATCCCTCTTATAATACTCAATCAGGGGCACAAAACCAAGATACCTTGGCTAACTATTTGGTTAACGCACCACCTTATTCAAAACAAAACCAAAAACAAACCACACAATACCTAGCTACAATACCCACAATGGACAAGCCAGTTCTTCAACAATCATATGATACTAATATGACTTCCACGTATGATCCATTTTTGTTTGAGTGACATTTGTTAGAGAACAAAGATGAGATTTTGGTTAGAGCCATAGAGGTAGTGGCCAAGTTTCCAGTAGACTTTCCCCATGAGAATTTACCAAGCCTTGTAAGAGTGCCCCACAATATCATTTATGATCAATAGGCTTCTTCTAGTAATCCTATGGCTCTAGTCCAAATAATGTATCAAGACCCTAATATATCTAATCAAGGCAAAAACATCATAGAAGATCACTTTAACCAAATGCAGATAGCATATCAAACCTACCTAAATCTAGCACATAATTTCAATCAGATGAACATAGTGAGTAAGCCTCTTATTGACCTAGTTTCTTCAATAGGAGTGTTGATAAAGTTAACTAGACAAGAGAATCCAAGTTTTGACCCATTCATATAAACCACTTTGATAGATAACTTGATGCATATGCCTATTATTGAAGAAGTGTCTTTGACTTCTACATAGAATAAGGAGCCAAATATAGTGGACAATGTGTAAACAACATCTAATCTCAATTAAAGTGGTACTAATGCACAAATAACTAGCCAACAACATGTGCCTGTAGTTAATCCCATGAGTAGATCATCATACCAGGGAATAGGAGTTTTTACATCCCAACCTCAACCAACTGCTTCCTCAAGTGTACAACCTATACGATTAGGTAATCAAATAATGGCCAATGTCACACCTTAATGATAGAATGTGATGAATTCTACTCCTCCTCAACAAGTAATGAGTAGTATTCCACAACAACAAGTAGAATCTAGTGTATCAATGCAATAGAGGACAAATACATTACCACATCAATCAAGGACAACTAATGTTCCACCTCGTTAGGTAAGGACAAACATACCTCATTAGTCATAGACTAATATGCCAATCCAAAACCAAGCAATGACTAGTCAATAACATGCAAATATTAGTCAGTGATAGATGTTAAATCTACAACTTATTTTCACTTCCCCATAGGGATTCATGCAACAAGGACATCCCCATGTTTCTCAATTTCCTACTAGACAATCATTGGTTCAAAATGTGACACGAATTTAGAGATAGGGTCTTGGTCCACAAGTTCCCACTCAATAGCAAGGTTCGATTAGTTGACAACATGTCCCTTTTCAACCACAATAGGCATAGTATAGTTATATCCCTCCATCCTAACCACAAAATCCTCTAAGTCAAACCTTTATCATTAACCCAAACCAAAATATCACACAACCAAATGTGCAATTTCAAGTACATCCTAATCCATGTATGCATATTCTTGGTCCATTCCCTAACCAAACCAAGATACCTCAACAGGTATTTCCATCATACCCTGATCAAAGTGTCCCACTTGTGACCTCCCAACCATCTACCCAAACCAATATTCTCCCTCAAATGAATGTTCCTTCCAATTTCCTATCCTAAGAATTGCAATAGATGAAGGATGTAATTTCTATAATTCAAGATAGGAAATAGATTAAAAAGTTCAAATTGGATGACATGTGTTCCTATCCATTCAATATGGAGTATTTTTAGATACCATTTCCTCCAAGATATGAACCACCAAAATTCAACAAATAAAAAGGGAAAGGTGACCCTAAGGCCCATTTAACTAAATTCTTTGTCGCATGTCAACTAGTGGCATATAGTGACATATACCTTTTACTACTGTTTCTATGGAGCTTGGCTGGACAAGCCTTGGAGTGGTTTTTAAAGTTGCCCAAAAATTTAGTAACAGATTTTGAAGATCTTTTTGATATGTTTTTGCAGCACTTTTCCTATAATCTCGAGCATGAGATTTCATTAGTGGACTTAATGTAAGCAAAGCAAAAGGCTGGTGAGAGTTTTTCAAGTTATCTACAGTGATGGAGAGACCTTGCAAGCCATTTCACCCATATTTTACCAGATAAACAATTAGCTGCTGTGTTTACCAAAAAATTGTATAGTGAGATAGCTTATCATCTAAAACTATAATGTGCACATACTTTCAAAAAGATCATTGATAAAGGTTTATTGATTGAACAAGTGCTCATCAATAAAAGAGTCATCAAGCTTAATTCAACTAATTAAAGTCATGGTATCAATCAAAGAAATGGCCAACATCAACATCCCATTCAAGTGCAAGCATCATAATTGGCATAGGCCAATAACCAAGAAAGACCAAAATAATTCAACCGCAATAGGAATGTTGTGGGAAATGGAGTAACTAAATCACATCATGTCCGAATGGTGAAAACATCATTTGTATCATATTTTCACCTTACTCCTACCCAAAAACCCCTCTAACCAATGCCATAAGCACAACAACCAAGACCTGCATAACAAATACAATAACCTTTACCATTGTAAACCCCTTCTCCTAGGAGAATCATGCTTGCACGTCGTGTCTTTAGTGACCTAGGAGAACCTATTGAGTCTATATTTTTCAAGCTTGATACTACTATTCTAATTAGTTGGCCTATACCAAAAAATTATCTACAAGGCATTCTTTATCCTGATTGGTACCATGAAAATGAATTTTGTGACTATCATCAGGTCAATGGGTATAATATATGAAGATGTGTCCAAATTAAGCATTTAATTGAGAATATGTTTGAGAATGGGGAGATAAAATTAGATAATGGTGCTTCCACTTCAAATCAAAATCTTGATATTTATCAAAACCCCTTTCTCTAACATAATAATCAATAGTAGCAAAATGATCAATAATAATAACAACAATGACCAGTGTAGTAGCAAAATCAACAGTATCAAAATCAAAGGCCAAACTAGTAGAATCAACAAAATCAACAATAAAACCCACAATGTTAGAGAAATGGAAAAAACCAATGTCAAAATGGTAAAAACCAATAAACCTACCATGTAATTACACATGACTACAATAGGGTTATAGGTCCTTTGTAGGGGTATGATTAATACCATATCCATTAATCCTAAATCAAGCACTAATTAGCCTAGACCATTTTTAAACAACAACATTCAACCAAATTATATGGATAATCCTTCTTTGACCTAAAAGTGCATACAAGCAAACTAGAAAACTAGGACTTTTACTTTTGGACCTTATATCGACAACTTATCCTTGCCATGCGACCATATACGAGTGCACTAATAATTAAGACTTGTCTTGTCTAATCCCACACCATTCCCAACATTTGTTAGTAGTAATGGTCTAGTATTTAATCTTGATTATGCAATCTTAACTCAAAGGTCTAAGATTACTATCCTGAGCCCACAACCATCTACCACTTTGTCTATCATCCAACTAACCATTCAGCCTCAGAATAAACCATTCACTCCTAACCAAGACAAAAAGTTTGATATTGTAGAACAATTGCAGAAGAGATCATCACTAATTTTTATTTTAGATTTGCTACGAATGTCAATAATCTAAAAGAACATCTTGAATGATTTTTTGACCTAATCCACTATTGCTATTAACATATCCCTTGATAGAGTTCAAGCCTTGGTTGGACAACTAGCTCCAACCCAACAAGTCACATTCAACCAAAGCGATATGTCTTCTCTTGGCCCACTCCATAATAATCAATTATACATATAAGTTTATATAAGATGGCATAAAGTGAAACATGTCCTTATAGACAATGTATTAGGCCTCAACATAGTGTCTCTAAAGCTCATCAAGTTTCTTGGGTACATAATGGCATATCTCTAACCAGAAATGATAACCATCAAAGCCTATGATAACCAAGAAAGAGAATCACAAGGCACCATTAGTTTTTTATTTATCATTAGGCCTTTGACTCATGATACACTTTACCTTGTGCTTGATCATGAGTTATCATACAATATGGCTCTAGGTAGACCTTGGTTACATGAGATTCATGTAGCCTCATCAATGCTACACCAATGTATCAAATTTTCCCACTTGGAGATGGAAGTGAATATTCTAGGAGATTTACTCTCATATGAATACTACAAACATCTTGAGGCTAAATTTCAAAGCTATAATTATCAATATGACATGAATCCAAGTTCCAAGTAGGATAGAGGAAAGACTATACTTATTGATCCTTCACCAGATAATTGCATAGATCATAATACCTTAGATTTCCTTTCCCACATACCACCTCCTAAAGCTTCTAATCATTTAACCATTTTAGATAATGGATTGGGAGAGTATGTGACCCATGATACATTTCATATTGCCAATCTTTCTCAAAATTTGAAAACCTTTGGGTGACCTAAAGTCACTCCACATATTCATTGGTAACAAAAGAAAAAAGATAAGGGACCTGTCACATTTGTACCAACATCTAGCCTAGAACTTGACCCTTTTAAAGGGGATAAATCATGGTTATATAATGAAAACCAAGATTATTATCATAAAAGTACAAAGTATCCTATTCCCAATAGGATCATGGAGTGTCACAATTATGAAGGAGGAGGCCTCAGACTAAATCAACAAGGAACCATCAAGAATTGTTTTATGACTAAGTATGAAAGACCTTATGGACTTAGATTTAAACCACCTAGGGGTGACCCCACATATCTTATTCAAAATCCATCCCCAGTGACTAGTGATGATGATGCCGACAATGAAATAGAGTCTGATCATAGCCTTACCTTTGATGACCTAGCTAAGACCAACTTGTTTGATAACAATGCCATTTGTACCCTTACCCTAGCTATTCATCACAACCCATTGCCATTATATTATCCCCAATTGATAGATTCGAACCAACAAGAATCTAATCTATTAGTTGACGAGTTTTAGAATGATGAGGCATTTTGTGACTTGTTAGCCCTTAGACACAATGTTTAGTTGGGAGATCACAATCTTGTAGCCTATTTTAGAGATCGAGTGAACACCCTTAACCAAAAATAAATAATTAAAACATTGAGGTCCCAAAGTGAAAACCTCTTTGAGGCACTTTCTAACTAGGGAAAATGTAAAGATAAAGGCCAGTCTAGTGGTAAAAACATATTTTAGGTGCTATTAGATGGGGATGTTCATTATTATTCAAATTTAGACTAGGAGACCACCAATGATGAACTTGCCTATGGATTCAAGTTTAGCTTTGAGCAACAACAAATATTTGATCAAATTCTTTAATTTTTTTTGACTATTTTTGTCACATGGCCAGATCTCCCATAAGGGGACTTGGATTCATCATGCCTAGGAGATGTTGAAGAGCAAGTCCTAATAGAGGACCCTGGCATAATCTAACAGTTCAAGTCATTGCCTTTTATCTTAGAAGATAGTTCAAACCTTCTAGTTGAAGATACAATAGAGGTAAATATCAAGACTCCATCAGACCTAAAATGGATAAAATTAGGTTTGTCCCTCACTGAGGAGGAACATGAAGTCTTTATAACTTTGTTGAGAGAATTGTAGATATCTTTATATGGGCCTATTCTAACATGCTATGTTTGGACCCCACCTTGGTTCTACACCACCTTGTGGTTAATCCTAATGTCAAACTGGTAAATGAAAAGCTACGTAAGATGTATCCTTACATTACTATATTGGTAAAGAAAGAGTTGGAAAAAATCTTAGAAGCAGGATGTATCTGACCCATTGACTACTTCAAATGGATCTCTAATGTGGTACCTATTAGTAAAAATATTGAAGGGATCAAAATTTGTACTAATTTTCAAGACATCAACAAAGCTTGTCCTAAAGATGATTTTCCATTACTTAATATTGACATGATCATCAACTCCATGATAGGTTATAAAATTCTTTCACTCATGGATGGCTTTTCAAGATACAACCAAATCATAATAACACCAGAAGACCAACATAAAACAACGTTCACCACTCCATGGGGAACTTTTTATTATCAGGTAATGCCATTTGTCCTTAAGAATGCTAGAGATACATATCAAAGGGCCATGACTATCATATTCCATGATATGATGCATGATATTATTGAAGACTATGTTAATGACATATTAGGAAAATCCAAAACCAGGGCTGACCATTTAGCAGTACTACATAAGATATTTTAAAGATTATAGGAGTACAAAGTCAGACTCAATCTAAAGAAATGTATTGAAGTCAAATCTTGTAGAGGTATTGAAGTTAATTTAGATAAATTACTTAGCTTCATCATGTCTTGTAGAGGTATTAAATTTGATCTGGCTAAAGTCCATGCTATAACTGAGATGTCACCACCAACCAATTTAAAGCAACTTCATAGTTTGTAGGGTAAGATCCAACCAATCTGATGCTTCATCTCTCAGTTAGTAGACAAGTTCCATCCATTTACACACCTTCTAAAAAAGGGAGTTGTATTTCACTGGGATGATCACTGCCAAACAAATTTTTAATGACTGAAAGACTATCTTGTTAATCCACCTATTTTATTACCTCCTATGCCAGGAAAGCCATTTTTGTTATACCTATCAGCTACTGACCTTGATTTGGGGGCACTCTTGGATCAACATGATGATAATGAAAAAGAGCATGCTATATACTATCTAAGCGATACCTTGGCTACATATGAACATAACTATACACCTATTGAAAATTTTTATCTGGCCATGGTCTTCATAGTTCAAAAATTGTGCCATTACATGTTGAATAATAAGACCATGGTCATTTCAAAAGTAGATCTACTCAAGTATCTACTAGCTAAATTAGCTTTACAAGGTAGAATGGCTAAATGGATCATGCTTATCAATGAGTTTGACATAAATTATGTCAATTAGAAGGCAATCAAGCGACAAGTTCTTATAGATCAACTTGCAGAAGCACCTCTCACAGACACACAACCACTCACATTTCAATTTTTTTATGAATCCATAATGACCGTCATTGACACACCCCTTGAGGAGCAGCTTTAGAAGATGTATTTTGATGGTTCTTTTACTACATATGGATTGGTGTCAAGCCTATTATTTATTACACCATAGGGGGATTTAATCCCTAAATCATTTATAATCAACTTTTCTTGTACAAACACCATGGTCGAGTATGAAGCACTTATTGTAGGACTTTGATAGGCAGTGCATTAGAACATATATCATCTCTAAGTTTATGGTGATTCTTAGTTAATCATCAATAAGGTCATAGATAATTTTTAGACCAAAGATGATAAGCTGGTTCTATATAAAGCCATGGTTGACACTCTTAAGCAACAAATTACCAATATTCAGTTTGAGCACATACCAAAGGATAGTAATAGAACTGTAGATGCCATGGCTACTATTAGCTCTCTAATTCAATAAATAGATAAAGTTAGAGAGTATTAATTCCTCATCAAGAATTTGTTAGCACCAGCTCATGAACCTTTAATCATTGTAATGATTTATGACATTATTGGTCCTAATTCTATCTAGTACTCAGACCTTTACAACTACCTTCATGACCAAATTCTACCACCTAAACTATCTCAAAAACAAACCAAAGCCTTCATTCATCATTCCACTCATTATACTCTACTTGGCTCCACTCTTTATCATCATAGTTTTGATGGAACTCTGCTTCATTGTTTAACTTTGATAGAGTCTACACTAGCGTTAAGAGAAGTTCACAAAGGAGTATGTAGAGCTCATTCTAGTGAGGTAGTCCTATCCAAAAGTATCTTGCATACTGGTTATTATTAGCTCACAATGGACGTAGATATCACTGCATATGTAAAAAAGTGTGACAAATGTCAATGACATGCTAATCTAATTCATGCCCCAACAAAAACTATGAAACTGATGTTGACACCATAGTCATTTTATACATGGGGACTTAACCTCATTGGGAAGATCAACCCCACTTCATATGACATCCATAAACATATCCTTACCACCACTGAATATTTCACTAAGTGGGTTGAAGCTATACCCCTCACATGATTGGAAAACAAATTTCCAAATTCATCTTCAACTATCTCATTTTCCGCTATGGTATCCCCTTTGACATTATATCTGATAATGGAGGATCATTCAAGAATAAGGATGTAGATCAACTATGTACTGAATATAACTTCACACAACATTTTTTTAAATCATATTACCCTTACGGTAATGACCAAGCTAAGGCATCTAATAAAACCATTATCAATATTCTCAAAAATATTGTCAATGATGCCAGTCATGATTGACATTTATAGATATTCCCTACCCTTTTGGCATACTGTACCAATAATCATACCCCCATAGGAGCCACTCCACACTCACTTGTTTATGGTACTGAAACCATCCTTCCCATTGAGATCAAATTGCCTTCACTACACATTTCTTTCAAGCATGTCTTGGATGATCATGAATATTGAGTAGCTCATATGCAAGAGTTATACCTACTTGATGAGAAATGCACAACTATGCTCAACAATCATCAAACATATTAGAACCGACTCAAAGGCAACTATAATACGCATGTTAAGTATAGAAAATTTGAACTTGGTGATCTTGTTCTTAAAGAAAACTAAAATAATACCATGACTGAGAAGAAGCATAAAGGAAAATTCAAACCAAACTGGATAGGGCCTTTTATCAATACTACAGATTATGGATCAGAAGCATACAAGCTTACCACACTAGATAGAGATAAACTTCCTGAGTTGATGAATATTATTCATCTCAAGTGGTACTATGCTTGAGCACTAAGGTGTATTGTCTATAAAGATGATTTTAGTTGTGCTATTTTATCACTATTATTTTTTGTACAAGTATCATCCTTATTTGTCTTCTTAGCCATATCCACTTTCTGCTTTTGACCTATTAGCCCAATGTGTTCTAAATCCTAGCGTATTTGACCTTGGTTTTTGCCATTTGTTACACATTTTTAGCATCAAAGTATCTAATCAATTTCATTAGTTAGTTCACGTACTTTAGGCAGAGCTCATATTTTGGAGTAGTATGGTAGAAGTTTTGGTAGTTGCATCCTTCATTTTTTATACCTTTCTTATCATCAATTTGGTTATTAATTATAACCGCCTTTGGGTAGCTTAGTACTATTGATCCATGCTGTAGTGTCCTAATTATAACTACCTATGGGTAAACTAGGGGCAACATTTGTTTATTAAGCCTTGGCATACCAACTTGCCACTTGCTATGTCATACTATGCATTTTTACCAACTGTGCCTATTTTGTTTGAATTGACTGCTACACTAGTTGAATATATCCACTGTAGGATAGAACTATAGTGACTTGAGGTCCTACTATGACATTATGTAGGCAACACTTGATAGTTGTTGAGGTTAGCTCAGTCACCTTCTAGCCATACTCTCACCATTTTGTGAGCAACCTAATTCACACTCTCACCATTTTATGAGCAACCTTAGTTTAAATGCTCTCACCATTTTTTGAGCTTGAACCATTTAGTGTCACATCATTCTTGATTGAGTTGAGACACTCCAAAACAATTCTACAAACATTTGAAAAATTGTTAGAAAAGAACAAAAACATTAACCACTTCTTTGCCTTAAGGATTCTGGGAATCCTTACTAAGTTACAAGAAAATCACTTGCCATTTAGTTTCCCCATCCTTTTTGGCCTTTTCTCTCACACACTTTCCATTTTGAAGGACCATTCCTCTTTTTTTATCACATCCATTCTATTTGTTTTCCTCAATTATCACATTCTTCCCATTCCTTGGGAGAACTACATTTGGCCTAAAGTTTTTTAATTTGGATATCACATCTATGGAACTATGTAAGTAGCATCCACTTTCCTAGTGCATATGGAGATAGCTCGACCACCCCTTTCTTTTCTTGTATTTTCCCTATATTGTTCATTTGTTAAAGTTGTTACCTATTTTCTAGGGGCACTATTCGTATGGTTTCTTTTGAGTGTTTCTTTGTTTGTTTCTTTATTATTTTGTTTGTGTGCCTATTTGTATGCTTTCAACACTATTTCCTTGATTCATTTTATATGTGTTCATTGGGTGATTCCTTACCCACACTTATTATTGAATCTATCCATATTCATATGTTTACATTGTCATCATGGTTTCTATCATTAGTGCATTATTTTCCATTGAGTATTAGATTATGGGAGTTAGTCCTTATACATGTTTCAGTCAAGTCCTCATGATGCTATACCATGATGCCTACCTACACGTGCTAAAACAAAACTTGGCTTCAATAAGTCTGTTCAACAATGGTAGCATCTCTTCGACATCGACATCCTAATTCTATCCCAACCATATCCTAAATAAAGTAATTAACCATGAAAGAATTTCAACCTTTATTAGTTCAGATGAGCATCTCCCTACTAGTAGGTTATGTTAAGTTATCATCATCATTGGCCAATTTTATCATGTTTTTTATAATTAGGGTCCAATTATTATAACCACGTATGGGCAAATCATTGCACACTATCCCACCTACATTTCTCAATGATTATAATCACCTTTGGGAAAATCATTATGTTGTCACCACTTTAATTTTTTTGCCTATACAGGGGCATGTTATTATCTTTGTTATCTATCCTAACAGGGGTAGCTCCATCTTCTCAATGATTATAATTGCCTTTGCATAAATCATTGTGTTATCATACCACATTGCCACTATCAGGGTACAATTTTTATAACCCCCTTTAGGTAAACCACTGTGCACCATCCCAGTTGCATTCTCAATGATTTTGACTAATTTTTCAATATCATTATGATTTCACCCCATCATCTTTCATTTCTTTGGTCCCCTCATTTCACTTTTTTTTTTGAGGGACCGTTTTCTGACTTACTTATGCCAACCATTCCCTTGAGGGGGCATCATATAGTTAGTTTACCATAAATATAGTTGCAAGCATACATGACCTTTTCATTCTTTGAGAAGACGTTACTATGCTTATAGCTTGTAATGCCTTCCCAAATAAGGGTAAACTATAGACACCTAAATTTGGCCATTGATAACCTCCAACTAGGCTTTTGACCAATTTCCACCTAAAATGCAAAATTTGGCCTAAAAACACTAAAACATGTTAAATGATGTGAAATTGATATATTTAAGTGTTTATTTTATCTAGGGTATCCCTAAATGAGAAAATACAATTTATGGGCCAACTAACTTTGATCAGATCATTCTGAGTTAAAATGCCAATTTTGCACCTAGATGCTCTAGATTGATCTATCCTATCAAATCTCTTACATAAGATGCTTGCCTTTGTTATTTGATATTGATAACATTCTGAATGGGATAATATATCCAATGCATCTGACATTGACTTCCAATTATAATTCAGTCAAATTTTGGACCAATAACAAGGCATTCTGATTAATTTGAGTAATTTGTGCATAAAATGCTTAATCATGCTTAAGATATAATTAATCCAAACCAAGGAATAATTAATAATTACATGAAAACTTGTTTAATACTTATTTTTATAAATAAATATTGAATATCTCCATCATCAGGTGACCTCATTTCTTAGGAAGACATCCCTAGGCCATAAATGCCACAAATATTAGGATTCATGCTCTCCATGCCTCATCAATGCCTTCTATGATGGCCTCCATGCCTCATCAATGCCTTCCATGATGGCCTCCATGCCTCTTAATTGCCCCTTATTCCAATGTCATGATGAGAATAATTATAAACTTAATTCCAACAATTGAATTAATCCTCAACCACACATCTCAATCTTAGGATGGATGGTTCAAGTTGATTCTAGACATTCTCAAAAATATATAAATAGGAGGCCTCACCACATGAATTTTAAATCTTGATAATGAAAATTTATAATACACAAATGATTCTAAAATAGATTGCAATTAGTGTTACCATGCTAAATTGATTCAAGGCCAAACCAAGCCACAAGCCAAAGGTGCCAAGGAGAGATGGAGGTAGCCAAGCTTCCATTGTCAAGGACTTCATGAGCACAAATCTGAACAAGCCACTACAACAAGTATTTTGGAGCATCCAAGGAAGGTAAAAGAGGGGTTTTTATGCATTTTAGTTGTATGTTTTATTTATGTTTGTTAACTAAGCTCTCCCTAGTGTCTAAGCCTAGAGATGTTATTCTAGTTAGTGTGTTTCTTTCATTTTGTTTTCATTTTGAAACTAACATGATACTAACCATCCTCTCTTGAGTGAAATTCCTAGATCACACGAGTAATATCACTAGTTGAGATTGACTTGATCTAATCAAAACTGAACCTCTCCCAATAATAATAACTTTTAAAAGAAAACCTTTTCATAAGGTTGACCCATTTCCATAGCATGTAAATGGAATGATAAATTACTCAATTAGAATCATATTATAACAAGTCAAGGTCTCATTCAAAAGAGACTTAAAACTTATCTGGTACACATCTTTATACTATTTCACATTTCAAAAATATTCCCTAATCTTCAAAAATTGTGAATATATCACTAGGAATAATCATAAGCCAAGTTTTAAGCATTTTAAATCCAATTCAAATCAATCATTTCCAAGAATCAAATCTAAATCATTAGACACACACACACACACACACACACACACACACACACACACACACACACACACACACACACACACACACACACACACACACACACACACACACACACACACAAATAAAATAAAATAAAGGATCACAATTACATGATCACACTAGGTGGGAGAACTATGTGTGGCTTGATTTCTCTCCTTGAAGTATGAAATACATAGGTTTTAGTAAAAAAAATGAGGTTTATTGGGGTCAACTCAACCCATTACACTTTCCCATTTTTGTATGTATCCATCATAAGCACACCTAGGGTTTCAAGGTGAAGAAGGCTGATTTGTAGAGTTGTGCACATTATTAGTTTTTGGGATTGCACATAAAGAACATAAAAATATAGGAGAAGGTGACAATATGATCACATTCCCTCATTTATAGATATGTAAATACCAACTAGCACATGTTAGTATCAATCATAAATACTGACCTAGATTGATGAAATTGACCCTACACAAATAAAAGTATAATTCTTGAACTAGATGAATCATAAGATTCCTTTAGTTTGATTTCCACTTTTAGAATATAGTCATAATTAGATAGTCAACCAAAAAAGCTAGATAATCATTCCTTTGTTATACTTAATATATTTATCACATGTCACTTATCAAATCTTTTTAATTAGTTTTAGTATTATACATTTAGATGTGTGCTTGAATGACATATCTTAATACATGAATTATACATAGTTTTTATCCTATTAGGGTTACAAAACCAAATTAGGGTAAAATAATTTATAAATTTAAGTAATAAGTTTCTAAAAAATTCAAAATTAAAAACATATCCTGAGCACTTGACTACTTATAATATTTTGTATTTGTTTAAGGTATATCAATTATATGTTATGGTTAGAATCTTAACATGAGTGTGCACGAAAACCTTTCATTTTTCACTAAGTGAAGCTACATGTTTAAATTATTTTGTATTTTAATTCATACATGTATTTAAATCTCATCCCCACATTAAAGTGGGGGCATTATGTAAACACCTAAATTTGGCATAAGACCTATTTTCTAAGTGTTTTATTCCTAATTTACCTTATTTGGCAAACCTGTACATTTTGGCCTTGTTTATAGGACTATCCTAACCAAAAAATGGGTCTACACTTGGTAAAATAAGATTAAAATCATGTCATCACTTATCAAAAAGGTATTCATTAACACTTCTAGTCTATTTCTCACCTATTACCCAACCCTGCCTAAAAAGTAAAGTTAGAATCATCTTCTAAATAGACTTGGCCAATGTATGGATCCATCTTGGACAATCCTATACTATAGTTGACAAATGTTCATAAGTTATTCCAGATCAACATATACAAGGTCTAACCAAGCCAATTATCATCTGGAGGAAGTATAAGACATATCTAAATATCAAGAGCCAAGTTATATACAAGGTCAAGTCTAGATCCAAGAATGATTCAAATCAATCTTCACTGATTCTCATATACTTGTGAAATTATCATTCTATCTTGGTCTCTCAACATTTCCATTGTGCCAAAGGAGGGTATTAGCTTACATGTAGTTACATAACCGCTTTAAGGGAAGAGGAGGTTCATAAAACCTCACCTAACCTATTCCATTCACACATAGATGCAAACTTAGTTATGTTTATCAATTAATATATGCCTTAGACCACATAACCCACAAAATACACAATGAAATTTACAATAAAATGCAACACAAACAATATCTTCATTTTAGTTCAACAGTAGAAATTTAAAAGCATTAACACAACTTAGATATTCATTTGATGTCAATGATAGGATGAAGAAATCATGAAAATAAAAAAATAACAAAAAAAATCTCATAATAAGATGTATTACAACACTAGATCTATAGTCTCTAGGTTCTAGCTTGTAGTCTTTGCAAGTATAGATATCTCAGAATAAAATCTCATATCTTATCTCCCTAAAAGTTCATTTTACACAATTTTAGGGAATTATTATAAATATAAAATACTCACCTAATTAAATTAATTCATTTACACCTACTAACAACATTTAACACACCTGAGTACACCAAAAATATTAAATGCTTAATACAATTCCAAGGCATCATAACATGTTACAACTTAATGCATCATGACACACTACATCACATGAAATATTAAATGAATCCTTAGTATAATCCCATGTTTTATGTAATTAAATGCAATGGATCCATCCTATAACATGACATAAGGACATATGTGCCCATACCAAGCTATGCATGAGACAAGTCACATGTAAGTCCCAACCTCACAATGTTAAGTTGCAAGAGTTTGCAGCCAAAAAATCTAGCAAAAAACCCTTGTGCCATAATATTCATATATGTCAAGAACCTTATCTCACATTATTTTAAGTTATCCAAATTATTTGTAAATCAACATAATAATTGTATGGTGAAGAACTAATTATTGAAAGAACAATCATCAACTATGCTACTTTTATTGAAAAGAACCAACCTATGAGAAGACATAAATGAAAACTATAATGTTCTAGAAGATGTCACCAATTCATAAAATTTCTTTACATATATCCACATGGATACACTTATGCAAAATACCAACATCAATTATTTACCAAAGATTCACAAGCTTATTTAAATGAACAATAATTAAAACTGCATGAAAAAACATATACATAGAACACTAAAAATAATAAACATATATGTGCTCATAGGTTGAGTAAAACTACACAAAATAAACACATACTCAAAGGTGGGACAAGACAACATAACTAAGCTTACACAAAATACATGATTTACACAAACATACAAATAAAGACATAATGTTAATGTGACACATAAAATAATACTTTTCTAAATTTTCTAAACTTACACATTTTTAGTTGATGCAAGATTACATGTGATCTTAGATTCTCCTGCATCATATATCTTTGGTAACAAAAGAAACATGAACTTCTACTCATGTGCCTTTTAAGAGGTCTACTAATTGTATTCCTTATTTTTCAACTTCTAATGCACTTATCCATGTCACATATTCAATTCCTCAACCTTTCCACTTTACTAGATATTTTTTATATTCTTTTCCACATGTAGTCTTTCCAACTCATGTGTCAATCACTTGTTCCACTTTATCATGTTTTTTTAATGGCATCTAAACTATCCAATCTATTTATTTAGAGTTTTGATTTCCATTTTCACTACTTTATCCTTCATAATATGGATACAAATCATCCACATTGAAGATAGGATATATATTAATCTCTTTAAGCAACTATATCTCATATGTATTCTTCACAAATTTTACAACACTTGGCATGGTCCAATCTTCTTCCATTTCAACTTAATATAAGTGACTTTTAGAAATATCTCTTTCCTCAAGTGTGCTAAGACCAAATATCTAACTTTATATTTCACTTCCTTTCTCTTCACATCTATGCTCTATTTTTATTGTGCACTAATTTTATCCAACTATTCATGTACTTACTTATGTATTTCTTGCATATGCTCTTAAAAATCCTCCACTTTAGCAATTTTTTGTTTGCTCACTTTTGATGTTGTGTATCTCCACAACTCCTCTTGGACTTGACCCATAAATAATCTGAAATGGTGTCTTTCCTATAATCCTATTCAATAAATTATTATATGTAAAATTAGCTTTTATTAAAATATTATCCCATGTTCTTGGCTTACATTTAATTAAACATCTATTTTTTCTTATTTTGGATTAGTTAACCTTGATAAGATAGAAACTAATGTATTATTTAGATTATATGAAATATTATAATTAAACACTAATATAAATGTAAAAGGCATAAAATAATTTGACACTTACACTAACTAAATATGGAAGGTACTAAGAGGGATAAGATATAGTTACAAGTTACTAAGGACATGGATTGGTAAGACAAACTCTCAAACTCTCAAATCCATGTCATTAAGAGGGATAAGATATAGTTAAATATGAAAAGTACTAAGTTTGAGATTGAAGGTATAGGGAAAGAAAAGTAGGAAAGTGGACTATGAGTCACTTAGATTAGGCATTAGAGTTTTGGGCTCACATAAATAATAACATTAGAATTTGGTCATTAATATTAAATTCTATATTCTAAATCTAATAGTTTTTGTGTTGATCTTGCTCTTATGTTCTAGTACAATATATTGTGAATGCTTATCTTATGTCTTTATGTGCGCTCCCAAGGTTTGACTATATGTGTAAGACCCATAAATATATCTCTTTTTATTGAAACCCTAGGTCCATTATTGACACTAATTTTAGGCTTGAGAATGGGTAAAAATGTGGATTAATTTGATTCCAACCAATCCCCATTAAATAGTTTAGTGCTTCTTACGTATCCAATACTTTGAAGAGGGAAGTCAAACTACATGTAGTTTTCCTTGTTAAGTGAATGTGTGTAATAGTAATCCTTGAATGTATGCAACCTATAATATAAATTTCAATACTTTGAAAATGATAAATTTGAATTGGATTTTACATGATTTAGACTTGGATAGGACATACTTCTTGTGATTTATGGCATAATTGAAAATAATAGGTTAGTGCCTTTGAATGTGCAAATGTTTGAGTATGATTGATAAGTGTTTTCTAGATGGGTAATGGGCTTAGAAATATTTTGAATTTATATGATATTATTTATGTAATTTATAAAATAACCAAAATGTATAATGTATGGGATGACCCATAGGAATGATTTAAATTTTAAATGTAACTTTTGCTTGGCACAAAATAAAACTATCAGGTTTGGACGGTATCATAATTCTAGTATTGTTTGAGTTTTATGGTTCTATTTGGAGACATAAACATTGATATGATGATCTATATATGTTTAAATATGATCATTGACTAGTTTTTCATATATTGAGGTAATGTTTGTAGGTGATCGATAGTAACTAAAGTGGATCAAACCCATGAAAAACATGTGAAATTGAGAGAATGTATAATAATAGTCATATATGTATGCACAAGTAAAGTAAGGTGAAGGTAAATCAAAACTAACATTTACAAGTATATAATACCATATTTTATTTTCTAAAAATTCCCCCATTTTATTATAGTATTGAAATGCAATATTAATACAAATATAAAATGATAAAGAGATGTACTCGAGTGTGGATAACACACTTTATCTTTGGGAGATGCTTTGAATGTGTATCCACTCCAAAAAAACATGTAATGAACATGTAGTAATAAATGTTCCTAAAATGAAAATATGAAATGAATTAATTGAAACTTTAAAACTTAAGAGCAATGAATGAATGCTTATGTAAGTGGGTGAACCATGTTGCCTTGTAACTTGTTAGAGATGATACTTCCTTGTTGAAGCATTAAAGAATCATGATTTTCAATGAAGCATATGGAAAATAGTTCCTCTTATTGACTCATTTTAAGAATTGGGGGCAATCAAGTCCCAATGTGTGTAACTAAAGTAAGGACATGGATTGGTAAGACAAACTCTCAAACCCTCATTAAAAGGGGAGTAGTGTCAGGGCTATTGAGCATCACAAAATCCTCAACCACACTAACCCATGTAACTAATTTTGAATTAATCTTGTAACCTCGATAGGGAAGGTGGGGTTAACATATTGGGATCATAGAGTAATTCCAAGGCTTTTTAGAGTGATAAATCACAACCAAATTAGTCATTTAAACATGAATTAACCACTACAAAAATATTTATAGATACAAGGGTGATCATTGCAAGGTACTATCAAATATGTTTGAAAATAAAAATTGCAAGTATGTATGTATATGAAAAATATTCCTACCCCATGAATTTTTAACAAAATTATATAGAATGTTATGCCATTTGTAGTATCCAATTATAAAATTCATATAAAATGATCCTATATTTGTGTGCATATGCCCTCAAATGTATTTGAATATATGTATATTTGAAAACCTATAATTCATGTCCATGTAAAAATTTGTACATATGCATGGCATATGCACCCATAAATATCTAAATATGGAAATCTATAACTCATGTCCCTATAAATTAAGTACATATGCATGGCATATGCCCCAAAAATGTATTAAAAATCAATAAATATCTATCCCAATTTGATATTTGAACTACTATAAAATGTTTGAATCTTATAAATTGTGTCAAAATATAAATTTTATGCTTATTAAAGCTTAAGTATCTATTAAAATCATACTAATACACCCCCCTTTTGAGGTGAAGGATATATCCTGTGAGTCACTCATCTCAAAATAAAGAGTTACTTATATCATGTTTAGTATAATATATAATCATGCTTAATCATGTCAACATGTAGAGCATATGTCATCATAGTAATGAATGCATCATCAGGGAATTCTTGAAACTTATATAATACAAGGCATACAAGTGTCATGTCAAGATAGATATAGAAATTAGGCATGTAGTATTAACCAAAATTGAATAAAATTATCTAGTAAAGGATATGCATGATGTGAATCATGGAATTACACACATGTGGGGAGATATTTGATATAGATCAATACACTCACAAACTCAACAAACTTATCACGTTGAATAGACAATGTAATGGCCATGATGTGCACAATAAAATTACATGTAATAACACTCAATGTCACACATAAGGCCAAGTGGCATATAGAAGGGATAGTAAAATATCACACAATCAAGGCCAATGGATGCAAATAAGGGATAATTAAATGATTCAAACAAGGACAAGGGCCATAAATAATGGACAATAGATGTACACACAAAAAAACATACCATAATAAATGTCACACACACAAGTCCAAGGGTTGTAATCAATAAATTAGAAATGAGTAGCCTATATGAAAAGTGACAACATCAATGAAGCATATAGTAAGTAAGCTCATATACACTATCCCAATATGTCAATGTCACAACATAATAAAGTAAAATATTTATGGAATCTGGAACTGTATAAAGTATAAGTAATATCAAGATATGTGTAAGCAATCAATATATCTCTACATGGCAAATGCCAGGGTCATAAAAATATATAATATGTATCAAGGTAACATGTGGAATAAGATGCCCCTAACATTGGCATGGCCCCTAGGTATAGGAAGTTTCATCATCTATGTATTCATGTATCATGTATTTATGTATGTCCTACATGTCACTCATGTATACCATTAAATTCACATGTATATAAAAAGGGAAATGCAATTTACCAAACATGCGATAAATAACATATGTAAATTATGTAACTAGAAATCATGTCATGCTTAGGTCATGATTTTTTATTGTTTGAATATTTGAATGTTTCTGTATTTTTGATATTTTGATATTTTTATAATATTTAGGGTGTGGATAACACTAACCAATGATCCCATCAATGGGATGCTCACATGGGATGCTTGTATCATATAGTATGATGGTCACTTTTTATGAGTGAAAAGTGCCATATGTAGGTGCAACTAAATTTGAATTTGAATCTAAAATATTATTGTGTTGTACTATTACCCCATTCATCACTACTTATAATATCCTATGTACGATGAATAACTTGAGGGTGCAATGTATCATGTGCAATTTTTTGTCTAGTTGGAGAAACATGCACTTATATTCAATTTGAAACATGATGAAGTCAATAAGTACACTCTATGAAGTGGAGTAAATACTAGTTTTCATGAGTCATAAATGACTCTTTTATGTAGTGGGAACTAGAGTACTAATCATCTAGGAAACTAAAGTCCTCTCCTCTAAAATATCTACATAGAATAAACATGAGTAGTTTGTATAATTTCCTATATAAATAGGTGTGATAACTACTTCTATATCATACTTATAAATAGGTTTAGTAACTAAGTTTTTATAATTATCCTAAATAAGTTTAATAACCAATGTGGTGGTGGTGCAGGTGGAGAAGGAAAATGTTGACTAGCTCCATTTTCTAATGCATGATGGGCATCTTACCTCTTCTAGTAGTGACAATGTGGACCTTGAAATCCAATAGAAATTATGGGTGCATAATTGGGGTAGGATGGTAGTTTTTACAACCTTAAAGTCTAAGGGGAGTAGGATAAAAAAGGAGTCATGCATTCCATTTAGCACCTACTAGTGACAATAAGCAATTTAGATTTAATATTACAGTAGTATGAATTGAGAAAGGCTTGAAATTGTTCATGAGTTATTTTGGCCTTATTATACAAATATTTTATCCATGGAATTGTATATTTGTTAAAAAATTTGCATATCAAAGGAAAAAAATATGTAATGATGACAATCATAGCTAGATTCAAGAGATAAAAACTATGCACATCTATTATATACATGTGTAATTTGTGATTTTAGATCAGAAATTAGGTTTAAAAATGAAAAATTAAGGCAAAAATCTAAAAATGCTATAAAAAGGGAAGAAACCCTAAGGGTACCTAGGGTTTGGTAATGTTGTCTACAAAAGTATGTTCATGAATATGTTTTACCTATTTTGGATTAGTTAACTCTAATAAGGTATAAACTAATGTATAATTTATATTATATGGAATATTAAAATCAAGTATTAATATAAATGTAAAAAGTAGAAAATGATTTGACACTTACTAAATATGGAAAGCACTAAGATGGATAAGATAATTATTGATTTACTATACTTTCTAGGTTTGAGACTGAAGGTAAGTAACATGAAAAGAAAGAAAGTGGACTATGAATTGATCAGATCAAGAGCTAGAGTTCTAGGTTTACTTAGATAGTAACATCATACTCTAGTCATTGCCATCAAAAGTTATAATTCAAATGTTATGGTTTAATTTGTGTAAATATTTCTCTTTTACTCTAATATAGGTCACTATGACTATTTCTCTTATGTCTGTATGTGCAATCCCAAGGTCTGACTATGGGTTTAATACCCACAAATATATCTCCTTTTCTTGAAACCTTAGGTCCACTATTGACACTAAATTTAGGTTTGAAAAATGGGGGAAAAGGTGGTTTGATCTGATCCTAACCACTCTCCATCAAATGTATGAGTGTTTTCTTCATATCCAATACTCTGAAGAGGGAAGTCAAACTACATGTCATTCTCCCCATTAGTTGTATGTGTATAATAGTGCTCCTTGAATTTATGAAAATTGTAATATAAATTTCAATACTTGGAAAATGGCAACTTTGACTTGGGTTTCAGGTGCTTCAGACTTGGATAGGACATACTACTTTTGAATAATGGCAAAATTGGAAAGAATATGGTGATTCCCTTGAATGCATAAGTGTTTGATTATGCTTGATAAGTGATTATTAAATGAGTAATATGATTATACCTATTTTATATTTATATGAGATTCTTTGGGTGCTTTCTCATACCACTGACATGTGAAACATGTTAGCCAACCCATAAAAATAGTTTTAATTTTAAATGTGACTATTGTTTGGTGCATGATAAAACCATTAAGTTTTGATGGTATAATAATTATAGTAACATTTGAGTCTAATGTTTATGTCTAGGAAAAAACACTGATATGACGATGTGGAGATGTCTAAGTATGATAATTGGCTAGTTTGGTATAGACTAGGAAAATTTATGTAGGTGATTGATAGCAACTAAAGAGGATCAAACCTATAAAATTCATGTGGATGTGTGAGAATGAAAAATAAGATTCAAATATGTATATACAAGTCATGTAGGGTGAAGGTAAGTCAAAAATGAAATTTCCAAGTTTATAATACCATATTTTAGTATCTAAAACATCTCAATAGATTTTCAAAACTTTTGTTCACTACCTACATCTTTCCATCTATCTGAGAATGATATACTGAATTGAGTTGTAACTTGGTGATCAATTTCTTCCATAATATCCTCCAAATTTCACATCTCTATTTGATACTATGTTTCACAAAAAACCATGAAACCTTATAATCCCTTTGAAAATTAATTTAAAATTATTTTTTACATCACTGATTGTCCTATAAGTAATAAAATGTGTCATCTTCAAAATCACCTTTCAACCCCTAATCAACCAATATCACCTTTCAACCCCTAATCTACCTAGCTTGCAATCAAGTTTTACCTAACTATCACAACCTTACCTTTTAGCCCTTTTTCCCCTCGGCACTTGATCACTAATGATCAGGGTAACTATTGATGGTCACCTTGATTATCGATGGTCAGGGTGCACCTCCTCAACCAAAATCATTCAAAGCATCCACCTTGATTTTGTAATTATAGCCTGTCTAATTCCAGTTATGAGCCATTACATAGATGAGTTTACTTTAGGAGGCCCAATTCACATGTTGTAACTCTCTCACCTTGCCTATAAGAGAGAGGAGCAAAGAGGTGAAAAGGCATCTATAATAATCATCAAATGCTTATATATCTAGGAATTTCTTTCTTGTAGGTCAATCGCCATCAAAAATATGATAATTTAGCAATCATATCAGAGAGTTAATTTACCACTGCCTCTCTATCAAGCCTTAAGATACCATTACTCTATCAAAATAAAGCTAGATCCACCAATAGATCAACTACCTCAACTATCCACCCAATCAACCTCTGGTAAGACAAGTACTTGTTTTTGAGTATTCATCTACTTTATTTCTATTTTGCAATCAACCCAGACCTTATCCACCTCTCATAATCCATCTTTTAGATTTCATCAATTAGCAATTTATCAACCTAGATCTTCACATAGTAATCATCGATGGTTGACTTAGCCACTAATGGTCTGTTCAACCACTGATGATCACCTTAACCACTGACGGTTACCCCAATCACTGATAATCACTATGGTAGTAAAAACAAACAAGTTGTTTTCACCTACCTACACCAAACCAAACCTATTTTTTTGTGTTCTTGTTTGTTCATAGACCCCCTTATGATTTTTTGATGCATACCCTAATCCTCTAGCACTAGTATTGATTAGTATCATATTTTTTAGCAAGCATTCACTTTTAGTACTTTTTGATTCATTAATACAAGTACCTTTTTTTCCTATTTTTAAACTTAATTATTTAAAATATGTGGATTGATAGCCCATAAGGAAGCTCTCACTTTTGATATTTAGCTATCTCTAGGCAATCCACTTAAGTATTTGTCTAACTAACATGTTTGCTTTAGTGCTTTCTTATCTATAGGTTATCCTCCCAAGCCAAAGAAGAGCTCTTCACAATCTTTTAATTCAACATGCACACAATCAATGAGGTTTTTTGACCATACTCATTCTTAATTTATTTTTTTCTTTTCTCCAGAATAAGTAAGAACTTCATTGAAACATTTAGGCATGCTCAATGGGACCCTTGTGTCTCTACTTGGATTATTGTTTGCTTGCATTCTCTTTCTATTATTTGCTCATTAATGCAATCAAAAGATTCTTTTGGGATTAAAATTAAGTGCATATATCAATTGCCTAAAAGTTTAGTTCACATAACTTAAAAGGCAAAGTAATCCATCATAGCTTCACTCTTTATTACACACACTAAATCAAACCAATTTCACCAATTAAAAACCAAACAAACTTAAGACAAGGCCCAACTAGTATTTCATCACCTAGAGGTAACCTTACCCTTTCTTGGTGATCCTACTTGGAGGTCATTACCAAGGGGAGGACCAACTGAGCTCTCTAGTTGAGTATAATCTCTATATATCAATATATTTTGGCTAAGCACCTAACACACTTATCATTGTGGTGTGTGAAGTGATGGGCTAGGACCCAATACCAAGCCACATATTGATTCCAATACAAATATCTTTTGAGTACCTAAACATAACCTAAAACCAACCTTAGATTATGTATTTAGTACCCACTCTACAAACCAATTTTAGTCACAAGTTTTCTTAAGGCATAAGCCAAAAGTGAGATTAATTAAAACTCTAGGGCTTAATGTATCTCTTAGAGTATGATTTATTTCTTTGATATTTTTCTTGTCTTATTTTTTTTTGATTAGTGAGGATGTTTGTGCTTTCTATCACTGTTATCTCATATGGTTCTCACTCACCATCATCAAAGAAACCTTATAGAGAAAAACCTATTACCAATCCAACTTACCTCTTCTACTTATTCATCCATTGACTACATTTCTGAACTAGTAGAATCTCCTCACCCCTCTGGAAGTCCTACTTTCCTTTGAGAGGTACCTCAAGGAGATGTGGACTTTGCCACTTTCCTAGACAATAATCCCATAATCTTGCAACATTACCTTACAACCGCATCTTACCATATTTTGGATTTGGTCCCATCCATAGATCCACCTTATAGATTGCCCCCCATCTCATGGGGAGTACCTCCATTGCCATGGTTACTACCCAACCGTTAACCACGCAAGCCTCCTCATCAAACAACAACCCCTTTGAGACTATCACTAAAAACCAACCAACCTAAACTACCACCACCCGTATACCTTCTACTCCTAACAACTCCTCCACTATAGGAATGCCTACCTCTAGCACTACTAGCCTTCCTTTAGCTACCTTCAATCTATCAACCACCACTCTACTTCAAATCCTTGTGGTGTCCATACCCTATACCTTTCTACTATTTAGTACAATAATTACCACCCTTCCATTGGTCACCTACCCAACTACTGCTCCTATCCAACAGGCACCCATTAGACCAACCTATGGGTACATCCCTAATCTATAAGGGAATATACCCACTACCCAACCACCTACCTCTATCTCCCTTATGTGTCTTATACCCAACCATTGACATCCACTTACTCATATGTGGAAACTTCCCAACCTTCTACCCTCTATCCATATGTCTCTCAACCACCACAATAATATGCATCTTATAACCCTTCAGGTACCTAACCCCAAGTACACCTAATAAAGATTCTTATGGATAAGATGACCACCTTAGAGTCATCTATATTGGGTACTCAAAATATCTTGTCATATGACCAAATTTTTAATGAGCCTCTCTATCCATTTGTACCTATCAAGCCATATCCTCCCCAAGGGGAACTTCCCAAGTTCTCTAAATTTCAAAGTAAGAAGGATCCATAATATCACCTTAGGGCATTTAGGTATGCTTGCTATCTCATCACCTATGATGATGCCCTTCTCCTCCACACCTTCCCCATGTATCTAGTCAATATGACATTGGATTGATATAGTTCCTTACCCAAACATGCCATGTTATCCTTTACTCAATTGGTCCAAACCTTCTTAGACCACTTTTCTATCAATATCTCCAAGAAAGTTTCTATCACCGACGTCTATTCCATTAGACAATTTGAGGTTGAATCTATTGTCAATTTTGTGGCTCTTTAGAGGTTCCTTATTAACCGAATTTCATTTTCTTTTTCCCAACCCAAACTCATAGAGCTCTTTACTCAGGCATGTGCTAAGCATATCTCCTATACACTACATGTCCAAAGCTTTTAAACCTTTGATAAGGCTTTTACCATGGTGTGTAAGTTGGAGAACCAAGCCATTGATGAGGGAAAGCTTAAGATAAAAAACAAGAACTCAACCTATTAAACCAATGAGGATTCTTCCTCCAAGTCAAGCAACTAGCCCAATACCAACACCAAAAATGATGAAATAACAAATGCAATCATCCCAAAATTTGCTCCACCTTTTATTGACCAATCAAATTCCTCTAGTTTTTCAAAACAAAACCTAAGGAACCAAACCCAAAACAACTAAAAGCAATTCACTCCACTTGGAGAATATTATGATTTTGTCTTGGAGAAGTTATTGAAATGAATTATCATTCAACTTCCTCCTATCAAGCCACCCCAACAATTTGAGTCTTCTCATCCCACACCTAGTTGGTATAATGAGAATGATTTGTGCACCTTTCATAAAGTAATAGGACATGATGTCAGTAGGTTTAACACTTTTAAGAGCCTTGTCCAATCCCTCATTGACAAGGGGGAGCCTACATTAGATAACCCCAATGCACTATCAAACCAAGCCCTTGATATGTTCAAGCAACCCTTCCCAAACCATGTTCCTACCAAGAATGAGAACAACAACATTGAATGCTCTCATTATACCCATACAGTTAACATGGTCCTTGACACACTCATTACTAAAGAGCCTATTAACCAACCCATTTATCTCTCACCTTCTTCATTTATTGAGGTAGTAGAACTACGTTCCACTCTTTTGAATACCTAAGCCAAGGAAACACCATCTTATCCCCCGCTACTTATTGAGGTAGTAGAGCCACTAGTCACCCTTTTAATAGATATACCAGAACAACCAACCATCACTACCTCACCCTTAGCTTTAGCTACCAAGTGAACCACTCTCCCTTCAAAGATCATTCCCAATGAAGAAACCCCTATATCTACTCCTCCCACATAGGAATCACCCATCCAAGCCTCACATCCTTTGATTGAGGAAGAGAATAAGGTTACCATCTTTGTGTCTCTTCTCGGGGGCCTATATTTTAGGTCCACCATTTATGGAATAAAACCAACCTATAAACCTTTCTCTAGGATAGTGAAAAAATTATAATTTATCTCTAATCTTATCATGGATCAATCCACCTTTTGGTAGCAATTAGGCCTCCCTTATATTACCCGATCGAAACCTCCAACCCCTTCTTGATCAGACTATCCCACCACTTCTATTGATTGACCTCTTACAATATCTACCCAAATAACCAAACCCTCTAACCAACCAATTAAAACCTCCACTAAACCCATCAACCACAAACTACTTAAGCCAACCAAGACCTAAGTAGTCAAGCCCTCACCTATCATCCTAAGTAGGTCTACCAAGAATCTTGGTATCCTCCCTACATTGAGTCTTATCCATTTGTTGATGAAAGTATAACTAACCCATTCAAGCCTACCAACCACACATAAGACCAAAGCAACCAAAGAGGTAAAGCCACATACATATTGGAAGACGCAAAGTTTACCTCCCTCAACTTTCCCTTCTATGCTGGGGCCTCATCCCTCTACCTTGAGCAAGAGGTTCATCTTCTCTATCAAAAATCTACCACCTACCTTTGTTACACCTTCTCAGAAAATTTTTAACACACCTCTCTTTACCACATTAAGAGTACCTAGGCTACCTACCTTATGATCTTATACCTCTAGCTCATCAACCTCCTCACTTAAGTCAAAGCTATCAACCAAGCATACCACCCTAACCAAAATCCCTACTAAACCTATCTCTAAGCAATCTCCTACCTTAAATACCAAAGCAAAAACCACTACACCTTTACCACCTTTAGTTGAGTCTTATTCAACCATTCTTTATAGGTTATTACAAACCTCTTATTTAACCCTACCTCCCATCAGACCCTTTGATCCTCTAGCTTCAAAACACACTTGGTACAATGATCACTAAGTGTGTGTTTATCATAGGATACCAAGATAGGATATGTAAAACTAAAAATCTCTCTAAACCATCATCCATAAACTTTATAATAAGGATGATCTATTATTAGATGAACCTCTTAAGATCCCCATACCAATTCAACCACCAGCCATACCTACCTAACACTCACCTACTCTTCTATTCTCACCTTGAAGTGAAGATGAATCTAACCAATCCTCCAACTCAACCTCTCCTTCTATCCATAATATCAACATGGTCACAAGAGTATAGAAGAAGGATAAGGGGAAGGCTAAAGTGTCCATTCTTTAGATATACCCCTCAAACTCCCAACCTACTCACACCCAACTATCTTCATCTTTGACTAAATATAAGGTGTCTATCTTAAGTACCTCATAATCTAACCCCTCAAAATCCATTAGGAGATTTGTCCTCAAACAACTTCATCAGACACCAATGAAGATGATCTTGTATGAGTTAATCTCTACCTCTCCCTATCATCACCAAGTGCTAATAGAGGCTTTGTAATCCATTGAGGTCTAGCCTAAGGACCCCCAACCTCTAGCCACCTTTGTCGATACCCTTCTAATTTCCAACCTTATTACATTCAAGGATTTGGAAATACCTTCCATCTACCTCAAATATCTAGATCCTCCTCTCTTTATCACTACCTACATTAACCAAACCCACATCAAATAGATCATTATTGATGGGGGAGATAACATAAACATCATATCCTCTCACACCTATAACCAACTCAACCTGCTAGACAATTTTATGTGTCCAAATCCTTAGCTATCCTTCATTCCTTTGATGATACCATGGCCACTACATTGGGAATTATCATCCTTCATATAAGTATAGGACCCCACATGGTCCCTAAATTTTTCTATGTTGTAGAATGTGAATTCCAATATAATGTCTTATTGGGAAGACCTTGGATTCACTCCATGAATTGTATTCCCTCTACCCTCCACCATTTCATTAAGTTTGAGCACAACCTCAGTAGCTCAAACCCAACCTTAAACTACCAAAGTAAATATCATACCTCCTTCCACCAATGAGGCATCAAATTATTTCTCTATACCTTCACACTAAATCCCCACCATAAACCCTTTAGAATCTATGTTCCATCACCTTTCACTGGGGCAGTATCACCTTCTATCACTTAATGCTTTCCCTACTTCTCATGAGTATGGGTAACTTACCAACCAATCAAGATATGATAATAATATTAGAACTCTCATTCCCTTTAAACCTCCTAAATTTTAAACACATTTTGTCTATGGGAGACTTGATAAATTCCTTAGTGCTTTTACCACCACTCTTTTACCTCAACCATTCACCACTAGTTTCTCTTACCTTGATAAACCAAGTTTTTCCAAGACATACCTCCATTGGTGTGCCTATAAAGGCTTTGGTATTGGGAAATATGAGCATGGCCCACATGAATCGGTTACAATCAAAACCAAGAAGCCACATGAGAAGCACAACCTTGGTTTCATCTTGCCTAATAAGAAAAAATCTAAACAACCCATCACTACCATTGTTGAGGGGGATGCCCCTTCCTCATCGACCTCACCTCCACTTGTGTATGAGGATGATTACATCATCTCAATTAACTTTTTTTGTTAAAATGATCAGACTTAGACCCCTAACTTATCAAAATGAGGGGAAATCATAACCATCCCTTTGACCCATCTTGAGATGATTGGAGAAGACTCTCTTACCATTAACACTGTGTAGTGTCAGGATGATGATTCTATCCTCACCTACCTTATTGCCCTAGATTCTTAAATATACAAATCCCTTCCTCCCAAGACTCGAACATGTTGAATTAATCAACCATGGATATTAACTTGGGTACTCCAGGTAACCCCTATATCATCAAACTTGGTCAATCACTGAATACTGAAGAACTTTAAGACTTCCCCTCTTTCCTCACAGACCATAGCATAACATTATCTTGGTCTTATAATGATATGCCTAAAATTGAACCCACCATTGCTACCCATAACATAGTCACTCACCATGATGACAAACCTATCAAGTAAAAGCTCTAACACATGCATCCTCACATAACCTTTCTCATCAAGGAGGAACTTCAATGTCTTCTATCTATCAACTTTTTTCAACCTATTGACTACCCCCAATGGGTCTCAAATGTAATACCTATAACTAAATCCACAAGGGGACTATGCATTTGTGTGGAATTTCATGACCTCAACCTTGACTACCCCAAAGATGATTTACCTCTACCCAACATCAACCAGCTTATTGATCTTACAGCTGGCCATGAGATACTATCTCTCATAGATGGATTTGGTTATAATCAGATCTTAATCACCCCTAAAGTTCAACATAAAACCACCTTTACCACCCCATGGGGGACCTTCTACTATAGAGTCATGCCTTTCATCTTAAAGAACATTGGTGTACCTACCAATCTGCCATGACCTACATTTTTTATGACCTTATCCATAAGATTTTAGAGGACTATGTGGATGATCTTCTCAGTAAATAAAAAATATAAAAGGATCACTTGGCCATTTTTAATATCATCTTCGAGTGACTTATCAACTTTCATGTCCATCTTAACCCCAAGAAGTGCATTTTTGGGGTCTTGTCAAGAAATCTTCTTGGATTAATTGTCTCTCTTTATATAATCAAAGTTGATCTTACCAAAATAAAAGTAATCTTAGACATGCTTCCTCTTACTAACCTCAATCAACTCCATAGCTTACAAAGTAAGCTTCAGTTTATTCATCATTTCATTTCTCAACTTTTGGACTGGTGCCAACTTTTCCACCACCTTTTGAAGAAAGCTCTATTTCAAATGGAATAAGGATTGTCAAAAGGCCTTTGATTTGCTCAAAGATTACCTTTTATCACCACCTATCCTTACCCCTCTTAAGGATGAACAACCTTTCTACCTTTATATCTATACCACCCACCATTCCCTAAGGGTAATGCTAGCTCATCGAGACAAAAAATATAGAGATCAATCCATATACTACATTAGTCACACACTTGTGGAGTATGAGACTCAACACAGTCATAATGAGAAATTCTAGTTGGATTTAGTCTTCATTACCACCAGGCTTTACAACTACCTTTTTAACCACAAAACTTATGTCATAACCAATACTGACCCCCTCAAGTACATACACTTTAAGCCATATCAAAATTAGTGTATGGCCTAGTGGCTCATGCTCTTATCAAAGTTTGACCTTGAATTAATCAGTTATCACTGACCAATTAGCTAAATCACCATTAGCAGACAATTAACCTCCTCCTCTTGCATTCCTTGATGAGTCCATTATGACTCTATCTCAAGTGTATTTCATCTATCAAGTCACCATGTTCATCGATGGATCAAAATGTCAATATGGTAGGGGAGCATGTATCATCCTTACCCCTTTTGATGGTGAACCCCTTCCTTTATCCTTCAAGTTTGAATTTGAATGTACCAATAACATGGCTGAGTATGAAGCCTTAGTGATAGGTCTCCAAACTGACATATCCCTAGGATTCAAAATAATCAATATCTTTGGTGACTCCCAACTTGTGGTCAATCAAATCAATGGCTCTTAACAATGTAAGAATGATGTTCTATAGTAGTACAAACAACTAGTTGATGAACTCTTAGCATCATTTAAGCATTACCACATCCAATCAACCCCAAAATATACAAATAAGTTTGCCTACACCATGGATTCCCTTTCCTTGTAGATTCCATCTACAGTCTCAAACTCTAAGCTATCTATCATTATCTATAGACTTATCCAACCTTTTTATATCAAATCATATTCTCCCACCATTTTTAATGTGGATTAGACCTGACATAACCTTTGGTATTAGTAAACCTTCAACTATCTTAACCTTGGCATAATTCCCTTTGGCCTCTCTAGGAATGCTCGATGAGCATTTATTCTGAGCACCTCACATTATACCTTTATGGGAGGCATTCTTTATAAACCTAGCTTCAATGGCCTCCTCTTTTGTTGCTTATGCAGTCATGAAGCCTCTAAATCTATCAAAGAAACACATTATGGTATCTATGGGGGTTATTTTAGTGGCCTCACTATAGCTAAGAACATCCTCCCTCTTATCTATTATTAGTCTACCCTTAACCAAGACTATTATGATTATGTGAAAAAGTGTGTCAAATGTCAACAACATGCTAATTTACATCACACACCTAGCCATAGCCTTCACATCTCTACATATTTCTATCCCTTTTCATAATGGGGTCTAGACCTTATTAGGGAGATTAATCCCCACTCCTTGTAGTGAAAACATTATATTATCATTGTAACCAAGTATTTTACCAAGTGGGTAGAGGCTATTCCTCTAGTCTTAACCAAAGCAGAAAATATTATCAACTTTATCAACCATCATATCATCTATCGCTTCAGTGTCCCTCGTAATATTATCACTAACAATGGTAAATACTTTAAGAACAATCAAGTCCAAGGTCTATGTGACACATTTAGAAAACCTTCAACTATCTTAACCTTGGCATAATTCCCTTTGGCCTCTCTAGGAATGCTCAATGAGAATTTATTCTGAGTACCTCACATTATACCTTTATGGGAGGAATTCTTTATAAACCTAGCTTTAATGGCCTCCTCTTTTGTTGCTTATGCAATCATGAAGCCTCTCAATCTATCAAAGAAACACATCATGGTATATATGGGGGTTATTTTAGTGGCCTCACTATAGCTAAGAACATCCTCCCTCTTATCTATTATTAGTCTACCCTTAACCAAGACTATTATGATTATGTGAAAAAGTGTGTCAAATGTCAACAACATGCTAATTTACATCACACACCTAGCCATAGCCTTCACATCTCTACATATTTCTATCCCTTTTCATAATGGGGTCTAGACCTTATTGGGGAGATTAATCCCCACTCCTTGTAGTGACAACATTATATTATAATTGTAACCAAGTATTTTACCAAGTGGGTAGAGGCTATTCCTCTAGTCTCAACCAAAGCAAAAAATATTGTCAACTTTATCAACCATCATATCATCTATCACTTCAGTGTCCCTCATAATATTATCATTAACAATGGTGAATACTTTAAGAACAATCAAGTCCAAGGTCTATGCAACACATTTAGAAAACCTTCAACTATCTTAACCTTGGCATAATTCCCTTTGGCCTTTCTAGGAATGCTCGATGAGCATTTATTATGAGTACCTCACATTATACCTTTATGAGAGGAATTCTTTATAAACCTAGCTTCAATGGCCTCCTCTTTCATTGCTTGTGCAGTCATGAAGCCTCTCTATCTATCAAAGAAACACACGATGGTATCTATGGAGGTTATTTTAGTGGTCTCACTATAGCTAAGAACATCCTCCCTCTTATCTATTATTAGTCTACCATTAACCAAGACTATTATGATTATGTGAAAAAGTGTGTCAAATGTCAACAACATGCTAATTTACATCACACACCTAGCCATAGCCTTCACATCTCTACATATTTCTAGCCCTTTTCATAATGGGGTCTAGACCTTATTGGGGAGATTAATCCCCACTCCTTGTAGTGACAACATTATATTATCATTGTAACCAATTATTTTACCAAGTGGGTAGAGGCTATTCCTCTAGTCTCAACCAAAGCAGAAAATATTGTCAACTTTATCAACCATCATATCATCTATCACTTCAGTGTCCCTCATAATATTATCACTGATAATGGTAAATACTTTAAGAACAATCAAGTCCAAGGTCTATGTGACACATTTATAATTAATTTAAGCTTATCCTTGCCCTATCATCCCTAAGCTAATGGATAGGTAGAAGCCTCTAACAAAACCCTTAATAATGTGCTAACTAAAAAGGTAGTGTATCTAGTCAAGATTGGTATTTTCACATCCCTTTCACCTTATGAACATATTTTACTAGCATTAGAACTCTTATGGGTGATACCCTATTTTATCTTGTGTTCGGAGAAAAGGTTATCTTTCCTCTTGAAGTCCAAATCCCTTCTCTTTGCATATCCTTGCAAGATCTTGTTTCTAAGAGTGATTATCATCAACACTGTTAAACCCATCTTGAAATACTTGATGAGTGTTACCTAATAGACCTCACACATCTTCATGTCTACCAAGAGCATATATACAATACCTATAACATACACCTTAAAGCATGAAAATTCAATATCAGAGACCTTATCTTAAAGGAAAATTAACATGTCACTAATATAGAGAAAAACAAATGAGGTAAGTTTGCTTTCAATTGAATTAGACCTTATATCATAACCCACAAGTATGGATCAGGAGCTTACCGATTATATCCTATCGAAGGACACCCAGAGCTTGAGCCCTTTAATGCTTTGCTCCTACATCTATTCTTTTGTTAGGAAGGATCAATTTCACCTTTTGTTTAACTTAAAGCTCATACCTTGTTATCCACCCACATTCATCTCCTTATTTTATGGGAAATTGATTAATAATGAATCATGTGATTATCTATTACCAACATATCCTAATCTTGAATAATGGGTACCATGGTTCTACCCATGGCATGGTTCTCATGATTCTTTCCACCCCTTTTTAGGATAGATCCCCATGATCATTGTCACCTAAACCTCATACCTAACTAACCCTCTTGTACTCCTATTTTTGTCACATGAAGATGAACCCTTAAGCCAACATAAATAAGTTTATATCAAGCAGAAATCAAATCCAAATAACAAAATCCCTAAAACTAGTAGTCATTGGACATTCATAGCATTTACAAACTGATCCCTTAAAGGACATCTATTAAAATTTTCTTACAAATTACAAAAATGTAAGGTGAATTTCTCCCTTGAAGGACAACTATCAAAAAGCATTAAGCAAAGCACATAAACTTAGACCAATCACTCAAAGGATGGATGAGCAAGCATTTGTCAAAATCATAGCAATTTTTGGAATCTTTTCTCATCGATCAACTTCCCACATACAACAATTATTAGAGGACCCATTATCATAATCAAAATAAAAGAAAAATAATCTTGAGAGCCACAATTGGATCTCAAACATCAAGATCAGGTAGAAGCCATAATTGGATTTCACAAGTAGACTTTATACATCAATCAGTCTACATAGCTTAGCATAGGCTTCTTTATCCTGGTATTTTGGACACCTACAATAGAGGCTTTCCAGTCTCGTAATAAGGTTCCATTTCCACCCATTTCCCCTTTACACTATATGCAAGGGATTTTCAAGATTACTTAACATTAGATGCTCAAGACACCTTTTTAGCCAGCTAATGAATACTAATGTGAAGCATTCAAAGGGCTTATGTTCATTAAGTCAATCTAGCTTCAGTTTTTGTTTTAGTCCCTATCAACAAAGAAGCATCATGTTATCTACTTATCTTATCATGACTAGTTGGTATTTTCATTATGGCATTCACCTCTTGATTATATTCTCTATTCTCCCATCTAGGGTTGTTAATTAGCTTACCCTATGTGTTTTAACATAAAAACCATGGAAATAAAAACCTCAAGATTAGAAGCATAATCATAACCATCCACATTACCATACCATACATGATAATCACATTTGTAAGTGATAAATTCAATGATAACATGTCTAAACATAATGAAATCCAAAAATAATTAGCATAGCCATAAACAACAACCATAAACACAGCCAACATCATAAAGCAATAACATCCATAAGCATCTAAACATATCAACCATTGCCTCCTACCTATCTAAAGTTTACTAATGAAGAGTATAAACATTAAAATTTAGCATGCCATTAGCATAACCATAAATCCAAACCATCTCATGCCTATCTGAGCATATATCAATTTTTACACAACCATAGCATAAACATAAATCATAAGCATTATAAAAATTACATCATAGGCCATAAACACTAAATGCCAATCATCGCACCATGAGAAATAATCATAAACATCAAATCATAATAACCATACGCATGAGAAAATAATAAGATCACATAAATTAGCTCATGAGTCTATAAAAATTTATGTGTCCACATAAATGCTACATGTAATAAATATGTGTCGTCTCTCTCTCTCTCTCACACATGTACATCTCACATCATCAGTACATAGGATGGTATCAAAAATCAAAAAATATATAACATATACATCATGTAGATCAAGCCCCTTAGGAACAACTACCACTAGCCCCTCCTCCTACACTACCACCAGGTGTTAGTCCTCCTAGAGTGCCCTATACATTCCCACTAACTATAGATGCCCACTATCCTAGAGTAGCCATAGTTGGACCACCTATTAGACTAGCTCTGTACTCCCCCCATTTGAGATCATTTGGTAATTGTTCTAGAATAAGAGCCTCATAATACTATAGTTCCTCTACTATAGCTAAGTATCAAGCTGTAGGAGTGAAACTTGGTGGCACTACCTATCTTACCACTACACCTACCCTCTATCTTAGGGTATCCCTCTCTTGAGTTACTAAACCAAGAGAGATACTCAGCTGATCTCACTCTCCTGTCAAGGTGGCCACCTGACCTTATAAGGTGACAATCTAGACCCATAATGGAACCACCTATCCCTACAATCCTATTATCTGAGCTTGTGTGGCTGATAGTACTACCTATGCCTATCCATCTTGGCCTCCATCCTATATTTGTGCCTTTACTAGATCCACATTCATGAGTTACTAACCCCCATCACCCCATTTAAAATTAACTACTACATATAGAGCCTGATACCATGTTGCATAGCCATCCACAAAATTAACATCATCTATACCTACTCTAGCTAGTAGCTCCTTATAGTCTAGTACTACATCTTGTAGCTATGGTAGTGAAATTAGAAACTCTGAATCCTCTCTTCTATATCTTGGAAAATGAGTTTAAATACCCTACATAAGGCCATACTATCATCAAACTTGATCAAAGGGAATCAAATCCATCTTCCCCTCTCACCTCTTGTATATTCATTATTAGCTCTATAGTGATAGAGTGTGGTAACTATACTGGACCCACCTAGGCCAACCCACATATGGCTCCCAAATGAAATCACCCATAACCAACCCCTACAATGTATCTCTAAACTAGTTAATGTCTCTAGCACTTCCACCTGCCCCTATCAAAGCATAGTCTCCTCTCCATCTCAAGAAACACATTGTAAAATGTGCTTGGGTATATCCATCCCAAGGTAACCCTAACATCCTCAAAACCTAAATATACTCATACACCCAGTAATGGAGTATGAACCCAACAATGACCCCATATCATTTATGAGTCTTGAATGCCTAAAACTCCTTTTAAATATAAACTAGCAAAATAAGAGCCCATCCAAAAATAGTCTTACCTAACAATATCTCCACTAATAATCTAACTACTAGAGATGGAAATTGACCACTACTCAAATTTGGTAATGCAAAGCAAGACACCACTATCATCATCATCACCACCAGACATTGATCTACCAGAGCCCTCTGGTATAGTGGCCTATAGCTGAAGCTAGTAGAATGCCACATGGCATGGACCCAATCCTCACTATATATTAGCTCCATGAGGTCATCCTACTCATTTATCTCAATGTGGTAAATTATCTCCCCTTGAATGGGTTAACATGTGATCCTAATCACATCCTCTAGTAGGATGGTGATCTATCTAGTTGGCAATAAAAATGTGTTCATGGTTGGGTCCCATATTTTGATGAGTGCTATGATCATAACTGCATTGCAAAACAAGTGCTGATAGTGAACCTACGGCACAACCCCAACAAAACCTACTAATTCCATCACCAAAATAACCAATTTAACTAAATAACAAACCTAATCAACTAACTATCCAAATTTAATATACCCCCTACCTCATTCCTTGATCACTGATGAGGTCAAAGTCTACATCTTACTGCTTAACCACACCCTTGTACACCTTGTATCATTGGTCCTTGATGATCATGAATGCTATTATGCTCACCTGATCAATAAAATCCACCTCAAAATCACTTTGTCAAACCTCTTAGCTACATGTCAAAAGTTCCAAATCACTAGAGCAAAAAAATGGAGGTAAAATAGACAAAAGTGAAAATTATTTTTTTCATTTTCAATTTTTATGTTTTATGTTTTTAGGGTTTCCCATTCACTATCGATAGTAAGGATCCCACACTTTTTTGGCACTTATATCTCAAAACCACATTTTGGAGATCAACCTAATTTCCCACATACCTAATTTAAACATTTTGGAGATTACCCTTCTCTGACCACCCATTAGGTGACCTCTACCATAATGTTGGCCATTTTTGACCCAAACTATCACATGTTCTTTGATGACCTTGTAAGGTCTTTTTGACCACACTGACGATGTTTGCCATGTTAACCATTTAATTTTTTTGCCACCTCACACCTAACTTACTTGTGTCCTTTGGGAGTACTTCTTACCTCAAATACCCATAACACTTAACCTATTTATGTTTTCCACGAAATTACTTCCTACTTCAGATACCCATGACAACACTGACCCATCTAGGAGACTAATAGGTGTACCCAACTACCATGCCTAAATGTAGTCACACAGTACACTAGTCACTCATCTCTCTAGAACCAACCTTATTTTTACCAACATTGGCAACCTTAGTCTGTATGTGATCTTGATTATCACACTTAGTCACATTTTGTGTGCATATTTATGTCTTGAATATCCACCCACCTTTTTTCACCACCTAGTGACTCCTTATCAACCACTCATCAAATCCACACTTGATTCCACTTTACCTCATTGCCTCCTAGTTTGAGGGAGAACACCTCCTCCCATACTTAGGAAAATTAGCAGACCTTTGACCATCACTCCATTTTTGTTTTATAGCTTGTCAATTCAAAGTTACATAACAAAAAGGGGTAAAATGTAGACATAAAAAATACACACACCATGATTCTAATTATCATAATTCCCTAGGAATACCCAAGGACCCTCTTAGGACCAATATTAATTTTTGACCCCTAATCAACCTAGCCTATAGTCAAGTTTGACTTAACTAACTCAACCCTACCTTTTATCCGTTTTTCCCCTCAACACTCTACTATCGATGGTCACCCTAACCATCAACAATTAGGGTGCACCTCCTCAACCAAAAGCATACAAACCACCCACCTTGCTTTTTTCATTATAGCACATCTAATTCTAGTTACAAACCATTAATGGATGAGTTAATTTTAGGAGGCCTAGTTCATGTGTTGTTGTAACTCTCTCACATTGTCTATAAGAGAGAGGAACAAAGAGGTGAAAAGGCATCTATAATTGTCATCAAGATCTTGTGTATCCAAGATTTTTTTCTTATAGGTTTATCACCATCAATAATCTATAAATTTAGTAATCATATCAGAGAGTCAATTTGCCATTGCCTCTCCATCAAGCCTTAGGACACTATTACTCTACTAAAATCAATCCAGATTCTACCAATAGATCAACTACCTTAACTATCCACCCAATCAACCTCTGGTAAGACAAGTACTCATTTCTGAGTATTCATCTACTTTATTTCCATTTTAAAATCAACCTAGACTTTATCCACCTCTCAAAATCCATATTTTAGATCTCATAAATTAGCAATTTATCAACCCAAATCTTCACACAATAACTGTCTATAGTTGACTCAATCATTGATGGTCTGTTCAACCACTAAAGACCACCTTGACCATCGATGGTCATTATGGCAATGAAAACCACCAAGTTGTTTTCACCTACCTACACCCAACCAAACCTAATTTTTTATATTCCTGCCTGTTCACAAACCCCCTTTTGATTTTTTGAAGCATGCCCCAACCCTATAGCACTATTATTGAATAGTTTATTACTAATTCAACCATTTTTAGCATATTTCTTAGTAAGCACTCTTGTATTCAGTTTCAATACCTTTTGATTCATTAATGCAAGTAACTTTCTTTCCTATTTATAAACTTAATTGTTGAAAATGTGTGGATTGACAACCCCTAAGGAAGCTCTCACTTATAGGATCTAGCTATCCCTAACAAATCCACATAACTATTTTTCTAACGAATAAGTTTGCTTTAGTGCTTTCTTATTTGTGGGTCATCCTCCCAAGCCAAAGAGGAGCTCTTCATAATCTTTTGATTCAACATGTGTACTATCAATTAGTTTTTTCAACCATACCTACACTTAGTTTCTAATTTTCCTTTTCTCCATAATAATCAAGAAATTCATTCAAAGAACATGCATACACCTACACTCATTCATAGCTGAAATTAACATCCACTATTTTCACTAATGTTTTTTCATAACTAAAAGGACCTATCAAACCTCCACTATGTTTTTCCTTGATTAAATTATTATGTATTGAATCTATAAATATACTCAATTGTTATCCTTAAAATAACCATCCATCTTGAAAAAAATAATATATGCATGGTATTCTATTGCTACTCTCTGATTCTGTGCATGATTTCCATGCATTTATTAAATATTTATCATATTCATACATCTTTTTCATAAGATCAAATACTATGGCTTCCATTCTTAATTTAATCAAGAAAATAAATCTTTTACTTAAACATACAACTTTTTTTGATTTCCCACTCCTATACTCATATGCTTTAAAAAAAATTAATGTCTTTAAAGGAATTCAACCCATTTAATATTGTCTTTGATTCAACTTATGTTTATTATTAACGAATTATAGTGTTTTATGGTTTGTATAAAATAAAAATTTAGGCAACAAATAATGTATCCATTTATTTAGTGCTTGCATAATTACATATAACTACTAATAATAAACTAAATATTTTCACTTTACAATGTTTAACTTCTCACTAAAATATGTGATAGGGTTTCCTTCTTGACTCATCACTATTCGTTTTGTTGTGCCACTCACATTACAATCTACATGTTACATGAGCAAACTTTGATTCTTACCCATTAAGGGTAGGTATATCCTTATCACCACATATTCTATTGAGTTACATGATTTTAATTCACATATACAGTGAGGGCATATTGCTTACTTTCACTTCCACCACATTTCCATGCTATCACATCTAGTGCACACCATGGCTTGACATATGTTGTGGATTATCCGGATCCTTCCCATTCTTCTATTTTTGAAATGACTATTAAAATATTATTAAAAATAAATCATAAAATCAATAAAATAAAAAAACACTCAAAATATTCAAAAAATATAAAATATGGACTTGAACATGACATGATTACTCGATTACATTAGTCACATGTGTTATTTATCATATGTTTGGTAGATAGCATATTATTTTCATACACACATGTATTTCATGGTATATAAGTTTGATGTAGGACATACAAGTTACACATGTGCATATAGATGTTAGAATTTCCTCTATCCATGGTCATGCAAATACTGATGACACCTTATTTCACCTTATATATTATGTTGAGCTACCTAGATCACTTACACACGTCTTGATTATTACTCATATCTTACATAGTGCTACATGGATATACTATTATAATATCATGTTACATAGATATATATGGATGGATTATCATAGTATTTACTTCTTATATGTTCCATTGATTTTGTTACTTTCTTACATGATAGGATACTTTGAGTTTGTATATTGTGTGTGATAATTTTTCCTTGTTTGTGACATATTCATGCCCATTTAGTGTGGCTCTTGGCCTTATTTGATGTGACATATTTGATGTCCCTTGTTTGTGACATCTTTATGTCCCCTTGCATGTGGTTTTTGGCCTTGCTTTTTGTGAAAACTTCATATTGGCCTTATTATTATGCCCTACCACACACCCCATTTTATGAATTTAAATGGGGACCCACTATTATTTAAAAACCCTTATTCAAGGTCTTATAATACCCATATATCCTTGATATTTATTTTGATATGCATAAGTCTAAGGTTATGCTCAATGTCTAAAGCTAAATAACTCTTAAATTATGAAAATAAAAGTTTGGGCATTACTTTTGATTTATTTTAAACCTTGGGTTTTCATAATTATTCTTAAAAATAGACTTTTTCCTTTTTATGGAATAACAAAGCTAATGAGTCACACCCTAGTGTTTCTATGATTTTTTCATGTTCATAGGAATATTTACAAGGACTTACAACTTATTCAAGTTCGATCCCTACCTTTATTATGTCCCCAAAATTTCTAAATTCCAAGAACAAGACAAGTGGTAGGATCATGTCAATCAAAGTCCTTTGGATTTTATAAATTTTTTAAGTGTTCCAAAGTTTTCAAGCTCTGAGACTTGACAAATTAAATTATTTTGTTACTCAAAACTTACCATATTTTAACAATTTTTTTGTAACTTATCAACAGTGGGGTCACCATAGAACATCCACATGGAAAAACCATGTTTAAGTACGTCAAAGTCTACTTCATAGAATATTCTAAGTCATTCAAGTTCTTGGGGCCCTAAGACCACACCATACAGTGCAACTTCATGAACCTATAACCATGGATGGTTATAAAAAAGCTAATAGTCTAATGGATTTAAGCTTTTAAGTCTCCACAACTTTGAAAACTAGATATCACAATCTCATTAATCTAGATAATTTTGAAGAAATATCAAGTTAATGGTCCCATGGTTTTGTGGCATTGAGTATCCACAATCCTAAGATCACATCATGCATCAACATCCTAGCCACTCAGAGCCATCCTAGGGATTTACACACTTCATAAGTTCAAACAGTCATGGCCCTAAGTCTTTGAGTCACCACAACCCTATAATTATTCCAAATGGCTCAATTTTGTTAACTCACAACCCTAAAACATATAAATTAGGGTCAATAGGTTTCTCACCAATTGTATAATATTATAGATGAATAATTTGGTCTTAAAAATTAGGGTTACTATGACAAGACCCTGTTGAACATGGGGTAGCTCTAGTTTATAGTGAGGGCACACTTCAATTGGGGAGGGAAGATCAGATCCCACTATAATTTAAAGGTGGCCTAATTTAGAGAATGGGACCCCAAGGGGAAAGTTAGAATCTATTTTAATATCCTCAATAAATGGGGTGACCATTATATATGGTCACTAATAATATGAAAATTATGTTATTTTTTTAAATGCATCAGATGAATCAAAAGTCCAGACCCATATGAGGGATAAACACATGTCAATGATTGTTGTCCAATCCATTCAATATGACCTTGAGATTAATAAAGAGAAAAAAAATGAGATGGTGGAGTAGGGACAAATATCCTAGAGTCATAGTGGCCTCCAACATAGCCACATGACCCAATAGAATAGGACCAACCTCCCTTTGCTGCAAAAGAAGAGACAAATTTATTAGGAGAGTCCAAAGGTTAAAGGAAGGAAAACCTCCATATTAGAAAAGAACTTATCAGATGTCTTGCTAGTCCTCATCTAACCTCTACCTATATAGATGCTACATCACTTTGGGAAAAAATACTATAGTTAAGATGACTGTACCTCTTCTAGATGGACAAATAAGCACATTCTCTTGGGTACCTCTCTCTCTACTTACAATAATTACATATAAAATCTTTTTAGAGTTTTTATAAAGTGTTTTCTCATTTCTTCCATATACTCCTCCTTCCCCTCAGGCATCTCAGGTAAGTCCATCTCCATCCATAATCACCAATGAGGGAATATATCCTTAGATACTCCCTACTATACTAGTATCCTCTCTGTCCACTCTTCCCTTCACCATTGTTGTTCCACTCTCCATTCATTCATCATTACGTATATTAGTAGTTTATACTACTATGGCTCCTTCATTTGTTTCATCATCCCCCTCACCTCCTATTCCCCCCAAAGACACTTACAAAAGGAAATCAAGAGTCTTCATATCCTCCTTAAAAATCCAATAAGTAGAGAAAAAACCATCATTAGGTCTTGCTACTCCTAAAAGATCCCTTGAGGAAGAAACATATGAATAGGAGGATGTACATGTAATATCACTAATTGATTATACTACATATGAAGAGGAATTAAATGTAGAAACAATTAATGAACTTGATCAAAGGTTAAGTGAGGAGGGAGCCCAAGATGAAGTAGATGAGGAATCAAAATTAAAAAAGGAAGAATTAATAAGTTTAAGAAGCTTGCATGAAGAAGAAACTCCAATTAGGGCACTAGAACAACAGATCCTCACTGAAGAAGAAAGGAAAAATATTAATAAGGTAGTTTCTTCTCTTGATTCTTCTATTCCTATTATATATATCAGAGTTTAGAAATTACCTCTTGTTATTTTTGAGGCCACCATTCTATAGTTTAATTTATTTTTCTATTATTTCAACACCAACCCAAATGATGGATCTTAAGAAAAGAGTCTATTTTGAGAATTTAGTTTTAATTTCCATTTTTGATCATAAAGGGCCACTATTACCCCAAAATATTTAGCTCAATTAGAGATACCATTACTATAATCCACTCCATATAATTAACCATAATGACAATGTGAAAACTCAAGGACTGACTAAATATGTAGCAAAAGTCACCCCTTAGAGGGAAGCATCAGGATGGAAAAGAATTATTAAGCCAACTCTCCAATTCCCTATTCAAATAAGTGCTTTATTAAAACCTCAAACAATAACTCCATCTCTTATTATTACTCCACCCTCTTACTCTAAAGACCCAAGCCAACCATAAAAAGAAGGGGAACTTATTATGCCTCAATGGGTTAAATAATTATAAGGCCAAAGTGATGAGAGACAAAAATTGGTCATCATAAAACTACCTATATTCACCACCAATTTTTATAAAAAGAATGACACAATTTAGAGGGTAAAGAAGAGGAAAGTGGTGAACATAAATATAACGGAGGAGATATAATTTAAACAAATGGAAAAATTGTTTACCTTGGACAAAAATCTTAAAAATAATCCAAATTATCCTAAATAATATACATATGATTCTTTTATGAATTTGGCTATAGATGCTATAAAATGTATAGGATCAAGGAGGAAACACAATAAAAGTGATTGCAAAGATAAATTATCCATGCCCCTCAAGAAATTGTAGATAATATACAAAGTATTTACACAAGGTTTTATAATATTTTGAATAATATTCAAGTCTTTAGAGGTGAAAGTTAGCCTAACAGTGTGAAGGTGCTAAAACTATATAACTATAGTCATATAAAATACAAATTTTGGTTACTTAAGTATGGCTAAAGACACCTAATCCATAGGTCCTCCTACTTGCTTGCACAACCCTTTTAGTCTTTTCTTTCACTAATTCCCAATCATCCATAGCCTTCTAGACTTAACCCTTACAAATGTAAGCAACTCTTTTAGGCCCAGATCTATCCCCTAGGTCTCATTCCCTCTATATAATAGTGCCAAACTTGGATAGTAACACTAAAATCTAAGGTGTCCTATTTCTATCATTATTGTCCAAGTGTACTTTTGGTCCTAACAGTCATATTTTCCTAAATCCTTATCCTAATTCATGCCAGCCTTACATGAATTCATTTAACCCATGATCATTAATTTACCTATAAAAGGCCATTCAAAGTCCATTTAAAAGGGTTAACACTCATTTACAAGAGAAAAACAAGAATACAAGCAAGTACATTCAAGCACTTTTCCCTATTCTCTGCATATAACCTTCCAATATTATTTCAAGCTTATTCAAACCCTTACACAAACCCCTAGCCATTTTAAATAGACCTAGTTTCACATCTAGTTATATTTTCATACAAAATTTCACCAAACACTTCAATAGGAAAACTACATTAGCTTGATCCCTCCTCAGAGTATTGGTATGTAGGTAGTGTGCCCACACATGGGGTGTGAAGTGCATTTAGTGTATCCTTTAAACACTAAACCCTTCTCTCTCTTTCCCAAGCTAACATTTAAGTTTAAACACAAAGAGCTTAGAGGGATTTTAAGATTAAAATAGATGCATAATGAGCTTCACAGACTTCTAAGCTTCGATATTTCATGGATAGGATAACATAGACCTATTGAGTAGAACCTTGAAAACTCAGATCACCTAGAAAATAGTGCCAAAAAGGACTATAATGCTGAACAATAGGGTGTCCCACTTTTGGTGCTCTTGTCAAATCTAAAAATGAACTTTAGGATCTTGTTTGTGATAGCCTCCCAAGCCTATACAAAAATTTATAGACCCTAAAACATCTGTCTCAGTTAGTTTCTAGCTAAGTTTTATTTTCTCTCTATTATTACTATTTTTAGAAAAGGTAAAAATACAATATGTTTAAACAAACTAGTGGTTTAATTATTGCACATTATTTACTAATTTACCTTACTCAGACCTATTTATTTAATTATGAATAAAACTCCATTATTCTTAAAAATAATAAAACATTTGGTGAATCGAACTTAAAATTTTTACATAAAAACCCTAAAAACCCTAGGGTAAATTATTTTTGATTTTTTGCCATAATTTCTTGATTTTTCCTATGTTTAAAAATCATTAATCTATAAATTAATTTCAAAATTATCATATATTTTGTTAAAACCCTAGTTTGCACATATTAGGTCTTTTTTACATACAAACACATTCCAAGCACTAGGAAAAATATATTGCTAATTTTAGATATATTTTTTGATTTTTCCTAATTTTTTCAAGCAAAATTCTACAAATTTTATATAAATTCATATCAAAATTTTAAAATTATCATATTAATTAAAAAAAAATCATTCAAACACCCTAGTTGCATCAACTATCTCCTAGTTATTTTCCAACCATTTTCTAAATTTTATATTGCATACTTAGCTTAGAAATTCAATCTAAATTACAAAAATTCATAGAATTTTTCACAAATATTTTTGAAAAAATGCCTAATTACATGTACTAGCTCCTATTTTGCTTCTTGAGGTATCATCTTACATGTTTTGGAGTTCTGTATCCTTTCTATGTATATTCTAGTTCCTTGTTTAGATTATATTAGCTTAATCTTTTCTACTATTATCCAAGTTATTTTCCTTATGCCACCTAAGTTGCTTGCATATCTTCCTTTGAGATGAAGTGTAAGAATTAGTGGCAATCCTTCTAAATTTACCCAGATTCTTGTGACTCAACCATATATCATGGATAAACAACCAACTTAGGTTCTAGTCATAGATTCTACACATCCAAATTACACCAATTTTAATGAGAATAATTTTGACAAAGAGAATTATGAAAATAGTCATGATGATGTACACACCAATGTTCATGCTCCACCGCATTGGACTACTGATCCACTTCTACCTATTATTGATAATGAATTTGTCCTCAACAAAGATTTGATTTTACAAAGTTTTAGAGACAGACTCAGGGAACAACCTTGAGATCATACTCTTATCTTGAAATCTATCTTGGAAATTAAAAAGGCTAAGAAAGTTGAGTCTTCTCAAACCACAGAGCCACCAGTTACAAATGACACTATGTGGGAAACTATATCTCAACAACCCCCTATATTATCCCAACATTCTTCTATGCCTTTAGTTATAACTAGTACATCCCTATCTCCTGATGTGGTAGGCCTTGTGTAAGAGATAAGATTTCTTCAATATAAGGTGTAACATATTGAGCAAGGTATCTCTAGACCTACACAAGCATTAGATTCTTTTGCTTTACTACATATACCATTGGCACATGACATTGCTTCTACACCCTTTCCATAAGGTTTTGTTTAATCCAAGCTTACTCTTTATGATGGCAAGGGTGATCTAGAGACACACTTGAGAGATTTTCATGTAACATGCTTAGACTATGTACCTAATCACTAACTACTTACCAATCTATTTCCATAGAGCCTAAGGGATTATGCTTTACAATGGTTCTATAGTTTACCAAATTAGTCTATTCATGCATTCAATCTTTAGTTGACATGTTCTTAGCATAGTTCAACATTAACATTGGTGATAAGGTTTCATATCCTCAAATTGTTAAATAGAAATAATGACCAAATGAGCATCTCGTAAACTATGTTCTTTGGTATAAGATCATCTTGGATAAGATGACTAGTCCCATGGTAGATCAGGAGTTACAAGACCTCTTCAAATAGAGTCTTCTCCTAGAACTTCATGAATCAATTATGTTCAAACAATTCTCTTCCTTGACTAAATTGTGTTATACACTAAAGGAAAGAGAAGTGAAACTCATTTCAATGGGCAAACTCAAGTATATAAGCATTCTACACACAACTAATAGTAACAAAAAAGTCCCATACAAGGTCAAGTTCAAAGATACAAAAGGGCATAATCAACCTACAGTAAGTGTAGCTTCAAAATCTCTTCAATGTATAGTTTTATCAACACCCCTTCAATGTACTTTCTCACATCTTCTAGTTCCTCCAGCTAGGGTTTTACAATAGCTTTTAGATTGTAATATCATACGTCTCCCTCTTATTTAGGAAGTTGATCCAACTGAACCTATTCCTAAGGGATATAATTAGTAGGCATTTTGTGACTACCATATGGAACTAAGCCACACTACAAATAGATGCATCAGTTTGAAATATAAGATACAAGACTTGATAGATGATAACCTACTTGATCTTGGTACTTTAGTTGAGCCTCCACAAGTAAAACCAACATAGGATAAAGCTTTGAAAATATTCTCAAATCCATTTATATAGTATTTAAAATAGGATATAGGGGACACATTAGGGGTTCACTATGCATATCATGCACATCCACCACCAGTTACATACCAAGTAGTTACATACCAGACACCTTCAATTGAGTCACATCCTTTGAGTGGTATGATCAGTGTGCATGATTCTATAGTTCTAGCTAGACCTTTGATATCCTTCTTAGATCAAGAGATTGTGGAGGATAATTCAAATTATAATGCATTCTTTATTAGATCACATATTTATAATCAACCCATTTATAATGTTCTCATTGATAATGTTTCTAGTGTCAACATGTGCACTATTACATTATTACAGAATTTGGGCTATTCAGAGTAGGATATCACCCTAACAGATATAGTTATCAATAGATTTAGTTGGCACATACAGAGTTCATTGGGTGAGATTGTAATTCCTTTATAAACTGGTCCAACACATGTGACCAAACATTTCACTATAGTTCCCAGTATATGAGTTTTTGATATGTTACTTGGTCACCCATGGATTCAAAAATTTTGAGTAGTACCATCTACAATTCATAGATGCATGAAATTAATTCATGTTGATCAAGTTATTACAGTTGGTGGAATTCTATATGAGTTACCACTACCTACTTCATAGCCATCTACCTTACAGTCACCAGTTCTAGCTTCTCCACCAGTTTCAATTTTCCAACCAGTTATAGTTCTTCCTCTGATACAAATTTAGACACAACTGACAAATCCATCACTAGTATAGAGGGTTCATACACCTCCACACCTTTCAAATTTTAGATAGCTTCCAGCTATAGTTTTCACACCTAGAGTAGTTTCATTGAGATCTCATGGGTATACACATAAAGCACATGTTCAGAGAGCTTCTTTTACTTATAGATGGGTCCCTAAGATCCATATAGTTACATCTAATTCTCAAAGTTACAATGGGACCCCACAATCAGTTTATACTTCACATATTTTAGATCATCTACAACATATATAGCTTTTAGAGCCACAGTCTCAACGTTTTCATCATGCTTCACATTCATGCACAATTTCACTCTTTGATACAAGAAACCATGATAGGCAATCTCACATGAGACTCATCAGTTAGTATCATCCTATCATAGCCTACTTGTACACAATATATTCTACTTGATTATACATAGCTTATACAAAAATATCAAAAACATTAAAAAAAAAGTCAAAACACCAAAAATATTGTGATTGTATGCATCATCCATGATTTACATTGCTACTACTATGTTAGACTTATATTTTTTGTTTCATGATATTATATGTCAATTTATCTACATTACCATACTTTACTTGATCTTATTTGAGTGTGTACAGTAATTTATAGATCCTTGATTGCTTCACTCTACCCATTGAGGGGGCATCCTACTTCTACATTCGAGACACACATCAACATACATATTCTCACTAGGGCATCTTCTACATGACTAAACCATCTAGGTTATGTCATTATTATACCACACACTCTAGTTATCATGTTGACATACATTACTTACTAGATTACATAGATTACCACATCAACACTCACTAGTACTTTGCACTTGTGTATTTCCTAGCATATACCTAGTCTTGTACTAAACATGTCTTGCATACTTTCACTCTTGATTTGGTTAGTTAGATGTGGTCGTACCTTTATAGTTTTTACATGCTTTCCTTTCTTACTTTACATAGCTATATTTGATTTCATTTCTAGTTCTAGTTTTGTTTCTTATGTGTGCCTTAGGACATTTGCCAATGTCCTTTACTTCTATTTGTGTATGTGTACCTTTGGACATTTGTCAATGTCCCTTATTTTTACTCTTTTATGTGCCTCTGGCCCTCATGACAATCTTTTCTTATTTCAAATTATATGTGTATGTGGCATTTAAATATGCCTTATATGCTTGCTTTCCAGTTTGAGTGATATGTGCCCATGTCCCTTGTTTGCGTAGCCCCTTGGCCAACCTTGTATGCTTCTTGCTTCTTGATTATTGATTTGTATGTTTGTTGCTTGATTACCTATCCTTTTTTACAACGTCATGATCCATATCATGCATTTACCTTACTTTCTCAGATGCCATGACGGACATCATGCTCCATCCCTCCAACTAACAACTAACATCTAACATTTCCAGTTCTATTTCAGTACATTGCACATGATTTTACATTATTATATCTATCTAGGCATACCCCTATTGATATAAAAATATCTAAATATAAACATTGTTATATCTAAAGATATATTATCAAATATCATTGCTATATCATGTATCTATGCAACATAATACACTTGTAGGACTCTTTTATTTTGAGGGTAGTCATTGTAGGTTCAATCATTCCTACCCTCAGAAGAGGAGGAAACAAATAGGAGTTTTGTCACATAGATCAAAGTTCCTAACAATAAAAATAACAACATATAGATCACCCAATTCATAATCTAGAGGTCAAACCAGTCAGAACAAAACAAAAATAGTGACAATTCTAGATCAACAACTAGTTTTAGCATAGGACAACAGAGTTAGAAATGGACAACAATGCCAAACACAAGGGTGTCCTAATTTTGGTGCTATTTTATAGGTATAAAAACACATAGGTTTTCTAGTAACAAGCAAAAATTTCAACTCAGCTATAGTTTTTGCACGTCTAGATTAGTCAGAATCAATAGTTTCAGTATAATTTTCTTAAGAAATCTAGATATAGTGGGGTATCATGTGTGGCATGATGGCTCTCACTTCTAGTTTTATATTATTTAGTTGACATAAATTCCAAATTAGAATCCATGTTCTAAACACTAATGATTGGGGGTAATGTGCATGACACATTGGTCTTCTTTTGATTTTGAGTTCAGTTTATTACCTAGGTATTCTCAGTAGTTGCATGATTTACTCCATCTACAGGTGGTTGACATATTTTTCAAGTTGAAATTTCATACAAGTTTAACTTATTGAGTACTTGAGTAAGCTTTCAAATAAGCCTAGTGAATCAATTTTAGAGTGTCTTTCATACAGTCCTAATCTCCATCTTTTGGAATGGCCAAGAGTGGCCTAGTTTTCAGCATAAATTTGGCTATCCATGCCACATTACCAGATTTTTAGAACATCCGTGGGCTCCATGAGCCATATCATATGCCATCTATTCTATACTGGTATCACCTCATAACTTCACTTCATTGGGAAATGATGGAGCTAAAAGGATAGCCTTTATATTCTTAAGCCACCTATTCAAAGGGATTGGACACACAGTTTAGACATTGATTATCAGATGCATGCTCATGTAAATTCACTTAGTAGGTGATGATGGAGCCAAAGGGATAGCCTTTGTATTCTTGAGCCACTTTTTGGAGAATTGAGCACTCAAATTTGTTCATGATATAACTTTTGGTACAACATCATCCAACACAAACCAACATTACTCAGTCTTACTCAGGATCAGAATAGGTTTTGTATTGGTTCATATACTCGGTGAGGTGTCTTCATTAATTTCTCTTCATTTTTATTTTACTCAACTTTTGTATGTTCTTGTTTTATATCACATATAATAAGAAATAATCTACTCTTTGTTTCATTTCATAGATTCACACTTGTACAATGTGCTCTCTATGCAATATCCAACATTACTCAGCATCACACAAGCTTCATGGGCTTCAACTTTATAGGTAAGTTCAGGTACACTTTCTATTTTTTTCCTTTATCTTAGCATTTCACTTTACTACATCACTAAAATAAAGGGAGGAAAATGTAGTCATAGAAAATGTAAAATTTAGTTACTTGAGTATGGCTAGAGACACCCAATCTATAGGTCCTCCTACTTGCTTGCACAACCCTTTTAGGATTTTCTTTCACTAATTCCCAGTTATCCATAACCTTCTAGAATTAACCCTTATAGACCTAGGTATCTATTTCAGGCCTAAATCCATTCCCCTACATCTCATTCCCTCTAGACAACAACACCCAACTTGGATAGGAGCGTTGAAACTTAGGGTGTCCTATTTTTGGTGTTGTTGTCTAAGTGTACTTTTAACACTAATGGTCATATTTTATCAAATCCTTGTCCTAATTCATGTTGGCCTAACATGAATTCATTTAAACCATGATCATTAATTTACTTATAAAAGGCCATTCAAAGTATATTTATAAGGGTTGACATGTATTTATAAGAGAAAAACAAGAATAGAAGCAAGTACATTCAAGCACTTTTACTTATTCTCTGCATACAACCTTCTAATATTATTCCAAGCTTATTCAAACCCTTACACCAGCCCCTAGCCATCTAAAATACACCTATTTTTGCATCTAGTTGCATTTTCATACACAATTACACCAAGCACTTCAATGGGAAAACTACATTAGCTTGATCCCTCCTCAGAGTATTAGTATGTAGGCAGTGTGCCCACACACAGGGTATGAAGTGCATTTATTGTATCCGTTACACACTAACCCCTTCTTTCTCTTTCCCAATTTGCCATTCAAGTTCAAGCATAAAGAGCTCCTAGGGATTTGAAGATTAAAATAGATACATAACAAGTTTCATAGACTTTTGGGCTTTCATATTTCACTGATAGGGTAACATAGACCTATCAAGCATAACCCAAAAAACTTAGATCACCTAGACAACAAAACTAGAAAAGGACTATAGTTCTGAACAACATGGTGTCCCACTTTTGACACTCCTATTTAATCTATAAATTAACTCAAAGATCTTATTTGTGATAGTCTCCCAATCCTGTATATAAATTCACAGACTTTACAACATCTATCTCAGTCATTTTTTAGCTAAGTTTGATTTTCTCTCTATTATTACTATTTTTAGAAAAGGTAAAAATATAATCTATTTACACAAATTAGTGGCTTACTTATTTTGCATTATTTACTGATTTACCTTACTTGGACCCATTTACTTAATTAGGAATAAAACTCCATTATTTTGAAAAATAATAAAATAGGAACCAATTAAAATATTTTGAATATAGACTTAATTTCCTGGTTCAGTGTGCCAAAAATAGTGCATTCAATCATTTGAACCTAATGTATGCCCAAGATCTTGCATGGACCTTAAATTATGTAATTTCAAAGAGGGATGGTGCCTTTAATTGGTATACACAAATGAATGTTTTGATAGGGCATTTTTTAAGCCATGAAATTGAGGGATTGGAAATCTTGAGAGACATGAGGGTCATCGATGTGATAACCTCTACTAGGCATTTAGTAAATAGATTAAATTTTGAAACATTTCTCAAAAAAATATAAAAAACTTTAAGTATCTTGAAGGGACTATCTACAAGACTAATTATCAGATCCTACAGATAATAAAATTTGCCAAGGCTATAGTGAAAAAGGCTACATCCCTTTGAGATGAGTTTAAGAGCTTAGAAGCAGAGCATACGAGTTTGATGGCTAAAGACATTAAAGTATTTAAAAATCCCTTGTTGATATTTGATTTTATTAATAAAGAGTTTGAGACTGGACATGCATTATTTGAGAAGCCCAAGGATGTAGAGGAAACATCATGGTTATTAAATAAGCATACAATTAACTAAAAGTGTTTCCACGTTGTCACATGGTCACTATTTTTTTGGATATGTAGTAATACATACTCTAATAGGGTCGATTTTGATTCTTCAAGGGTATATAATGTCTACTTCTATTTTTATATCTATCACTCAACCATTTTCCTCTTCTACCAGTGCCACATCAACACCTCCTTAAATATGTATATGTATTTGCATGTTTATGTTTAGATTGGGACTAATGGTTCCAAATTTATTTGGTATAATATATATATATATATATATATATATATATATATATATATATATATATAATTTTTTCTAGGGAATTCTATTTATGTATACACTTTTATACATGAATGCTTTGCATGATTTTGACACATAGTTATATTATTGAAAGATGTACATTTATACTTTACTTAGAGAATGAGGCATCCCCTCCCCAAGCATATATACATTTGTATCCTTCTTATCCCAAAGGGAGGAGAATCTTGGCTATTAAGATAAATAGGAAATTCTAAGGATTATTTTGTAATTTATCTTGATGTGAAAATCTAGTTCTTCTCCAAACTTGTGAATCTTGTAAAAAGTTACATCAAAATGGTATCTTAGTATTTTGGTTACGAATGAATATTCTTTTAATATAATTATTCATATTATGCTATTAATAATTTGAATTCTTTTTGAATAATAATCATAATCTCCCTTTGTAGATGTGCAATTATAATAATACATATGCAACAACCTTTGATTATATATGATAAGTTTATTATATTCTTGTTCCCTTGGAATCTTAACTATTTTTGATTATTTATATACTTACAGTAACTTTTAACAAACATTGGTTCTTGGTTGCTTGTCCAACCCTTAGTTTAAGAGCCAACTTAGAAAGGTTTCATCTTGTTCAGTCCATAGGCCTTCATTTTTGTCCTACCTTTATTGATTTTTGAGTTTATTTTGATTAGGCTCACCTTAGGTTATATCCATAATTAATCCACCCTTATCAAATAGATTAGATTCACATCATATCTAAACCATCTATGGTAAACAACTACTTCTCTCATTGCTAGTCCACTAATAGGTTATTTATAAAACCCAACACCTTGAAACTTGTGCCTTAGAGCAAATCTTTTTCACCAATCCTAAAATTTTATAGGTTTCCTCATAAAGTTCCCTAGTGTTTATAAAACCCACATCAACACTTATGTATGGAACTAAAACTTGAGCTTATTGACATTTAATGATGCCATGATCTATATCATGCACTTTAATTACATACTCTTATTCAATGATCCTAATATTACATGGTTCATTGATACATCGATGTATATATCACACATATATGCCCTACATTACATATGTTACATACAAACCTTGATTAACACATATACTAATATGATGGAATAATCTCCACATGTTCACATGATTATACATGATGATATATTTGTACATGGCATGGTAAAATTAACTCTTATTTTGAGATGAATGACTTTAAAGACACATCAATCATCTAAAAAAGGGGGCACTATAGTGGGCTTGTCATTGAGACATTAGCCTTCATGATTAAAAATTTAGATCAAAATATAAATTTCATAGATTCAAAATAGTTTAGATATTAGATGGTTCATTTACATGACATCTATTACAACATCACTATAGATTATGGGCACATATGCCATGCATATCCACTCACTTTATAGAAATTTGAGCACAAATTCATATACGCTTGGGTGAATATGCATGGGCATATTTACGTAAATTATAGGAATAGGATTACATGTTTTCACATACATAATAATATAATTTACATTTGAATGACAAATGGTTGTAATTAAACTTGACACTTATCAAATCTACGGTCATGATGGGGGCATGAATATTTTTCAATCCCTTTAGATCATGTATTTATTCTACATTGATCAAAATTGAGTGAAACTATACAATCAAACCTATGTTCATGATTAAGGCATGAAATTTGTTCATTCCCTTTCAACAATACATTTTGTTTACACACCAGGATTGAACTTGAACAAAACTATACAATTGAATATATAATTCATATATAGTGGTTGATTCTCTTTCTTTGAGTTAACCCATCATGTGATTCCATTTTTACTTGTGTAGTTATTCAGATTAGTACATAATGTACTTATCTTCACATTTATGAGGGTTGGGACATGTTTTCTTCCCAAACCAAGAGCATACAAAATTACACAAATTTGGGGCATAATCACCATAACTTTCCACATGCTTTAGCAAGGAAACACAAGTTTCTCCAATGCTTCAACAAGGAAGCATCATCTCTAATAATTTGCAAGGGATACATGGTATTCACCAACACATAAGTGTACTCTTTTCCTTTTTTATTTAAAATTTCATCAATTAGTTTTAGATTAAGTTTGTTAGTTGATAGACATGAACTACATATGATTGTAGGGTTTTATATTAAGTAACTTGCATAATTGGAGATTCATACCAAAGACAAAGTGTGTTTTACACATTCAGGTACATCTTATCCTTATACTCTAAAAATTCCATTACTATAGTAAAATGGGGAATTTTTAGATGCTAAAATATGGTATTATGATAATTAAAATCTTGACAAAAATTTACCATGCATGACTTGAGCACATAAACATGGTCCTAAGTGGCCATTCTCTCACACTTACATGCTATCCTATAAATTTGACCATTTTGTTATGCTATTACACACTTACGAGCATCTCATTGTCTTTTTAAAACATAATAAATATCATGTACAAACATATCTATACTTAAATTCCATTCATTTATAAACAACTCAATTTGGTCAATTTCAAACAATATCACTAGTTGAGACTGACTTGATCTAGTTAAAACTAACCCTCTCCCAAAAATAACAACTTTTAAAATCAAACCTTTTCATAAGGTTGAACCATTATCATAGCATGTAAATGGAATGATAAATTAACCAATTAGACTCATATTATAACAAATAGGGCTCTCATTCAAAAGAAACTTAAAACTTATTTGGTACACATCTTTATAATATTGCACATTTAGAAAATATTCCCTATTCTTTAAAAATTGTGAATATATCACTAGGAATAATCATAATTCAAGTTTTAAGCATTTTAAATCCAATTCAAATCAAGCATTGTTAAGTATCAAAGCTGAATAATTATATATATATATATATATATATATATATATATATATATAAATATAATAAAGGATCACAAATGCATGATCACACTAGGTGGGAAAACTATGTGGTTTGATTTCTCTCATTCCCTCATTTACATATAGGCTAGTACCAACCAACACATTTTAGTATCAATTAGAAATACTAACCTAGATCAACGAAATTGACCCTATATAAATTAAAGTATAATTCTTGAACTAGATGAATCGCAAGCTTGCTTTAGTTTGATTTCCACTTTTAGTATATAGTCATAATTAAACAGTCAACCAAAAAAGCTAGATAATCATTCCTTTGTTGTACTTAATATATTTATCACATGTCACTTATCAAGTCATTTTAATCATTTTTAGTATTATACATTTAGATGTGTGCTTGAGTGGCATATCTTAATACATGAATTATACATAGTTTTTATCCTATTAGGGTTACAAAACCAAATTAGGGTAAATTAATTTATAAATTTAAGTAAAAATTTTCAAAAAAATTCAAACATTAAAAACATATCATGAGCACTTAACTACTTACAATATTTGGCATGTGTTTAAGGTATCAACTATATGTTATGGTTGGAATCTTAGCATGAATGTGCACAAAAACTTTCATTTTTCACTAAGTGAAGCTACATGTTTAAATTATTTTATATTTTAATTCATACATGTATTTTAATCACATCCCCACATTAAAGTGGGGGCATTATGTAGACACCTAAATTTGGCACAAGACCTTTATTCTAAGTATTTTATTCTTAGTTTACCTTATTTGGAAAACTTGTACATTTTGGCTTATTTTTAGGACTACCCTAACCCAAAAATAGGTCTACACCTGGTCCAATATGCTTAAAATCATGTCATCACTTATCAAAAAGGTATTCATTAACACTTATAGACTATTTCTCACCTATTACCCAACCCTACCTAAAAAATAGAGTTAGAATCATCTTCTAAACAGACTTGACCATTGTATGGATCTATCTTGGACAAACCTATACACTCTAAGGGTTTTTTATTTTTATTTTTATGGGCTTGTAATCCCATTACCATGAATTATGTGCCTTTACTCTTGATTTTATCCATTACTATAGCTAACAAGTGTTCTTAAGTTAATCTAGATCAACCAATATATACAAAGTCTAACCAAGCCAATTATCATCTAGAGTAAGTATAAGACATCTCTAAATATCAAGAGCCAAGTTAGATACAAGGTCAAGTCTAGATCTAAGCATGACTCAAATCAATCTTCACTGATTCTCATATACTTGTGAAATTATCATTCTATCTTCATCTCTCAACATTTCCATTGTGCCAAAGGAGGGTATTAGATTACATGTAGTTGCATCATCACTTTTAGGGAAGAGGAGGTCCATAAAACCTCACTTGACCTATTCTATTCACACATAGATGGAAACATAGTTAGATGTCTTAATTAATATATGCCTTAGATCACATAACCAACAAAAATAATAATGAAATTTATTCTAAAATGCAACAACACAAATTATATCTTCATTTTATCTCAACAATAGAAATTAAAAATCATTGAAATAATAACACGACTTAGATATTCATTTGATTTCAATAATAGGATTAAAAAATCACAAAAATAACAGAAAAAAAATCTCATAATAAGATGTTTACAACACTAGATGTGTAGATCTCTAGTTGCTAGCTCGTAGTCTTTGCAAGTATAGCTATCTCAAAATAAAATCTCATATCTTCTCTCCCCAAAAGGTCTTTTTAAAAAAGTGTAGGGAATGATTATAAATATACAATAATCACCTACTTAAATTAATTTCTTTACACCCACTAACAACATTTAACACAACTTAGTACACCAAAAATATTAAATGCCTAATATAATTCCAAGGCATCATAACACATTACAACTTAATGCATCATGACACACTACATCACATGAAATATTAAATAAATCCTTAATAGTATCCCATGTTTAAAGGAATTAAATGCAATGGATACATCCTATAACATGCCATAAGGACATATGTGCCCATACCAAGCTATGCATGAGACAAGACACATGAGAGTCCCAACCTCACAAGGTTAAGTTACAAGAGTTTTCAGCTAAAACATTTAGCAAAAAACCCTTGTGCCATGATCTTCATATATGTTAAGAAACTTATCTCACATTATTGCAAGTTATCCAAGTTATTTGTAAATAAATGCAGTAATTTAATGGTGAAGAACTAACTCTTGAAAGAACAATAATCAACTTTACTACTTTTATTGAAAAGAACCAACCTATGCAATGACATGAATGAAAATGCTAATGTTCTAGAAGATGTCATCAATTTCTAAAATTTATTTACATATATCCACATGGATACAATTACAAAAAATACCAACATCAATTATTTATCAAAGATTCACAAGATTATTCAAATAAACAATAATTAAAATTGAATTCAAAAACATATACATGGAACATTACAAATAATAAACATATATGTACTCATAGGCTAAGTAAAACTACATAAAATAAACACATACTCAAAGGTGGGAAAACACAACATAACAAGGATTACACAAAATGCATGATTTAATCAAACTTACAAATAAAGACATAATCTTAATATGACATGTAAAATAATACTTTGCCAAAATTTTCTAAACTAACACATTTTTAGTTGATGCAAGATTATAAGTGAACTTAGATTCTCCTGCAAAATACACCCTTGGTAACAAAAGAAACACGAGCTTATACTCATGTGCCTTATAATAGGTCTAATAATGGTATTCCTTATTTTTTAACTTCTAATGAACTTATCCATGTCACATATTCAATTCTTCAACCTTTCCATTTTACTATATATTTTTAATATTCTTTTCTACATGTAGTCTTTCCAACTCGTGTGTCAATCACTTGTTCCACTTCATCATTTTTTTTATGGCATCTACACTATCTAATCCACTTATTTAGAGTTTTCATTTCCATTTTCACTAATATGTCCTTCACAATATGGATGCAAATCATCCACATTGAAAATAGGTAATATATCAATCTCTTTAAGTAACTATATCTCATATTTATTCTTCACAACTTTTGCAACACTTAGCATGGTTCAATCTTATTCCATTTCAACTTATCATAAGTTACTTTTGGAAATATTTCTTTCCTAAAGTTTGCTAAGACCAAATATCTAAACTTATATTTCACTTCCCTTCTCTTCACATCTATATTCTATTTTTATTGTACACTAATTTTCTCCAACTATTCATGTACTTAAGTATTTCTTGCATATGCTCTTAAAAATCCTGTACTTTAGCAATTTTTTGTTTGCTCACTTTTGATGTTGTGTATCTCCACAAATCCTCTTGGACTCTACCCATAAATAATCTAAAATGGTGTCTTTCCTATACTCTTATTCACTAAATTATTATATGTAAAATTATCTTATACTAAAATATTATCCCATGTTCTTGGATTACATTTAATTAAACATCTATTTTCCCCTATTTTGGATTAGTTAACCTTGATAAGATAGAAACTAATGTATTATTTATATTTTATGAAATATTATAATTAAACACTAATATAAATGTAAAAGACTTAAAATAATTTGACACTTACACTTACTAAATATGGAAAGTACTAAGAGGGATAAGATATTTAGGGTTTATTATACTGTGCAAGTTTGAGATGGAAAGCATAGGTAAATAAAATTAGGAAAATGGACTATGAGTCACTTAGATTAGGCATTGGGGTTTTGGGATCACATCAACAATAACATTAGACTCTAGTTATTACTATCAAATTATAGACTCTCAACTTGATAGTTTTTATGTGTTGATCTTCCTCTTATGTTTCAATGCAATCTATTGTGAATGCTTATCTTATATCTTTATGTGTGATCCCAAGGTCTGAATATATGTGCAATACCCATAAATATATCTCCTTCTATTAGAACTCTAGGTCATTATTGACACTAATTTTAGGCTTGAGAATGGGTAAAAAGGTGGATTAATTTGATTCCAACCAATCCTCATTAAATAGTTTAGTGCTTCCTATATATCCAATACTCTAAAGAGGGAAGTCAAACTACATATAGTTTTCCTTGTTAAGTGAATGTGTACAATAGTGATCCTTGAATGTATGCAACCTATAATATAAATTTCAATAATTTGAGAATGAAAAATTTGACTTGGATTTGATGTGATTTAGACTTGGATGGGACATCTTGTGATTAATGGAATAATTGGAAAGAATAGGATACTGCCTTTGAATGTGCAAATATTTGAGTATGATTGATAAGTGTTTTCTAGATGGGTAATGGGATTAGAAATATTTTGAATTTATATGAGATTATTTAGGTAATTTATAACATAATCAACATGAAAAATGTATTGGATGACCCATAGGAATGATTTAAATTTTAAATGTAACTATTGCTTGGTGGAAGATAAAATTATCAAGTTTGGATAGTATCAAAATTCTAGTACCGTTTAAGTTTTATGGTTCTATTTGGGAGACATGAACACTGATATGATGATCTATATATGTTTGAATATGATCATTGGCTAGTTTTTCATAGATTGGGGTAATGTTTTTAGGTGATCGATAATAACTAAAGAGGATAAAACCCATAAAAAGCATGTGAAGGTGAAAGAATGGATAATAATAGTCATATATATATGCACAAGTAAATTAGGGTGAAGGTAAATCAAAACTAAAATTTACAATTATACAATACCATATTTTATTATCTAAAAATTCCCCCATTTTATTATAGTATTGAAATGCAATATTAATACAAGAATAAAATGACAAAGAGATGTACTGGAGTGTGTATAACACACTTTATATTTTGGAGATGCTCTGAATGTGTATCCACTCCAAACAAACATGTAATGAACATGTAGTAATAAATGTTCCTAAAATGAAAATATTAAATGAATTAATTGAAACTTTAAAATTGAAGAGAAATAAATGAATACACATGTAAGTGGGTGATCAATGTTGCCTTGTAACTTGTTAGAGATGATACTTCCTTGTTGAAGCATTAAAGACTCATGATTTTCAATGAAGCATATGTAAAATAGTTCCTCTCATTGACTCATGAAAGCTTAAGTATCTATTACAATCATACTAATACACCCCCCTTTTGAGGTGAAGGATGTATCTTGTGAGTCACTTATCTCAAAATAAAGAGTTAATTATATAATGTTTAGTATAATATGTAATCATGTCAACATGTAGAGAATATGTCATCATAGTAATGAATGTATCATCAAATAATGATTTAAAATTATATAATATAAGGCATATAAGTATCATGTCAAGATAGATATAGAAATTAGGCATGTAGTAGTAACTAACATTGAATAAAATTATCTAGTAAAAGAGATGCATGATGTGAATCATGGAATTACACACATATGGGGAGCTATGTGATATAGATCAAAACACTCACAAACTTAAAAAACTTATCAAGTTTAATAGACAATGTAATGGTCATGATGTGCACAATAGAATTACATGTAATAACACTCAATGTCACACATAAGGCCAAGGGGAATATAGAAGGGATATTAAAATGCCACATAATCAAGGCCAAGGGATGCAAATAAGGGACAATTGAATGATGCAAAAAAGGCCAATAGCCATAAATAATGGACAATAAATGTTGTACACAAAAATCAAAATAACACAATAAATGGACAATAAATGTCACACACACAAGGCCAAGGGTTATAATAAATAAACAAGAAATGAGTATCCTATATGAAAAGTGAAAACATAAATCGAGCATATAACAAGTAAGCTCATATATACTATCCCAATATGTCAATGTCACAACATAATAAAGTAACGTATTTATGGAATCTGGAACTATATAAAGTATAAGTAATATCAAGACATGTGTAAGTAATCAATATAACTCTACATGGTAAATTCCAAGGTCATAAAAATATATAATATGTATCAAAGTAACATGTGGAATAATATGCCCCTAATATTGGCATGGCCTCTGGGAATAGGAATTTTCATCATCTATGTATTCATGTATCATGTATTTATGTATGTCCTACATGTCACTCATGTATAACATTAAATCCACATGTATATAAAATGAGACATATAATTTACCAAACATGTGATAAATAACATATGTAAATTATGTAATTAGAAATCATGTCATTCTTAGGTCATTATTTTTTATTGTTTAAATATTTGAATATTTTTGTTATTTTGATATTTTTGTATTTTTATAATTTTTAGGGTGTGGATAACACTAACCAATGATCCCATCAATGGGATGCTCATATTAGGTGCATGTATCATATGGTACAATGGTCACTTTTCATGAGTGAAAAGGGCCATATGTAGGTGAAACTATATTTGAATTTGAATCTAAAAAATTATTTTGTGTTGTGTTATAACCCCAATCATCATCACTTATAATATCCTATGTGTGACAAATAACTTGAGGGTGCAATGCATCATGTGAATTTTTTTATATACTTAGAAAAACATGCACTTATATTCACTTTGAAACATGATGGAGTCAATAACTACACTCTAAGAAGTGGAGTAAATACTGTTTTTCATGAGTCCTAAATGACTCTTTTATGTAATGGGAACTAGATTACTAATCATCTAGGAAAGTAAATTCCTCTCCTCTAAAATATCTACATAGAATGAACATGAGTAGTCTGTATAATTTATTATATAGCATCTGTATAAATAGGTGTGATAACTACTTCTATATCATAATTATAAATAGGTGTAATAACTAAGTTTTTATAATAATCCTAAATAAGTTTAATAACTAATATGGTGGTGGTGCAAGTGGAGAAGGAAAATGTTGACTAGCTCCATTTTCCAATGCATGATGGGCATCTTACCTCTTCTAGTAGAGACAACATGGACCTTGAAATATAATAGAAATTATGGGTGCATAATTGGGGTAGGATGGTGGTTGTTACAACCTCAAAGTCTAAGTGGAGTAGGAAAAAAAGGAGTCATGCATTCCATTTATCACCTACTATGACAATAAGCAATTTATATTTAATATTACAATAGTATGAAAAGAGAAAGGCTTGATATTGTTCATTAGTTATTTTTGCCTTATTGTAAAAATATTTGATCCATGGAATTATATATTTGTTACAAAATTTGCATATCAAAGGAAAACATGTAATGATGACAATCATAGCTAGAGTCAAGAGATAAAAACTATGTACATCCATTATATACATGTGTAATTTGTGATTTCAATCAAAAATTAGGTTTAAAAATGAAAATTTAAGGCAAAAATATAAAAAACCTATAAAAAGAGAAGAAAGCCTAAGGGTACCTAGGGTTTGGCAATGTTATTTACAAAACTATGTTCATCAATATGTTTTACTCTATTTTGGATCAGTAAAATCTAATAAGATATAAACTAATGTATAATTTAGATTGTATGGAATATTAAAATCAAGCATTAATATAAATGTAAAAGGTAAAAAATAATTTGACACTTGAACTTACTAAATATAGAAAACACTAAATATTGACATTAAATTTAGGCTTTAAACATAGGGGAAAAGGTGGTTTGATCTGATCCCAACCACTCGCCAGCGAATATATGAGTGTTGTCTTCATATCTAATACTTTGAAGAGGGAAGTAAAACTACATGTAGTTCTTCCCATTAGTTGAATGTGTATAATAGTTTTCCTTGAATGTATGAAAATTGTAATATAAATTTCAATACTTGGAAAATGACAACTTTGACTTGGGTTTCAGGTACTTTAGACTTGGCTAGGACATGCTCCTTGTGACTAATGGCATAATTGGAAAGAATATGGTAATTCCTTTGAATGTGTAAGTGTTTGATTATGATTGATAAGTTCTTATTATATGAGTAATATGATTATACTTATTTTATATTTATATGATATTCTTTGGGTGCTTTCTCACACCACTGACATGTGAAACATGTGAGCCAACCCATAGGAATAATTTTAAGTTTAAATGTGACTATTGTTTGGTGCATGATGAAAACATTAAGTTTTGATGGTATAATAATTATAGTACCATTTGATTCTAGTGTTTATGTCTAGGAAAAAACACTGATATGATGATGTGGAGATGTACAAGTATGATAATTGGCTAGTTTGGCATAGATTAGGGAATTTTATGTAGGTGATTGATAACTAAAGAGGATCAAACCCATGAAGATCATGTGGATTTGTGAGAATGAAAAATAAGATTCATATATGTATATACAAGTCATGTAGGGTGAAAGTAAGTTAAAAATAAAGTTTCTAAGTATATACTACCATATTTTAGTATCTAAAACATCTAAATAGATTTTCAAAACTTTTTTTGACTACGTACATCTTTCCATCTATCTGAGGATGATATACTAAAATAAACCATAACTTGGTGATCAATTTCTTCCATAATGTCCTCCAATTTCACATCTTTATTTGATACTACGTTTCAAAAAAACCCATGCAAGCTTACAATTCCTTTGGAAATTAATTTAAAATTAATTATTTGCATCATTGGTCTTCCTACAAGCAATAAAATGTGTCATCTTAAAAATTATATAAACTATTAAAAATATTGGATCATTTCTTCTTTGCATTCTTAGAAAACTTAAAAAAAAATCCATACTTTTATCCTCCCTCGCATGGTATCTCTAGAATAGGTAATGGTTGATACAACCATGGATTATTAACTTTCCCTTTTTCTAGTTGAAAAACTACACATTCTTGAACATACATGCATACACCCACACTCATTCATAGCCAAAAATAGTATCCACTACTTGCAGTAATGCTTTTTCATAACTAAAAGGACCTGTCAAACCTCCAATATGCTTTTCCTTGATTAAATTATTGTGCATTGAACCTATAAATATTCTCAAATTTTCTCCTCAAAATAACCATCCATGTTGAACAAAATAATATATCCATGGTGTTCTATTACTACTCTCTGATTCTATGCATGATTTCCATGCATTTATTAAATATTCATCATATTCATTCATCTTTTTCATAAGATAAAATCCTATGGCTTCCATTCTTAATTCAATCAAGAAAATAAATCTTTTACTTAAACATTCAACTTTGTTTGATTTCCCACTCCTATACTCCTATGATTTAAAAAAAAGAATGTCTTTAAAGGAATTCAACCCATTTAATATTGTCTCTGATTCAACTTATGTTTATTTTTAATGAATTATAGTGTTTTCTAGTTTGTATATAATAGAAACTTATGAAATAAATAATTTATCCATTTATTTAGTGCTTGCATAATTTAATAGAACTATTGATAATAAAATAATATTTTCACTTTACAATGTTTAACTTCTCATTAAAATATGTCACAGGGTTCCTTCTTGACTCATCACTATTCCTTTTGTTGTGCTACTCACAGTAAAATCTACCTAAAAGACCCTACTAAAATATAGTAATATCAATACTAGTTGTTCAATTATCCTCTTCTTCAACTATTTGAAACTATATTTAGATTTTGTTGTCCACACAAGCCCTTTTTTATCATTTCACATCACACCATTGAAATTCCTGATGAACTTCCAATAAAAAATTGCTAGTCCATGAAAAATATGTACCTCAAATGTATTTTATGATGATGAAAAATCCAATATAACTTGAAATTTATCTGGATCCATCTTCATACCTTATTAAGAAATCAAAAATCCTAAGCATATCAATTATTTTTGCATAAAACTATATTTATTCAAATTCACAAATAACTTTTCATATTGTAACTTCTCTAGCACTTGACATAAATATCATAAACACTTGAAATTAATATGTGATCAAGATAGACAATGAAAAAATTACCTAAAAGTGGTTTAATAGCTTCATTCATCAATCTCATGAATGTACTTGGTGAATTGGTTAACCTAAATGACATAACCATCCATTCATATAACCCTTATTGTGTCTTGTAACATTGTCTTCCATTCATCACAATCCCTTTTTCAATTTTGGTGATATACACTCTTAAATTTAATATTTGTGATGTATCTTACTCCACTTAAATACATCCAATCATCCATGCATGTCAATGGAAATATATAATTAATTTTAGTCTTGTTGATGGATATGGAATCAATGCATATTATCCATTCTCCATTATTATTAGGTGTTAATATGATTGGTACTGCACATGGGCTCAAAATTTATTTAATCAACCCTTTATCCAATATCTCTTAATACTTTTATTTTCACATCTATATGTAAATTTGTTTGGTAAACTCAAACTCAGTATTTGGTAATCATTAAACACAATCTCATTAAACTCACTTAGTATCTCGTTTAGTTTGCATGGAAGTATTTATTTTACTAATACAAATGTGCTCACTTCTTGCATTGGATTAGAAATCAATGCGTAACATGTGCTCTAATGTTTTATATATTTTAAGAACTCCTTTCCTTAAATCATCAAAATATTTGGACTATTGTTAAATTGTTAACACTTTTCATTCAAAATATTTAAATTATATGTCTCACCATATTTTCTATATTGTGTATGTATTCACAAGACCATCATGTTATGCCTTTCAATCAAAATTCTAAGGTCTTTGAATAAAAACATGAAAAACATGCATAAGAATTATATCACATAAAATCTCATCCATATATGTAATAATATAAAAAAATAGCATACACTATTCATTCACCAGATCTTAATGTGCCTTCAACAACCATGAAACCTTATAAGGATTTGGTGGACAACATTATCTTCAAACCAATCTTATCTACCATTTCTTGTGAAATAATATTATTAGTGTTGCCATTATCTATAATCAATTTTCAACACTTACATCCAAACTTAAAAATTATTTTGAACAAATTCTTCCATTGTGCATGACTATTATCCTCTCCCATAAGGTTCAAAAACTCCTTATTCATCATGAGGGATTATCTTATTTTAGATTATAATCTATTATGAATAGATATAATGTTTTCTTAATATGATTTTGTGATATGTGCACTTTAATTAATTATCTTACCACTTTAATTATGTGCATATGGATATTTAAATGTTCTATAGAAAGCCCCACCACATCTGAAACATGCCTATTACAATACACAACCCCTACATCACCCATAAGATCCTTTTTCTTTGAAATTTACTTTGCCTCTTTGAGCATTAAAATCATTGCATTTAAAAGTACTTACCTTGCCTTCTTTCAAAGAATAACCTCTACTGATTCCACCTCCTCATCCATGCCTACACATTAATTTTCCTTTTCTTCATGTTACTCCTTGATGTTTGCATGATAAATTTTCTTCCACTTTAGTGCATAGTAATATACATTTTTAATAGATCATAATATGGTCATACTAAATTCATCTTGAATTGTAATTAAACATCCAATTACGAATCTTGGGATCTTCTCAACATCATCTTCAACATGAATCACTCTAATGAAAACTCTATAGTACTTTTTAATGTAATATTTCACACTCATCACCCTCTATCTCAAGTTTTGAATATTTGAAAAAACTCATGCTTTAATATGAAAGAATGAATTTGTCCTTCAATTGCATGATGAATATATTTCAAATCTTAATCATATCTTTACCTTTGTGTAATTTTTTAGTTTAAACATATTCCCACCATAAGGATGCACGATATTTCAAATTTGCATTGGAAAACTTGATTTGTATCTTCCATACTATCAATGTCAAAATAATTCTCCAACTTAGTGATCCAGTTAATGAGAACTTTAGGACCTAATATTATAGAATAATGTCTAATGTATAACTTAGGTTTACTAATCGTTCCCACAAAAAATCACAAGAATTGATCTTAAAATTCATCAACCTCTTATTTCACATCCTAATTATTAGGTGCTTCTTTATTGACTTAGGTATCATTTTCATCATCCAACACTAAAACACCTCAATTATTTGTTATCTCCATAGCTTATAATCAAACTTACTTATCTCTCAACAATCTTACCATATCTACAAGTCTTGGTGATTTATATTATCTCAATCTTTATTTATTTAAACCACCTATTTTTTTATTTCCTTAATAGATAAAGATTAAAAACTTCATTTTTTATATCTAAAAATCCTTCTAGAATATGTCTATATCTACTTTCTACCCACACTCATAAATGTAGAAAGTAATAATAACCAACAAGGACAACAACCTTGCTTTGATACCAAATGATATAGGTGTAGTTAGGGATCTTAATTAATATATGTTTTAGAACACACAACCATTATAATGCACAATATAAATTTTAATAAAAATTAAAAAATAAAAAATAACCAAAATAATCTCACAATGAGATGTGTTACAATGCTAGATCCGTAGATCTCTATTTGCTAACTTTCAATTTTTGCAATTATAATTATCTATGAATAAAATCTCAAATATCCTCTCCCTAAAAAATACCTTTACACAGGTGTAGGGTCACTTTAATAAATGTGCAAGACCCATCTATTTACATTAAGTGCTTTGTACCCAATAACAACATTAAACACACCTCAGTGCACCACAAATATTAAATGCCTAGTAAAATTCCAAGGCATCATAACATGTTATAGATCAATGCATCAAGACAAAGTACATCATATGACATGTTAAATGAATCCTTAGTAGGTTCCCATTATTTAAGGAATTAAATACAATAGTTTCCTCACATAAATGCCATAAGACATATATACCCAAACCAAGTTGCATAGGAGATAAGTTTCATGAGAGTCACAATCATGAAAGGTTAAGTTACAAGACTTTAAAATGACCAAAGTCATTGGGTTGGCCACCTCCAACATTTCAATAATATTTTATAAGTTTTAAGAGGAAAACCCAAGAGGTATGAGACAAATTTTGGGCAATTGATATGTTATATAAGGAGAAAATAGAGAGAACAACTCTCAAGAAAGAGATTTCAACTGTAAAAGCTAAATAAATAGTTAACACAAGAATCATCATACTATATTATATAAAGTATTAATTTTAGTAAATGATGAAATCAAATAGAATATTAATTCATTCTATATTTCCAAAATCAATGCAATATATGTCATTTGAACAATATCCATCTTATTGGCTGTGAGTAGTTTTTACTTCCAACTAGTGCTACCCACTTAAGTCATTTAATAATGATCTCTAGCTCTAGAGTCATTGAATAATATATTTACTCTACATACAAAATGTATTAATTAAAATTTCAAGATATATAAATTTTATCACTCAATATCATTTAATCAATCAAGAGACAATAAATAGTTAATGATTCTTATTATTGGCAAACATTACCACACAAGTGGTTATCTCATCAATAAAAATCATAACTTAGTGTTCTCAAGCAATTAATTAGATCTAAACAGAGATAATAAGAAAAATACAACTTGACCATTCTATAGGTACAACATAGTATGTATTCACTATATACTCCTTGTTGTCATATGGACTAAATTCACATGCTTATTTATTGTGATAGAAAAAATGATTGAAAATTTTTCAAAGGAAGGTACAATCAAGAAATTGATGTTACAACAACCATACTTATTAAACATTTGCATGAGATCAATTTTAAAATTCTCAAGAAGTTTCATACTGCTCTCAAGTTCACTATTTTTAAGCTAATAAATCTTCACATTATAATCTTTATTTAGATATACATTGATACACATGTAATTATAAATAACAACATGTGTCCACCAACTTGAACTTAAAACATAATTGTTTACTAACTAAACATTTATAAATATAATTTGTCCCTAAAAAGTGTCAATAATTGACAAGGAATTATTAATCTTATTCCACATATTCTACACCTTATTTATATAAAAATCTTAACCTAATACAACAAGAAAAAACTTGTGATGACTTCTAATAAAATTAGAGTTTAAAATTAAACAAATGATGAGCTAGATGAAAGATTATTGGTCCATTTTTTGAGATAAAATGTTAACCTTTATTCATTGACTTATAAGATAAAATAAAGGAAAATAATATTAATTGAAAGAATTTTACTTAATTCATAAATGTCCTCTGTAATTTTATCTAATGGAAAAAGAATTCATTCCAAAGAAGATAATAAGAGACAAATGAATATAATCCTTAGTTACAACATTTTCTTTAATAATAAGATTAATCTACAACTATCTATTGCTTATGATAACTCTAATACACATTCAAAATAATCTAACAAACATAGAGTCTTCGATCAATAAAAGATATAATACCAAACACATATTTGTCCTTCACATAATTATTAATGTTAAAGACTAAGTCAACAATCCTTCATTGATATAAACAAATGGAATCCTTTATTTTTCTGTTATACTTCATTAATTGAAATGATCAAACTATAGCTATTTATATTCAAATCAATCCTACATAATATGTTTACAAGTTATCATGCTAAACTGTGAACTCATAAGATTGCTAATAACTAAAATAAAATAATCAAATAACACTTAACTATTCCATTATAACCAACATGTAATGAAATAAAAAAATCATTTACTTTTTCATCAAACACACATTGTAATTGTAACACTTTATTTCTAAATAAGTTACAAGGTAACATCAATCAACAACCACCAAAAGGATCTAAGCATTTATGACACATCTCATCTATAAGAATAAGCCCACCCTTTCTAGCCTAATGATACCCCCATTAGTGGCCCTAGACCACCCCATCCATTAGTTGGATGTGGAGTTTAATAGCAAGGATAGAATAAAATGGTAAAATGGGAACCAAAGATTATGATACAACTAAAATAAGAACATAATCGCAAAAGAATCCAAGAGAACAATAACTTAATAAGAAATAAGACAAGATTGATAAGATGAATTCCATTGAAGAGAAATTGTATCAATGATTAACTTCAATTCCATTATCCACCTCATGGACTAAATCTGATTGACCTTCATGAATCAATAATTACCCTTTAAATTCATCAACCTCAATCTCAATACTATTGTAATAGTATCACAAATAATAGAATTAAAGGAAAATCATGTATAATTCTATCTCTAATTAACTATCAAATAAAAATGACACTAAAAGAGTTCAAAAATAAGACATCATTTAACTTGATAGAAATGGAAACCAAAATATTTACATAATAGTTACCAATTTCATAGAAATTGAAACCATTTACCAAATAAAAGTAAATGCAATTTAAAACACAATATTGAATTTAGATTTATCTATCCATCAAAGAACCTAGTTTACCCATATGATCCCTTTAAATTCACCACTATACAATAAGTTGACAAAATTAATACAACTAACACAAAACCCAAATTATCCATTCAAAAATATAGGGTTCTTAACTTCTAAGGATATAAAAGTAAAAACACACTTACAACAATGTAACAAATGAGGCCCAAAATGAATATGCACAACCTTCATGAAACAAAACCATAAATCCTAGAAGGTCAAACTCACCAAAATGAAATAAATAACTTTTTGAAATAGACCCACATATAACTTGATAAATCCAAGTTCAAGATCAATTATTCGAAAGAACCATAAGGATTCAAAGTAAAAATATTACAAAATAAAAACCTAGTCAAGTAAGTATCAAAGTTGAACAAACTAAATATAATGATAAACATAATTAACAACATAGTTACATCTATTTTGAAAATGTTAGAAATTTGATCTTTAAATAATTCCTTGAAACAAAAAATAATGGTCAGTCAAAAGTAAAAATCATACTTGATTCATTTCATTTGAACCAAAGTTTTTGAACTCATTTTGATAAAACCAAATTGGCACAAAGTGTTGTAGACACTGTTGTATCATTTATTTCATTCATTAGATTGGCTTAAAATATTAATTTTTTTATGAATATACAACAAGTATTTCAATCTAATTCATAATTCCGTTCATGTACTTTTTTAACAACTCATGTGGTTTAAATTTCCTAGAAAAAAAGATCAGTGAGACATGATCTCATCAATAGTAATAGGCATATATCCTAGACAACAAAATTGCTTTGATTCATTTTGTAAAATGGTTCACATGCCTCTAGATGGTTGAGTTTCATTGAGGAATTTCATTAAATGGTTCAGAGGGGAAATTTTATTGAGATGTTTGATGCAAATGTAATTGACACGTGTGATTAAAAATCACAACATTTCTAACATCATCTCATCTCATGCCAAGTGGAACATGCTAATAATCCAAGATTAAATATTTATGATGAGACAACGATGTCTTGGTTCACAACATTTCATTTTTATTCAATAATACACAAATGGAGGTTGCAAGGAATAAAAAATGAATCAATTAAATTCATGAAGAGTTTTCCTAGCAAAAAAGAAGAGCCACATTCAATATTTTTATTTCCAATAGAGGCATAAATAAATACCAAATTTGAGGAATTTTTATGGGACATAAATTTAAATGAAGCATAGGAAAATGGTTACTAAGAAAATATACATTTAGATATACTACTAGATATATATAGGCTCAATCCATATAATTCAAATGCTATATAAAAAACATCAAGAAATTAAAATACTTGTTGAAAGGATTAATCAAATAGAAGGGAAAAATACTTGTCAAAAGGAATTCCAATGATAAACCACATTATTATTCTATGGATGAAATAAGGGAAAAAATACTTGAGGATGAAAAAATGAGCTCACGAGATACACAAGTATACAAGACAAGGGCTCCTGTAAAGGTCGCCATGAAAATGAAAATGATGAATTTAGTTTCAATCATGATAAAAGAGAATTCTAGTCATAGTATATTTTTTTTGAGTAGTGGCCATGATAGTGGGAAGGATCAATAGGGGTCAATTGAAATGAATTTAAGGATTGTCTGACATTAAGAATACTTTAATGAAATAACTACAAAAATGCTTTGAAACAATTTGGATAGTCAGGAAATTGCAATATAAATACAACTAATTTACAAAAATTCAGCATTTTGTGACAACATTATACATAGAAATATGCATTTCATATGAAAAATTAGAGAATTTATCTTGAAAATAAATGCAATAGGTTACTTTTAATAAGAAAATAGGTAATATTTTCAAAATAAGGATCTAGACTAGCAACACATGTTTATTCTGATATGATTTGGATAGGTAAATTGGAATCTAGTTAGATGGATTAAGGCATATGAGCAAGTGCCACATTTTTGTCTATTGGGAATTGTAGTGAGTATGATATGGCCCAAAAACACATGTTCATTCCCATACAATTTGGATAGGTGAACTGGTTTCCATTTGGTTGGATCAAGATATATGAGTGCAGTTCACATTCATAGGTTAGATGAGGCACATGTTACCAATGATTTATATATTTATCCTACATTACAAATGAGAATGTATTCCCATGGTCAAAACTTATTATTATCATGAAATTTTACATTTAATAATAACACCATCAATCACACTCCTAAAAGGTGATAGGAGCTAATCAAGGATAAGGTTAGTAAAATTTGGATGCTGACTCCATAGCCTATTGGACAAGGCTTAACAAATTGATTCAAAGATCTTATATGATATGCCATAATTTTAATCTCATCATAATATCTTAATTTATGTTTAATTTTTAAACCAAGTTATCCTATCAATTTTCATTATAAACACCTGGTGTGAAAAGTTAGTCTTGTACCTCAAAACCTTGGTACTTCTCAAGAGAAAGTTTTTAAGGTGTTATTGATCATTGATAGGCCTGATTTAGTCTTAGTTATTGTTGTGATAAAGTGGTTTTATTTATTAATTGTAAACTAGAATTTATGGGGTCTATACAAGTTTAAAGAGTTACCAAAGTGCCTATGAGCTTTGACAAGCTTGATGTGGTCTCAATTCTCAAGGTTCCATAAGTGTCTGATGGGCCTGATGGTGTTGACAGGGTAAGGAAAGAAAGATTAAAAATATTTTAAATTGATAAAAGTGTCAATAAATATTTACAAATCCTATAAGTTCATATATCATTTATTTTCATGGGTTCTTAGGGTGCTTGACATACTTGATGGGCCCAATAGGTTTTGTCACAACAACAAAAAGTGAAATATAAATATAGAATAGAATAAGAAAAAAGTTTGAATTCCAAAAGTCACAATGAAATATGAAGGGTCATCCCATTACCTCCTAAATATATAAATATGAGAAATATAAATTATATATGTATTCTTGTTTTTTTCAAGCTCTTAGGGAGGAGCTAGATATAACTTTGTGTGTGGGCTATGTAACTTTCTAGATTTGAGCAATGGAATGCGAGACAATGGGTGATATCAATATTTGAATTTTTAGGTTTTTATGATATTTTTTTATCAATTCTATACTTATGTTCATAAATAGAGATTACATTAATTTTTTTTAGTTTTCTTATTTGTGTGCAACTCATGGCATTTCCAGATTTTGTGTCAAAAACCTAATGTATGGGCTTTATACCAAGTACACCAAATACAAAATTTGAGGGTACTTTATGCTTCCAAGGAAACCTTTTATTCCCATTATATATGATGATAATATGCTAATTTTTGTATGAGAGGAATAATTTCCAACCTTTCATTTAATTTCAAATTATTCTAGTGATTTTTTACATTTATTTCATCATGGTTTCTCTCTTTCACCTCCATCCTCCTCCTTTATCCATCTATTTCAGCTTCCACCATTTCCCAATTCTATTTATTTTTTATGATTTCTAGTTTAAAAGTAGACAAAAATTCAAAAAATACACATATCCTATGAGGGAGCTACCCCTCTCAAATGTAAATGAAAATAACTATCTCAATGGTGATTTCTCTAGTTGTTAGAAAATTAGTGTAGCTTCTCATTGGGTGAGTCATTAAACCAATAAATATGAAAGTGACCTAACTTTATACCAATAGGTATAAAAATTAGAAATATATGATAAATGATGCTCCTCCATCATGTCATGTGGTCTTTAGTTGATTTGGATGTATTAGAGGAGGTGGATTCTCTACTTGTTCTAAAGTTGTGTCAAAAAAATCACCTACAACTGACCTTATTATTTTTATTGAAAGCAATACCAATGGGATGAAGGATGACTCAAAAGTATTATAAGGAAATATTGGGTTATGTGGAGGGGTTACAAATTTTAATAAAGAATGGGGATGGGTCTACAATAGATTTCTCATAAATTTAAATGTTGATGTGGGAGTGGTTCATCAAGGAATTATCGAGTTTGGGGTGAATGTGATAGTGTTGGGATCTATGATTTCATTACTTGTCTTTTGGAAATAGAGACTTAGATTTGGAGGTATAGGGAAGGAGGATTTTATTCTTTCTATCACACATATTGAGCCTTTATTCTCACATCAATGCCTCCTTCTCTTCCTCTTGTAAAGCCATAAGATTTACTACGAGGCCTTATTTTCACCCTTTAATGGGTAAGTGATGTTTTTCTTTTACAGTGTCTTGGCCTATTTTCACACATTTATTTCCCAACTTGAATCAACCTGAATGGGTTTACCTTGGCTTCTTATTCTTCCTCATTATGGAAGGTTTGATTATCTCATAGTAATTGTCTTATATTTTATTTTTAAGGATTTACCATACTTACTTCTTGTTCATGCACAAAAATCCATGGACCCATCATTACTTTTAATATATAAGGTATAGGTCATGAACATAAGATTGGTTGGACCAAGAGATAGGTCAAGGGGCACAAGATAGAGTAGAGGCAAGACTTCCAAAAGTGGGAAAGGTCCAGAACTGAGGGAAACAACCAAGATTTGAGTTTTCGAAGTGTACTAGATTGAGGTGTTGCATAACCCATAAATATCATCTACACAAGATGTCTTCAAGTAAGTAATCTATCTCCATGTGGAAAGCTACCCTAATTAGGATCTCATCATTCTCTTCATCTTCTTCACCATGTATTTCTAACGATTTTAGAAACATATCCTTAATAAAATCATCTTCTATATATATCTTTGATTCAAAATCATACTCTTCTCCACATGCTTTTGCTAATATGAGAAACAATTGTTCCTCCTCACTTTATTTCTTGACTGAATAAATTTGCACTTTTAGCTTTAAGTACACCTTAGAAGGCCTATTTTAATTCCTCCTTTCTCTCCATATCTACACCTACAATATAATTCTCTTTAATATTTTTTGGGCTGGTAATAAATTAAAATGATCCATCTCAACCTTGTCTTCTTCCTTTCTCAAACTATTTACATCAGCTCTATTTTGATTACACTCTCCTTCATTAACCACAACCACACCATATGCAAAGAACCTTGCACTCTCCTTTTATATATAATAAAAAGACATACCTTGACTCATAAGAGACTCTTCTCAAATACTAATGTGGGTTGCTCCCACATGTGTAACAACACTTTCATTTTTCATTATTCTTGGTAGAAACATGCCCACCATATCTATCTTCTTGCTTGCCTCTATGCCACATGAGTGACATTCTTACTCTCTCCTTTTTTGGACCAACCTCTATCACAAAGTTTTCAACTTTTCCAACCACCGATATGCTCACTTCTAATGCATAGCATTCTCTGTCAATCACTATCCTATTGATAAGGTATTATTTTTATTTCCAAAGTCTTCTCTCCCAACTCTTGTTGCTGTAAATGAAATCCATGTTGTATGTCATCTTGAGAACATTATGGTACCATTACTTTCCCACTCTCTCTTTTCTGTAATATGACATGAATACAATATTCTACTATTGGTATATCATTATCAAAAAAATCTTAAACTACCGCTACCATATTATCTTCTTGCTCCACTTATTCACTTTATTTATCATACAAATGAACATGATGGATTGAACCACACTTTTTCCTTTTATTTACCATCTTATCCATTATTAGACCATACACATTGAATAAATCCTTAAGGTAATAAAGATTCCCCACAAACACTTATTTTATATCTTTACACACCTCAAGGACATGATGTCCAAGTCTTATTTGTTGCTCACATTCTCCTCACAAATTTCTCTTTCATGATGGAATCCTTAAGGCCCATTCTCAACAACCACAATGGTTTTCCACTTATTATTATTTCTATTTACTTCTTATTCACATTGCTCTTTTTCAACCATACTCTCCCTATGTGCATTAACTTTCACTTCATCTATATTCAATATCTCTTTCATGGAAACTTGTGAGTCCTCATGTCTGCTCTTTTATTTCAATTTTATTATTTCCTTCATGGAAATATATGTCTTTCCTTGGTTATCCTAAAAAATTATACCCTCTAAAATAGAAAAGAGAAATGCATTACTCATGCTATACAAGTAAACAAGACAAGGACTCCTTTAAAGGTCACCATGAAAATTAAAACAATGAATTTAGTTTCAATCACAATAAAAGAGAATGCTAGTCATAGTATAATTTTTTTGAGTAGTGGCCATGACAGTGGGAAGGATCAATAGATCATGCAAAAAAATATAAGGTTAATTATAATTAATTTAAGGATTAAATGACAACAAGAATACTTTAATGAAATAATTATAAAAATGCTTTGAAATAATTTGGACAGTCAAGAAATTGTAATATAAATACAACTGGTATATAAAAATTCAACATTTTATGAAAACATTAAATAGAGACATGCAGTTCATATGAAAAATTAGAGACTTTATCTTGAAAACAAATTAAAGAGGTTATTTTCAACAAGAAAATATGAAATATTTTCAAACTAAGGATCTAGACCAACAACACAAGTTTATTTTGATATGATTTAGATAAGTAACTAGGAACTAGTTAGATGGATAGGGGCATGGGAACATGTGCCACATTTTTGTCTATTAGGAATTTTAGTGAGTATGATATGGCACAAAAACACATATTCATTCCCATACAATTGGGATAGGTGAACTAGTTTTATTTGGATGGATCGAGATACATGAGTGAACTTCACATTTATAGGTTAGGTGAGGCACATGCCACTAATGATTTCTATATTTCTCCTATATTCCAATTGAGAATGTAGTCCCATAGTTATAACTTTTTATTGTAATGAAATTTTACATTTCATGATAACACCATCAATCACACTCCTCAAAGGTGATAGGAGGTAATCAAGGATAAATTTAGTTTAAATTTTTTAAAATAAGGATGCTAACTCCACAACCCATTGGACAAGGCTTAGAAAATTGATTCAAAGCTCTTATAAGATATACAATAATTTAAATCTCATCATAATCTCTTAATTTATGTTTAATTATGTAAACAAAGTATATCATATCAATTTTCATTATAAATACTTGGTGTGAAAAGTTAGTCTTGTACCTCAAAACCTTGATACTTCTCAAGAGAAAGTTTTTAAGGTGTTGTTAATCATTGATAGGCCTAATTTGGTCTTAGTTATTATTGTGATTAAAGTGGTTATATTTATCAATGGACTCAATGGATTTGATGGAGTCTATGTAAGTTTAAAGAGTTACCAAAGTGACTATGAAGTCTGACAAGCCTAATGTGGTCTCAGTTCTCAAGGTTCCATAAGTACCTAATGGGCCTGATGGTGTTGACAGGGTAAAGAAAGAAAGATTAAAAGTATTTTAAAGTGATAAAAGTATCAATAAAGTATAACAAAGCCTATAAGTTCATATATCATTTAGTTTCATGGGTGATTAGGGTGGTTGACATACTTTATGGGCCCAATAGGTTTTGTCACAAAACAAAAAGTGAAATATAAATATATAATAGAATAGCTGCTAGATGTAACTTTGTGTGTGGGATATGTAACTTTCTATATTCGAGCAATGGAATGTAAGATAATGGGTATCAGTATTTGGATTTGTGGGTTTAGATGATCTTTGTTTATGAATTCTATACTTCTATTCATAAATAGAGAGCACACTAATTTTTTCAATTTTCTTGGTTGTGTGCAACTCATGGCATTTTCAGACTTTGTGTTGAAAACCTCATGTATGGGATTTATACCAAGTGCACCAAATCCAAATTTTGAGGATACTTTATGCTTCCAAGGAAACCTTTTTTTCCCATTGCATATGCTCATTTTTATGTGAGAGAAATAATTTCCAACCCTTTCATTTAATTTAAACTTATTGTAGTATTTATTTACATTTATTTCATCATGGTTTTCTCTCTTTCACCTCTATCCTCCTCCTTTATCCATCCATTTCAGCTTTCACCATTTCCCAATTCTATTATTTTTTTATGCTTTCTAGTTAAAAGTACACAAAAACTCAAAAAATACACATATCCTATGAGGGGGATACCCATCTCAAATGTAAATGAAAATAACTATCTCAATGTTTATTTCTCTAGTTGTTGGAAAATTAGTGTAGCTTCTCATTGGGCGAGTCATTAAACCAAAAAATACAAAAGTGACCTAACTTTATACCAATAGGTATACAAATTAGAAACATATGATAAATGATGCTCCTAAATCATGTCATGTGGTATTTATTTGATTTATACGTATTAGAGGAGATAGATTCTCTACTTGTGCTAAAGTTGTGTCATAAAAATCACCTACAACTAACCTTATTATTTTTTATGCAAGCAACACTAATGGGATGAATGATGCCTCAAAAGTATTATAAGGAAATATTAGAATAAGTGGAGGGGTTAAATTTTTTGATAAAAGAATGGTGAGAATGGGGAGGGGTCTACTATGGATTTCCCATAAATGTAAATGTCAATGTGGGAGTAGTTCATCGAGGAATTATCAGGTTTGGGGTGAATGTGGGAGTGTTGAGATCTGAAAATTCATTACTTATCATTTGGAAATAGAGGACTTATATGTAAGGATGATTTTATTATTTATATCACACATATTGATTCTTTGTTCTCACATCAATTCCTCATTCTCTTCCTCTTATAAAGCCATAAAATTTACTATGAGGCCTTATTTTGATCCTTTAATGGGTGAGTGATGTTTTTCTTTTATAGGTGTCTTGGCCTATTTTCACACATTTATTTCCCAACTTGAATCAACCTCAATGGATTTACCTTGGTTTCTTATTCTTACTCATTGTGGATAGTTTAATTTATCTCATAGTAATTGCATTATATTTTATTTTAAAGGATTTACCATACCTACTTCTTGTTCATGCACAAAACTCCATAACCCCATCATTACTTTCAATATATAAGGTTTAGGTCATGAACATAAAATTGATCAGACCAAGAGATAGGTCAAGGGGCACAAGATAGAGTAGAGGAAATAATGCCAAAAGTGGGAAAGGTCTAGAACTAAGGGGAACAACCAAGGTCTAAGTTTTCCAAGTGTACTAGACTAAGGTGTTATATAATCCATAAATATCATCTACACAAGATGTCTTCAAGGAAGTCATCTATCTCCATTTGGAAAGTTACCCTAATTAGGATCTCATCATTCTCTTCATATTCTTCACCATGTAATTCTAATGATTGTAGAAACATATTTTCAATAAAATCATCTTCCATATGTATCTTTGCTTCAAAATCATACTCTTCTCCATAGGCTTTTGCTGATATGAAAAACAATTATTCCTCTTCACTTAATTTCTTGATTGAATAAATTTTCACTTTTAGCTTTAACTCCACATTAGAAGGCCTATTTGAATTCTTCATTTCTCTCCATATCTACACCTACAACATAATGATATTTAATATTTTTTGGGATGATAATAAATTCAAATGATCCATCTCAACCTTGTCTTCTTCCTTTCTTAAACTATTTATATCAACTCTATTATGATTATACTCTAATTCATTAAACACAACCATACTAGTGAAAAAAACCTTGCACTCTCCTTGTCTATATAATAATAAGACATACCTTGAATCATAAGAGTCTCTTCTCAAATACCAATGTGTGTTGCTTCCACATGTATAACAATACTTTCATTCTTAATTATTCTTGGTAGAAACATTTCCACCATATCTATCTTCTTTCTTGCCTCTAGGCCACATGAGTGACATTCTTACTCTCTCTTTGTCCAAATTTTTTTAGACCAACCTCTGTCACCTAGTTCTCAACTTTTCCAACCACCAATTTGCTCACTTCTAATTCATACCATTCTCTATCAACCACTATCCTATTAATAAGGTATTACTTTTCTTTCCAATCTCTTTCACTTGATTTTTTTAGTCTTCTCTCCCAACACTTTTTTCTAGAAATGAAATCCACATTGTATGTCCTCTTGAGAACATTATGATACCATTACTTTTCGACTCTCTCTTTTCTCTAAGATGATTTGAATACAATCTTCTATGGCTGGTATATCATTACCAAACAACTCTTAAACTACCGCTACCATATTATCTTATTTCTCCACTTATTCACTTTATTTCTCATACATATGAACATGATGGATTGAACCATACTTTTTCATATTATTTACCATATTATCCATTATTAGACCTTTACATTGAATAAATCCTTAAGTGAATAAAGATTCCCCACAAACACTTCTTTTAGATCTTTACGCACCTCAAAGACATAATGTCCAAGTCTTCTTTATTTCTCACATTCTCCTCATAATTTCACTTTCATGATGGAATCCTTAAGGCCCATTCTCAACAACCACAATGGTTTTCCACTTCTCATTCTTCTTTTTATTTACTTTTTCTTCACATGGCTTGTTTTCAACCATACTCTCCCTATGTGTATTAACTTTCACTTCATCTATATTCAATATCTCTTTCTTTAAAACTTGGGACTCCTCATGTCTGATCTTTTGTTTTAATTATATTATTTCCTTCATGGATATATGTGTCTTTCCTTGGTTTTCCTGAAACCTTCTACCCTCTAAAAGAGAAAAGAAAAATACATTGCCTTCATTCACCAAATATAATTACGTGCTTGCCACTTATGAGATACCACAAACTCATTCCCATCATTAAATAAAGGGTGTCATTCTTCCAGTTCAACAAATATCACATTTACATCCTCCTTCATGAGGAATCCTTACCCTATGTGTTTCTGACAAACTTATTCCTCCTTTATATTCTTTAAATTGTATTTGTCTTTCTCACATGGAAAACTCACTCTTTTTTTGTATTTCAATACAATCTTCTTCTCCTGACTTGTATCCTTCTCCTTTATACTTATAAAATTAGACTTGATCTAGTCACATGAAAAGTTCCCTCTCATATTGGATTTTATGTTAATCTTATTCTTATTCTTATCTTTTCTCTCAAGCCTCAAGACATGCATCTCATTTAACCAATCTACTTGCATTCTCAGGTGCACAACATGACTCATAATCTTGGAAAACACATGTTCCTATCTCCTTAGCTTCTTTCCATTTCCTTATCTCCTTTATTATAGAACTCTCAAATGTTCAACTATAACACCACATAAATTATTTCATGAAATATTTAACTTCATGGGGTATTCAATATTCTCCTCTTAAAAATGAACTTCCAACTCCATTATCCACTTCATAATTTTTTTGGGTTCTCTTCACCACATAATAAAATATAATTACTAGTTATCTTACCTCTTTCATTTATCATGGCCTTAGTTGATCTCTTTATTCTATTGAAATATTTTTTATTACTTGCTTGGTGTCAGAGTTCAACATGAACTCATAACCAATAGGATCACTCTTGCATACCATAACCACAAGATAAATAGCATAGATATTTTACATAAAAAGAAAACATGCACAATAAGTCTCTGTAAATGTATTCACAAACTCTGTGTGGGTCTCCAAAATGACCAAGTCAAAAATATATGGGATTTCTTATTAAATAAGCAAGGTAGGTTGTTTCATGCAACAAAATATTGTTACATGAACAACCTATAAAATAGGAGTTTCTATTATTATTTTTCACTCAACAAATATGTGCACAAAATATAATAACAACTCCAACAATAAAAAACCTCCCAAAACAAGATTACATGATTTAATCCAAAACCCTTAAGCACATAATATGGAGTGAAAAAAGAGAAAGGAAAGAGATTGATGGGTCTTGACAACTAGGCCTGATTGGGTACCCATGTACAAATCATAGTGAAATATAAAGTGTCTCTATGGTAACCAATCCATCTTACTGGACTACATGGATGACAAATTGTTATAACTACCAAGTCAAATAGGAGCTGTTACTCTATACAAGGCTAACTCTATAAAAAAATTAATCTCAAAACATTAGGAAAAAGAGTCACCAAGGATGAAATTTATCTTCGTAACTTACTCAAAAAACTAGTAATAATAGCTAAAGTTGAGAGAGCAAAAAACATATGTTAAAAGTGCCCCAACAAAAAAAATGGCTTAATACTCAAAATTAGTGATGAAAAGGTATACTAGATGGAATGAAGGCCATCAAATACAAATGCACTTGGTGGACTCAAAAGTTCCAATGGAACTCTAATCTACATGAGTGGTCTAGATCCATTGCTCGATCATAAAAAACAACTAACATTGGAATGCACCAGAATAGCTCTTATGAAAAGAGACTGTTAGAGGTGTTGATAGTACAAAATGGTTCTCCAACTAAATTTGATCTACTGCTAGAAGATGTGGTGCACCAAGGACTAATAAGGAACAAAAAAACTAAAGAAGCAAGATTTGCACCATACCCCCATACTATTGACTGGGTGGAGTGATGCAAAAAAGGTCTATATGAGTAGATTGAATCCACTAATTTAACACTAACACATTGACACTGTATTCACTAGAATAAATACTCTTTAGAAAGATATCAAGCTCTACAACAAATCTAAAGGAGATTGTTAACTATCAAAAAAAAATTTTGAAGATACAAAACAAATATCTCTTAATAAAATGGCCCTATGGTGATGGGATAGTCAAAAATTGAAGAGTAAGTGATCAATATAGAGCATACAAACATGAATAAAAAAATCCATGACTCTCAGTGTGACCATAAATAAATATCCCATACAACAAAAACAACAAATGATACATAAAACCTAGAATGCGATCAATCTATAGAAGATGCCATCAAGAACAAGAGATTTGCTCCTAAAATAAGGGAGTAGTGTGTGACAAAAAACCATACTCAATAATTTAGGATGTTGGGCTCTACCAAAAATGTATCTATGAGTACAAAAAATGGCACATAAGAAAAACAATGCTCACTCAAAAAATGGGACATTGGACTCTATCGATAATGCATCTATGAGTGAAAAGTGTGATAAAGGACAATAATGTGGGCTAAAAGGGTATAAGTGAAATAATAATGACCTCCAAAAAATGAAGTTAATAAAGAGTGAGAATAATTTTTTTTTAGATGTGAGGGCGTCTAACCTCCTGTCAGACTAGACCTCACCCTTCATCTTTGACACATGAGATTAGAATAAGTTGATAAGGCAAGAAACAATCTTCCTTTATAATAATAATATTGTTTTTTATAAAAATAAGAACAAAAAATATCCTCTAATAAAATAATTACCACCACTTTAATAATTACTCCACTAAGTGACGTCTTCCACAATAAAAAAAATTCACCACTTAAAAATGATGAAAAAGTGATGTGCCCCTTAAATAATGAAATGGGTAATTTGTGGGAAAAGTAGAGAGTGCGTTTAATTTTGTTTGGTTTAAATCATCTCACCATGTAACAATTTTCAAACTACCCCACTCCATAAAAAAATCCCCCTCCAATAAAGAATGTAAAACCTCTCAAAAATAATCTCCCTTCTTAAAAAAATAGGCCCTCTCAAATAAATAAAAAAACATTCCACTTTGTATTGGATAGGGCCCAAACCTCCCATCTGAAGATAACTCAGCTATCAACTAAATAATAACTTAGTGGAAAATATGAAAATAAAATAACCACACCTCAAATTGAGAACATTTTAGCCACTTACAATTATGAATGTTATCTAAGCATAACTCCAAGTAAATCTATTTGAAAATAGATGTTTAAAGCTTAAAAAATATAAGCATGACTTGGGTAGTGACCAGATCGAGTTTAATACCTTAGATTAAGCAAAAAAATTGGGTTTTAGAGTGTATAACACTAACAAAATATCTCTAAGAAGTTTTACCTAGCATAAATGCATTATTTGAGGTAGATAGGTGGTAGTTCAGCTAGGTTTGGAGGAGACCACACGAATGCTGAGTGAGGTAATACAAGGTTGACGGCAAATGATAGGTTGAGTAATGCAGTAAACCTGTAAAGGACTTAATGAAAAATTACAAAGTCAATGATATTTGAAGAGAGATTATTAAATATTCAAGTCAAGATTTTCTATCCAAAATCCCAAACTTGGGTGGGGATTTGGAGATATATTACCAAAAATGATATAATGATAGTTTTGAAAAGGTCCCCTCAAAATTATGATTAAATAGAGAGGAACAATAACTCTGTCATCCCCATTTATAGATCTCCTTCAAAGGCAAAAATGGCTATGCAAGCTGGTGGTGAGGAAGGGAATGTAAAACATCTAAGAGTAGGTATCAAAATTCATTGAGTTAAGTTGGAGTTGATGGTGATGTTGTGGAAAGTTTTATTCTAACTTGTGATAGTGAGTGACAAGGGTGTTCCAACCAATAGTAGACTTGATGCAAATACCGAGGAGTCCAAATAGGATGAAGCTTGAGTCTCATCAAATAGGAGATGTGAGAGTCCATTTGTAGGTTAAGATGATAAAGGGTGCCACCTATAGGTACTTTGGCTATTTTAATTATTGTATGAAAAATATCTAATGCCTAGATCCTTTAAATATTTGGTGGAGAGAGTTTTAGGCATAAAGGGTGCTACCTATAATACTTTTGGAACTAATAGCAGAAATAATTAAGAATTATGTCAAGCTTTGAAACTCCTATGAAGCTGTGTGAGGAAGTAGGGGCATCTCTCTATAATAAATATCACACATTAGAGTGGGCTAGTCGAGTTGTATGTCAGGTGATAAGAAGGGAAAACACCTCACATATCACTCTAGAATCATTAGGTTGAGGAAATAATAATAATAGACTATAGTGCCCAATAGGTGACACATTGAATGATGAGTGTAGAGGCCATGAAACAAATATTTTGAAGGAGACTTGAATAAATTCTAGGTAAAAAACTCTTCAATTTGCTTTGCGAATACAAAGTTTGAATGTTGTACAGTGCTATCAATGAATGCAAACACCTTAAAAAATGTAATTTTCACTAAGAAATGGATACAAAAGCATGCTCTAATACCATGTCATATTTCAACAAGAACTCATAACTAATAGGATCACTCCTGCATACCATTACCATAACATAAATAACATAGATATTATACACACAAAGAAAATATGCATAATAAATCTTTATAAACATATTCACAAACTCTGTGTGGGTCTCCAAAATGATCAAGTCAAAAACATATGGGAGTTTCTATTAAATAGGCAAGGTAGGTTTTTTCATACAATAAAATATTATTTCATGATCAACCTATAAAACATGAGTTTTTATTATTATTGTGCACTCAACAAATAGGTGCACAAAATATAATAGCATCTCCAATAATAAACAAACTTCCAAAACAAGATTACATGCTTTACTCCAACACTTGGTCTCTCTCCAAAGCATCTAACCTTGATTATAGTGAAACCAAACCCATTATCATTTATTCTTCATCCTCTTCACTCATATCTATAACATCTCCACTTTATACAATCATCTGTATCATACCTAGTCTTTCCTAGAATTCTTTCACTATTTATGTCAAGTCTTATACTCCTCATGCTTTTCCTCCTTTGTGTGCCATATCTCCTCAACAAGCCAAATTATTTTTAACAAATTATAATATAATAAAAAAAATAAACTCTCAAAATTTATCAACATAATGTAGGGCTTCTCCCACATTTGAAATAAACTCATCCTTGCTACTATGTAAGCTTCTTTTTCACAACTTGAAACTCACTTGGTAGATTTATTTTTCACATCTCAAAACTAACTCATGCAAGAGCCTTACACTCTCAACCCACAAGTAAACACCTCTCTCTAATAATAAATGGTTTAAGAAAAAAATGGGGTCCACTTAAGGACTATCTTTACATTTATGATGCTTGATTAGATACTCACTCTCCCTTAGCACACACATGAGCACATATTCAAAAATTGAGACACAACACACTCTTTTTATTTGATTCAATGCCACACACTTACAATAATTGATGCACACTCACACACACGCTCTCTCTATCTCACATACACACTTACCTCTATGAGCTTATTACTTTCCATGGAGATAACTTAGACCCTCTTAGGGTCTATTAACAACTTTGTATTATTCCATCAGTGCTCGCTTGCATTTTACCTTGAAGATGTTTTAGCTTCCACATGTTTGTTTTTATCAACAAAAATTCAGCCAAATATATGCTGCATGTACTAGTTCATTTTTTTGACTAGATAATGAATATATTACTTCAACTATTTTATTCTCTCCCTATCTCTTTGAATTCTCTCTTTCCCTAACTGAAGAAACATCCCCTCTTTACACAAATGCTTTGGGTCATAATATTTCCACTACATGGACATTCATACAAATATTCCTTATGTCATAACATACATTCTAGATGGATATTCATAAAAATATGCAAACATAAATGTGTGCACTAATATAACCACAAATAAATGTGTTCAAGCTCATGTAAAACCCATGAAATAAACTAGTCATTGTGTATCCATGCAAAATAAATAAATAAATGAAATAAATCACACAAACACATAAGCACTCTTTTTTAGTTGATACAAGATTTCATAGACCTTGGATGCTCTTGCATCACTCTTCTAGTGTGAGATCATGGGATGGATTCAGGATAATGGAGGATAAAAAGGGGGACTTAAAACAACACTTTTTTCTTAAAATAACAATAATTAAACTTAGAGAGAATTTTAAATACACTTAGAAAAAGAATTTGATAATAACATAGGAATATGAATTATGGCATTCTAAATGTATTTTCTAAATATATAATTTTTTAATACCCAGATGATAAAAGTGTATGAAATTGATGCATTTATGACAATAGATTGACATTTTTTTGTGAAAAGATAAGGAGACTGAATGTATACAGACACACTTTTTTAAGTAAATGAATCAATTTTTTTATGAAATTTCATGTATGGATAGATGAAATGTCAAAGATCAGACAATATTTTTTTATTAATTTTTAATAAATACATATATATTTTAAATAATTTTACAATTCAAGACATCTAGTAAATTGAATCTGCAAGTGTATGAACACAAATTTTTGACGTTAACTTCATGAAAATTGCTTTTTTAAAGCATATCCAATGATGCATAGATTGGTCAGGTATAAGTTTTAGAAAATTTTAATTAATGGTCAAAAAGTTAAAAAGGTATTTTCAACAATATGTATATAGTTCATAATGAGGTATGTTGTGTAGAAATTAAGTAATAATTAAAAATAATAGTTTAACATTAAAAAAATCATATATTCAAAAACTACGCTTTTCCCTCTACAAACCTATATTAAAAAAGTAAAATAATAATAATAATAATAATAATAATAATAATAATAATAATAATAATAATAATAATAATAATAATAATAATAATAATAATAATAATAATAATAATAATAATAATAATAATAATATCTACCTGATTAGATGTGTCATCAAATATTAAAAAGACTCTTAAAATTTTATAAAATTAATGTGGTTGCTCGATGACTAGTTTTAGGTTAAGTTCAGACCTCCCTAAGCCTAAAGCCAAAGCACTTTTGGGGGGAAGTAAAAAGTCAAAACAAATACTTATGGAAAGGGTGTACACCCTTTGAAAAGGGCATACACCCTTTATCAAAGGGATTAATCCATTTAAAACACATGTTCTAGATGGAAATGTAAAAATCTAAAATTTTTGGAAGGGTGTACGCCCTATGCAGTACAAAGGGTATATGCTTTTTAGTATGATCTTTTTTTTTATTTGTTACTATTTATCTATGTTAGTGTGAGTCTATATATTGTTAGTATAAGTTTGTATTTAATTTACAATACATTTTATATTATTATACTTTATAAATTTATTTTATTAAATATAAAAAATTAGGGTCACTCTGCATCTTCTAAAATTGATTCTAGAGCTATAAGAGTTACCATTTAGAAGATAGTTTTTCAAAATCTATTCTGGTCAATAATTTTTTTTTAATAATTTTAGGATCAAAGTATAGAATTATAAATTAAGTTTTGAATCATGTTACATATATAATATATCTATACCATTAATTATGGCCCACCTAATTTACCTAATAATATGCCCTACCTACATTACCTACATGAGTTCCTACCTGATCAAATACTTGAGCCATATCTCAATCTTAAGTATGTACTACCTAAATACTTGAGACATATATTGATCTTGACTATACCCCACCTACCTTATTGTACTTGAGTATGCCCTACCTACCTATACTTCTTGCCTTACCTATTTGAGTATGCCCTACCTGATTGAATACCCAAACCATTTCTTGATCTTAAATACTTGTATCTTATTTGGACCATATATATCTTACCCAAGACATATCTTGAAATTAGAGTGGGAATTATAGGATCAAAGGATAAAGCAGAGGGGGCATTATCAAGGGATGCTTGAAAATTAGGAGAGGAGGTATTATCACCTATATAGAGAAAGGAGAGGGGGCACAGAATGAGCCATATCTTGAAAGGAGAGGGTAAATTCTCATTTATATAGAGAAAGGAGAGGGATCATTGATAGAGCCATATCTTGAAAGGAGAGGGGGAATTCTCACTTATATAGAGAAAAGAGTGATTAGGTATGATCAAGCAAAAGCCTTGAAGATAGATTTAGGCCAAATCCTGTATCATACATATAGTCATGATACAATCACTCATATATGACATCTATTACATACCTATCACTACATGTATGCATGTGGTCACTCATACATGATATCTACCTATAGTCATGATACAATCACTTATACTAGAAATGAAAGTATATAATCAACCTAGTATACTCTATTCAAAATATAAGGAATCAAAACACCATTCAAGAGTCATCCTAAAAATATGTCATTCAATTTAAAACAAATGTTAGACACATGGGTCAATCCATGCATGCTTCAATTTTAATCTCATATATGCATGACTTGATTGCTTTATTCTAGAATCATATAGAATAAATTCATCTTCTAGCATTCCAAAATCACAAAGGATACTACCACAACCACTACCACTACTATTTGAGGTGGAGGGTAGTGCTTTTGAACCCTATTTTATGAGGCTCATATCAAAATCACTCATAACGCTATCTGCCTCTCCCAAAACCATATGGAGAGAGGGGGTCAACTTCATAAATCATCATTCATCATCATCATCATTCATCATCATAATCATTCACTCATCATTATTCATCATCCTTCATCCTTCTCTCATTAACCTTCATCATCCCTCTTCATCCCTCATCATCCCTAATGACACTATAATTGGTCCTCATCATCACTTATCATCCTTAGTCACTCTCTCATTATCCCTCATTATACCTCATCATACCGAATCACTTCATCATCATATTTCATCATTCCTAATCACTCCCTCATGAATCTTCATCATCCATAACCATCCATAGACACTCACTTATCCTCCCCCATCATCCATAACCATCATTAATCACCCCCTTAATACCCTTAATTATCCCTAATCACACCCTCACAAACCCTCATCATCTCTAACCACTCCCTCATCATCTCTCATCATCTCTCATTATCCTTAATCATTCCTTTATTGACCCTCATCATCCCTCATCATCCCTTATCACTCCCTCATCATCCCTAGTCACACCATCATTGTCCCTCATTTTTCCTCATCATATCTATTATCTCCCTCATTGGACCTCATCATCCCTCATATCCCTAATTAGTCCCTCATCATCCATAGTCACTATATCATCATCTATCATCATCCCTTATCACTCCCTCCTCATCCCTAGTCACTCCCTCATTGTCATTCATCATTTTGAATCACTCCCTCATCAACCTTCATTATTTATTATCATCCTTAGTCACTCCTTCACCATCCCTCATTATCCCTAATCACTCCCTCATCATCCCTAATCAGCATCTCATCATCACTCATCATCCTTAGTCAATTTTTCATCATCCCTCATCATACCTAATCACCCCCGCCTCATCCCTCCTCATCCCTCATCATTCCCTTATTATCCTTAATTACTCCCTCACCATCCCTAGTCACTCCATTATCCCTCATCATCCCTAATGACTCCCTTATCATCCCTTATCACTCCCTAATTAAACCTCACATCCCTAATCACTCCCTAATTAAACCTCACCATCCCTCATCATACCTCATCCTCCCTAATAAATACTTACTCATCCCTCCTCATACCTAAAGTCTCCCTCCAATAACTTTATCATGGGTGTAATGGCTTCCTACTTATGCTTGATTAGATTCTATTCTAAATCTAAATTTTATTCACTCAAATAAGGATAAAAAGAACTCTTTTTTCACTCATCCTCTTTCACTCAAATAAGGAAATCTTCTCTCCAAAAATCCTTTTCACTCATTTCCCCAAATAAATATCACTCAATAAATAATAAAACTCCTCTTTCACTTGACTAAGGCTCAAAGCAACTCTCCTTAGATACTATTTATAGTCATTTGGATTTTTGGTACTTTGACCTATTACCATTTATTTGGCAAATCTATATTAGATTTGTCACAATCAAATATATATCTATTTGTAAATCATATGTTTATATCTATGGTAGTTAGGTATTTTTATTTGTAGCATTGTGTGAGTATAGGATCTATGAGGCTTTCCATTAAAGGCCAGATTGAATTATAAAAATGAAGGGTACACTTTCATACATAGTAGAGTCTAATCCAATAACTAGAATTAATGATTCTTACATATTAAAGCATCTACCCATTATATATATATACATATATATATATATATATATATATATATATACATATATATATATATATATACACACACACATATATATATACATATATATACATATACATATATATATACATACATATATATATATATACACACACATATATATATATACATATATATATATATATACACACACACACACACACATATATATACATATATATGTATATATATATGTATATATATATATGTATATATGTATATATATATATATATACATATATATGTATATATATATACATATATATGTATATATATATATATATATGTATATATATATACATATATATGTACATATATATATATATACATATATATATATATACATATATACATATATATATACATATATACATATATATATATATATATATATGTATATATATGTATATATATATATATATATATATATATATGTATATATATTAGGGGCTCCCTAGTGCTTCCATATATATAAATAAGGGAACACAAAGTTGGGATGATGGATTCATGTGATTCAAAAAACATGAATTCCTACTTGTGATAAGATAATTTAAGTGATCTTATTCTCCTATCTATGGTGTCAAATCAATTATATCATGATGGAGTTAGAAATTGATATGTTAGTGATTCCTACTATCACTAACTAGAATCTCTATCATGATCTCAACTCTCTGCCAGAATATCTATCATGATCATGATTCCCACTATCACTATAACTACCATTGTTTAAAATATCTCTCATGATTTCTTAGATTGATAATTATTCTTAATTGAAAGCATTGTTGGGTAATCTAGGGTTTGGTGCATTTAGGGTGCCCCTCTAGGTTTAGGTTGATGTACATGGCCCATCCTATACACCCAATTGGAGTTGATCCTAGTGTGATTTAAACTATGTTGTTTATGAATATATCTATGTATAATTAAGTCTCAAGTTAACCAAAAAACTAATATCATATAGATAGATAGATAGGCAGTCACTAATATGGTAAAGTGTGTTTCAATCTAGTAGCTGGTAGAAATTTGTTTCAAAGTGAACAATATCTTTTTATGGATGAATATTGAATGGTGTTTTGATTCCTTTTATTCTAATTGGAGTGTACTAGGGTGGTTATCCTCATTCATGTTTGATATATTAGGTAGGGCCATGATGGATTAATATAGGATATTTTTCATATAATTTCCATGATGGAAATAAGATAATGTTGATTCAATATTGTTATTTAAGTAATAAACACTATAGTGATGAATATGGAATGACTCAATTATATCTATCTATCTCCCACTTCCTCACTAGTGAAAGATGATCTATGGGGTCTACACTAATTTTAGGGTGTACAAGTGACCCAGATATTGGGGTGTATAGTGTTACCATGCTTAGATGTTAGACTCTATTAGCTAAACTATACCTTATTCATATGATAATTATGACTTCATCTAGAAGAAAAGAAAATCTATGTATCAGGAAGGGAAGTTTACCTTGATTACTATTCCTCACTCCCTTACTATCTATCAAGAAGGAAAAATTCCCTTGATATGCTATTACGTGAAGTAAAACTAGATATCAGGAAGGCAAGATTCCCTTGACTTAATCCTTGACATAGATGAAGTAGGTAGGTAAAACTTCCCTTGACTTATCTAGTAAGGAAATATTGAGATTGAGATCAGGCCTTCATAATGTTTCACCCTATATATCTATGGTAGGGGGGCCATTCCTACACTATCCCCCAATTTACTATTTTTGGATTGAGTCATACTAAGAGTACAACAAGACCCTAGTTTTCCCTTTATGGCCCACCAACCCTACCTAGGCTCTAAGTAGACCTTCCATGATACACCAAATTCAAGAATTCTTAACTATGGGATTGATATTTTTACATGCCCAAATCAAAATTTATATATGTAAGTAATATAATTTCATCCCACCTTTTACTCACTTACCTACCTCTTTATTTTAGCATGGGGATATAAATACACACTCTCTCCTTGGTTTAGGTGTGTATCACCATATAGATCTTCAAATCCCACCATATAATAATATAATATCTATTTAGGATACTAATATATCTAATTGGGATATGGGCTTCAATCATTTAATGGCCTAGATATATATATGGGGTTAATCAAGACATTCCATTTTATGTGGGATAGATTTATATAGGTATTACCTTTTAGTCCCATAGACTATTAGTAACCTAGAGATAAGAATTGGATATTGAACCTTCTCATGATAGATGAAGAATAGAACTAGATTATGGGATTGGGATATGGCTAACCATATCTTGACACTCAACGTGATACTTAGGTTTGGGATTAAATGCTTGACATATATATATATATATATATATATGGGATTCAATAAATCCCTAGATATGTATATATATATATAAGGTGTAACCTACTAATAGTATATTAGGGTATGGGTTTCAATCCATATCCTTTAATGGCCTCAATATACATACATACATACATATATATAGGGGGAATACAACATCCTATTAATAATTTCCATCTATAACTACATTTGGGAATGGTTTAAATCTCATATTTAGTGAATGAATCATTTTCCTCTAGATTTATTGGTAGTATATTGATATATTCCTAGTATAATACCTCTAAAGTGAGATCATAAACCACAAGTTTTTTACTAAATATTGAAGAGTGCTCGAATGTCATTGATTATATATATTTGTGTGCTTGAATATGATCAATGCCTCAATTAATGACATAAATATATTGATGCATACTAAAATGGTTCATTTATATGACTATGACATTAATTTTAGGTTGAATTAAGATTACCTTCTACATGGATATATTCCTCAGTCACATAGTTTTAATCACATTAGGAAAAAATCCAATTGGGTGTCTAGGATGGGCCACATACATCAACCTAACCATGGAGAGGCACCCTAGGTGGAACAAACCCTAGATCACCCAACTAGTTTTGAATTTAAAAATAATTCTTGATTTGCTTGATCATGATAGAGATTTTGGGAAATGATAGTGATAGTGGGGATCATAATAATGATAGAGATGATGGAAGAGAGTCAAGACCATGATAGAGATTATAGCCAATGATAGTGGGAATCATAAACATATTAATTTCCAAACCATATTTAAGCCTTATTTAAATGAGAAAAATTTAGAATTGGAATAAAATCCAATGATGCATAAGTGGGAAGCCATTGGATCTACCATATAGGTATTAGAGGGAGTGATTAGGGATGATGAGGGATGATGAATGAGTGATTAGGGATGATGAAGAATGGTGAGGTTCAATAAGTGATTAGGGATGAAGAGGGAGTGATTGGGGATGATGAGGGAGTGAATAGGGATGATGAGAAAGTGACTAGGGATAATGAGGGAAGGGATATATATGATGAGGGATGAGAAATAAATGATTAAGGATGATGAAGGATGATGATGAATGATGAAAAATATACTATGGATAATGAGATATTGATTAGGGATGATGAGGATGATGAGTGTTGATGAAGGATTGATAAGGGATGATGAGGGAACATGAAAGATGATGGAGTGATTAGGGATGATGAAAGATGATGGGGATTAATGAAGGAGTGATTAGGGATGATGAGAGAAATGAAGAAGTGACAAGGGAAAAGGAAGTATCAAGAAGGAGTGATTAGGGATGATGATGATTGATAAGAGAGTGATAAGGGATGATTATGGATAATGAGGGATGATGGAGTGACTAGAGACTGAGAAATAATGAGGGTTGATGAGGGAGTGATTAGGGATGATGAGGGATAATCAGGGAGTGATTAGGCATAATGAGGGATGAGGTGGAAGTGATTAAGGATGATTAGGGATGATGGTAGAGTGACAAAGGATGATGATGGATTTATTAAGGATGATGATGGATGATGAGGGGTGATGAAGGAGATATTATGGATTATTAGGGACAACAAGGGCTAATGAGGGTATGACTAGGGATGATGATGGATCATAAGGGACAATTAAGGTCTTATTAAGGATGTTGAGGGATGATGGGGGTTAATGATTGAGTGATAAGGGATGATAAGGGACAATGAGGAATTATGATTGAATGATTAGGGATGATGAGAAATAATGAGGGTTGATGAGGGAGTGATTAGGGATGGTGAGTGAAAATGAGTGATTAAGGATAAGGAAGGATTAGGAGGGAGTTATTATGGATTATGAAGGATAATGAGTGATGATTATATAGTGACTAAGGATGATGAGGGAGAATAAGGTAATAATTAGGGAGAATGAGTGATAATAAGGGAGTGATTAGGGATGGTGCATGATGATGAGGTTTTATAAGGGAGTAATAAGGGATGATGAAGGATAATGAGGGTTTATGATGGAGTGGTTAGGGATCATGAGGGGAAATGAGGTATGATTAAGGAGTGATTAGGGATGATGAGGGCCAATGAGGGTATGATTAGGGATAATGAGGGATATTAAAGAAGTGATTAAGGATGATGAACATTAAGGGAGTGACTAGGGATGATTAGGGATGATGAGGTTGATGAGGGAGTGATTAGGGATGATAAGGGATGATGAGGAATAATGAGGGAGTGATTAGGAACTCATTTTGAATATATATTTTAAACTTTTTCATAAATTTATTTAGTTCCTACTTTATAAATATAGGTGAGAATGTCCCCTTTCATTTAAAGATATGGCTGATTCAATTTCCCCTCTCATTTATCTATATAGGTGATAATTCCACCTCTTATAATTTCAAGCATCATTTAATAATTCCCACTCTCATTTATACCTTGATTTTATAATGCCTCTTCCACTAATTTTTAAGCATGATAATGTTCCATATCCTTTCAAGATGGCTTGAGTATTCAGTTAGGTATCAAGTATGCAAGATATGGCTTGGGTAAGATATATATGATTAAGATTAACTATGGGTATTCAAGATCAAGATATGGATTATTTATTAAATTAGGTAGGGCATACTCAAGTAGGTAAGTCATAGTCAAGTAGGTAGGGAAATAAGGATAGGTAGGTAAGGCATATTCAACTATGTTTAAAGTAGGTAGGGAATACTCAAATACAACAAGGTAGGTAGGACATAGTCAAGATCAAGATATTATTTGGGTATTTAGGTAGGGCATACTCAATATCAAGATATGGCTTAGGTATTCAATCAGGTAGGGCATACTCTAGTATTTAAAGTAGGTAGGGCATACTAAAGTAGGTAAATTAGGTAGGGCATACTCAATGGTAAAGATCTATTACATATGTAAGATGATTATAAAGTTTGTTTCTAATTTTATATATTGGGAAGAAATTTTACCTTGCCAAAAATGGGAGATAAATAGGTAGAGCATAACTAAATAGGTATGGAAATAATATATGAAAGATATAGACCAGGAAGCAAGTTTCCCTTGATAGATAAGAATATATTATAGAAAGGGAAAGTAGGTAGGATAAGAATGAAGCCATATATTAATAATAAATCTTCCCTTGCCTTATTAGATATGGCATAACCAAGTAGGTGGGGAAATAACAAATTTATCTATTAGCAAATAGTCTCCCCTTCATAGTGATGCCTTAATCCAAAAACAAAGTAATGCTAGATATTGAAAAGGAAAGTTTCACTTGATAGCTATGCATACTCAATTTATATCTATCGAGAAAGAAAATTTCCCTTGATATACTATTGGGTGAAGAAAAGATAAATTCTAAGAACACAAGTTTCCCTTGCCTTACTCCTTCACATATATAAAGTAGGTAACACATTCTTCCCTTGAATTATTAGGTAGGGTAGGCTTGAGATCAACACAGGGCATTTGGAATGGTTCCACCCACATATATATACATATACATATATATATATATATATATATACATATATATACATATACATATATATATATATATATATATATATACATATATATACATATATATATATACATATATATATATATATATACATATATATATATATACATATATATATATACATATATATATATATATATACATATATATATATATATGTATATATATATATATATGTATATATATATGGTAGGTTCCTAATTCATATTCTATCCCTTATTTTATTGTATTAGGGACTAGGGAATATTCAAACTATAATAGGGCCCTATTTTGAGAATATCACCACCTAGAATGGTGTTAAAATTATAAATTAGACAATGAATATGATATGAGAATAATGTTATAGGTTTTTGAGGGTTGAATTCATCATTCAAGATAGGTTTATGTATCCATTCATGCTCCATCCCATCATATTATGTATACGCTACATCTATGTTATCATATGCCCCATCTCTATCTTGACCAATCCATACTTGAACCCCTATCTCTATATATGGCTACCTATTTTTATCTTGAATAGTGAAACCCATACTTGAGATTAGATCTTAATAACTCTAATAATCAATTTCCAACCCTAAAATTATAAAAACTAAGTATTGACAAGAATGGATTTTTAAAAAATAACTTCTAAATGGTAAATCCTACAATGCTAGAATTGATTTTAGAAGACATAGAGTGCCCTCAATTTTTTATATTTAGTAAAATAAATTTAAATTATACAAATATAAAATGTGATATAAATTAAATGTAAACTTATATTACTAAATATATATTCACACTAACACAAATAAATAATAACAAACAAAAAAACATCTTCCAAAGGGCATACCCCTTTGTATTGCATAGGGCATACACCCTTTCCTTCCAAAAAAAATTAAAAATTTACATTTAACTCTAAAACATGTGTTTCAATGGGCATAAGCACTTTTATAAAAATGATGTACATTCTTTAGGCTCTAGACCAACTCAAATCAAAGTTTATATGTTTTTTTAAAAAAAGGGCATATGCCCTTTTGAAAAGGGTGTATACCCTTTGAAAAATAAGTTGTGTGTTTATTATTGTGTCATATTTTTTATCCCCCAAATTTGTGCATTTACCCCATGAATTACTATGTGATAATCTTGATGTTATTGCTAAGGAAGTATGTGCCTTGGTTATTGATAATATTTTATGGGCATCTAAACATTATGATCATGTTATCATTAAATTTTTTTGAAACATATTTTGATCATAGTTTAGGGTCATAGCTACTTATACCCAAGCGTGTTGTAGTGGTTATGTAACAATCATTGGATAATTTGGAAGCTAGATCAATAAGCTCAAAAACACATATCCTTCACTATTCTAATGGTTGCATTTTGAAAACTTGGTTGAGTGGCACTTCATCCCTTTGATTTAGTTTTTTGATTCATTAGCACACATTGAAATGTTTTGTAACACTTTTTTCATCCTAAAATATGATTGGCCATAATAACCCACTCCATAATATATTTATCATAGGTAGTTCACCTTCCAAATGAACTGTATCCATCCATTCAAGCAATTCATTAAAAATTTGCACTCTTTCATGCTCCAATGTCACCTTATAAAGTACATCATCCTTTCCCAACTTATACATAAATCTATTGATAATTGTGAATGGAAAACTTTTTCAATACAATATTTTTCCCCCTTTCTTTTTAATTCTTTGGAAATGTGCCATGCTACAACAAAATTACAATCTCTTACAATTTCTTAAGAATCATAGTGACTCTGAATAAGTGTGCATTTATGAGTATTCCTATAAGTCCTTTAATTCATCTCATATTTTTATTTGGATTAGATGATATAGTACTACACTCTCTCTTCCTCATTAAATATTAGTTTTAAATTGACACTCTTGAAATAACATCAAACAAATTAAAACTATTTCTCCTAATAAGGGATTGTTCACTAGATATTGATTTTCTTGGTGATATGTGAGAATTCTATGGGGTCACTAGTAGGCAATGCCATAATTTATATAGTTTAAAAACTATAACTAAGAAATTATATTTATATCATGCATTATTTATTCTCCATAGATGAAAACTTGTGACTTGAAAAATGAATAAATGGTCTAAGTCTCCCTCTCCTAGTTGTACAAGAATGAAAGCTATCACTGACCCTAAAGCATCCACATGGACATGAAGTGTCTTATTTTTATTAATAAATGCCAAGATAAAATTTGTGACCAATCATTATATGAACCATGAAAACATATTTTGGAACTTCAATGTCCATTTGAATTTTTTTTCTTTATGTAGTAAAGTATCCATGGGTGATGCAATATCCGAATAACCATACATAACCTTGGAATAACACTTGGCATGCCTTAGAAAATATCACATATTCAAAAAATTAGTAGGTGGATTAGGTTAAAAAATAACTAATACCTTATCTTGGTCAACTAGAATCCCATCGCTATACATCACATGTCCTAGCTGAGCTCCAAAAGGTGTGAAAAATATGCATTTTTAAAATTTGAATGTAATTCACAAGGATATGCACCTTTCTAGCATAAGTTGAAACTTTTAAAAGTGTTATTTTAAGAGAGAGTATATTATCCAATTATATAAATATACCTCAAGTAAATCACGAGTAAAGTCTTTAAATAAAGTGACTACTACTTTGGAGAACATTGCTGATGTGTTTTTTAACCCAAATGACATTATCCTATATATGAAAGACTCATATTCTATTTCAAAAAGAGTTTTTGATTGTTCTTCCTCTATGATGGGTATATAATGGTATATATATAACCCATACATGAATTAGTATACCTCATTACCTACAAAAAACTCTAACACCTCATCAATGAATGACATTAAAAATGGATCATTTACACAAGCATATTTTAATGTGCAATAGTCTCCACACATTTTGATTTTCCATATTTTATTAGATTGAACCAACATTGGACTTACCAAATTAAAATTTTACACTATATAAATAATACCTAATTCATTCATGTGAATCAATTATTTAACCTTTAGCTTCACATTTTGATTCAACCTATTGTAGAAACACACATTTGACACAAAATCCTTATTCCTTTCTTTTATTCCCAATTTGAATTGTATAGAAAAATTGTACATATTAACCAATTATAGGGTGGATTAAACCCCATAAGAGATTATATTTGGTATAATGAAACTAAAAATAACCTCAATACTTTTCCATAAGGTATCCATCAATACATTTAAATTATTTATCACCTGTTGTCTAGCCCTGCCTAGAACCCTACTTATCTCCTAGATAATCCTATAGCTATATGAGATCACCCTAGATACAAATGTATCCCTACGAGTTTCTCAAATTTTTATTTTTGTGTCATTCCCATCATCCCTTAAATTTCACCTTAAAACTTACCATTCACATTTTCAAAAGTTGACTAGCACATGTGAACGATCCTAGATCATCCTATAAATACAAGGTCTTTCTAAGTCATTTGGGAATGTAAGAATAAAGTGGAAGATAAGAGAAAACTTATAACACAAATGGTTAAGCATATATCCAAGATTATTTATTAAGGTTATGATTTATAATAATTCACACTTGCAACACTTATCCATCTTGGTCTCTCCTCACATTCTTATTGACCAAATTTTGACCTCAAGTTAAATTTATTCACCCCCTCTAGGTTGAAACTTCATAGGGTTATAAAACACTTGTATATAATATTTTAAGGTATTTTCATGGTCTTAAATGTTCCTAGATAGTCTCATATGGCCATATTTACCCTTGTCTAACCTTGTCCAAATTTTGGTCTTATGTACACTTGTCTAGTCCTAGGTAATTTACAAGGCATTGATGTTGTCAAACATGATCAAAGGTTTAGTATGGTTTAAGTTCATTATAAAAGGTTATTTAGGTGTCATTAAAATCATAATATCATGCAATAACCTTTTATTTGGATCTTATATGCAAAAATGATATTTTAGACACTTTTTGGACTATTTGGAGTTGTACATCCTTCAATTAAAAAAAAATCAAGAAGAATCCTAATGTACCTAATGTCATAAATACGTCAAATAATGTTTAGGGATGGTCAAATACTAATAACATCTATAGTTCAACACCTAAACTAAGTAAAATGACACTTTACAATCACTTTTGGGCACTTATACAGCCTTGCAAGATTATATTTAAGTTATAAATAGTTTAAAAGTTTCACTTGGGCTTCTTTAGATCATTTTCAAGCTTTGGAATAGGTTTTAGGTTGAATATTTGCTTTAGGAAATCTCTTTCCTTTATTGCTGACTTCATAAGATTAAAAAGGCAAATTTGAATTGAATGGTATGACTAGGAGAGAGAAAGTTAAGATTTGAAAAATTGGACATTGTTATGGGTCTTAATAAGATTGAAAATTATGGAATTAGTTTTTATATTAATGACCCCTTCTTTATTAAAAATTGATAAGAGTGATATTAGGTCACTATGACTTATCCATCCAAGCAAGGTTTGTTCTTCCATCCATTCATCCACCTTAGAATTTGATGGATAAGAATGGTTTTTAGAGATGTTTTTATAGGTTAAGGATATAATTTACATGGTATTTTCATCAGCTAACTCATCTCCATGAAGTGTCTTCACTTGGAGGAAAAGTGTCTACATGTACAATGTGTTTCAATCACTCTTACTATAAGTTTTGGTTTTTGAGATGTTGGTCACTTTCAGATGTTTCCCATAATTCATTGATTATGGATAATCCATTACTCTCAAATGTTTCATAGTTTATTTTATAAAAATAGTTTCTTCCTCTTAAAGATATACCAAGTTTCTCACTCATGGAAATATGACACTATGCATGAATAGTTTATTGCAACACTAAGGTTTATCTTAATTCAAATGCCAATGAGAAACTAGTGATATAAAATAAGAATTAAATTGACAAGGTTATTATTGACCATTTTTGGTCCTGCAGGCCAAAATTAGTCTCCTTCCCTTGCTATTCTGTGCTAGTTCAATTTTTAGGTTTCACAAGTCTTTTAGTAAAAGGATGAAATAGTTCAAAGAATGTAAGGCTCTTACAAAGCTCTTCAAACATTTTGTCTGAAGAAATTCACAAGGAAAGAGACTGAAAATGTTTAAGTCACTTTTGCTTAAGGTTGGAAAAAGTGGTTCAATGTCGGGGTTCAACGACATAATCTTTCCAAGAGCTTTGAACTTTGAACATTGAACTTAAACAATATTGAATTATTGAACCTTTGTTGGTTCAATCAGTTGCTTCAATCAATTGGTTCAAGTAGTTGGTTCAATCAACCAGTTCAAGCAATTGGTTTAAGCAGTTGGTTTAATCAGCCAGTTTAAATAGTTGGTTTAAGCAGTTGGTTTAATTGGTCAGTTCAAGTTGTTTGGTTCAAATAGATTGGTTCAAGCGGTCAATTGAATAAATGTGGCTCCTTGTAAGACATAGTGATGAAACATTGAACTGTTGAACCATTAAACTCTAAAAAAGGGTTTAGGTTTAGGTTTAATTGGAAGGTTCAAAAGGGTTTTATGAATCCCAAAGGATAGGTACCCTTGTAGAGGGTGAAAAACACTTAGAAAAATGGCAAAAAGGGTAGAGTTTTCCTAAGGAAAAGGCAACGACAAAAGTTGAATTTCTTCTAGAAAAATGCCTGAAGGAATTCCTTCAGACATTTTGTTTGAAAAAATATACAAGGCAAAGAACCAAAAGAAATTATTTTAGAAGAAAACCCCGTGGCAAAGTGAACAAGGCAAATCCTTTGGACAAAAGTCTGAAGGAATTCCTTCAGACTTTTTGTTTGAAGGAATTTGCCCAAAGATAAAAGCCCATCGAAAGAAATAAGTGGCAAAACAAAGGCAACAATTCCTTTGGACAAAATGTCTAAAGGAATTCCTTTAGACATTTTGTTTGAAGGAATTAAGAAAGCAAGGCAGCCCGAAGGAGCCCAAAGGGTAGGTACCCTTGTAGAGGACTCTCAACTGCCAAAAGGGGGAATTTTCCAAGGTCGAAGGGACACCTTCCCTTTAGGGGGAATCAAACAAGAAAGTCAAAGGAAAGTGAAGCCAAAGGAATTACTCAAGGGGTGATAGGCCTAAAGACATCAACTTTAGCATCATGAAATAGTCGTTGGAATTCAAATGTCTAATGACGGGTCCAAAGATGTCAAATTCATAGCATTGAAATAATCATTGGTATTTAAATGTTTGAGTGCAATCTTGAAAGGATTCAAAGGACTTAGGGCCAAAAGGAAGAGACCATCAAGAAAGGAGCTTGAAGAGTTAAGGATTGATAGAAGATAGCCCTGAGAGCTCAAATTTCTAGAAAGGGCCAAGAGATGGAAAAGATAAGCATAGATATGGACAAAATAGCCCAGGTGGAAAAAGGGAGGTATGGCTAAGAGAGTTATTGCAGTGGTTGAAATAGTCTCCACCAAGTGGTCATCAAGGAGCACAAATAGTAAATGGTGCGGCCTATTTTTCCTCATTTTGCATTGATGAGTAGACAATCAGCTGAATGTCTTGAAGAAGGGATATTATTTGTAGACAAATGACATGGCCCATGTTTTCACACATGACATTTAATATATTTTAAATGTCAAAGGTCAAAAATGCTAGCTAACACAACATACTCTTTCAACGGCTTCCTCTTCCCAATGTTCTCAATGCAACATGGACCACTTGTAAAAAGGGTGCCAAAGTCTTTTTTCCAAAAGGGTGCCAGTGCTTCCTCCTTCTCTATATATATTGTAATCTCTCATTTGAGAAGACATCTCTCTCATTTTTTATATGTCATAGCCATACCAAATTTTCACCTTGAATCAATAGAAAGAATTTTTTACCTCTATTTGGTTGGATATATCTCTGAGTGTGCCTAAGTATTAACCTTGTGTTTAGTCATTTTTTATGATGCTTTCACAAGCTTGATACCAACACACCTGGTATAGACAAAGTGTCATCCCTGTAGGTAATAAGAAGAGCTATATCTGGAGTGCAGAGACAGAAGAAGGTTACTAGACAATGTGTTTTCTCTATAACACTTATGGTAAGTTCATTTTTTATGTGTCTTCATTAAGCCTTCTTGTTGAACTCCCTATAGTATGGTCCTTTCATTAGATAAAGTGTATGAATGTGTTCTTATGGTTCAAAGTGTGAGTAATGAGTAGATCAAACTTGTTTGGTGCATCGCCATCTTAGGTTAGTTTCTATTTTTAGTATCCTTCTTTCTTTTCAACCCCCCCTTTTTATATATTAAGTAGTAGTAGTGAAATAACCCAAAGATGCATCAAAGGGAGATAGCCCTTATCTAGAGATTCTCCCCTTAGTTTTTCTAGACCCATAGGCAAGAGAGGAGTCTCTATTGTGCTATGTGGAAGATAGGGGCTCAGCCTCTTGTCAAGGGTGAAATATACAACATCAATAATTTTTGGCATGCCTAGTGGGACCATTTTTTTAACACTCAAAAAGTTTTTGGATTAGTGTTGGTCCTATTATAGCAAAAAAATAATCATTTATCTAGCATCTAGTGACTCCATTATCAAGAGCATCAGTATCTAGTTAAAGATTAGTCTGACACCTTATGCCTAAGGTCACCACATGATCTGTTGCTAAGGGTGTCCCTTTTGAATTCATTGAATTATCATTAAACTCAACAAGGTGACTGAGGTTTGCAAGGACTCATCCTTATCTAGCAAGTCATTTTCCTAGACCTGCTATAAGATACACTTACACAAGAAGGCCCCAATTGAATCCTGTCATAACTATGGCTTTACCATTTGTGGATTTACATGGTCAAAGTCCTTTGAATCTTCTACATTATGACCCAATCCTAGGTGCAACCCTTAAGAGTGTGCCTCCCTTTAATGGAGAAGGGCCTATCACTACTGTTGAACACATCATAAATATTGCTAACCTCTACAATATTCACAATGTCACTAAAGAAAACATTGCTATTAGATTGCTAGCATTGTCTTTCAAGGGCAAGGTTCTAGACTGGTATGGGACTTTGCCCATGAATTCAGTCGATACATGGAATGAATTGGGTAACCTCTTAACAAATAGATTTTGGGAGAAGAGTGACCACCTCTCACTTTTTGAGTAGCTAATCACCATGAAGAGAGCCCCACTTTAATTCATGTAAGACTTCAACACTCGATTCCAGAAGACATGGGATAGAATCCTCATTCTAATAAAGGCTGACCCCAAGCTATGCTTTCCTCTATTATTTGAAAGCATTGAACAATGACATTGCTATCATGATATAATCCATGGGAGGACATGTGTTGCCTACTACCTATGACATAGCCATAGCTTTTGGGAATTGCCTAGTACAAGCAAAAAAGATAGCCCCTAGACCTCATATACCGATCTTCCCTGAATTGCTACCTCTAGTCTAGACTATTGTACCCACCTTAGATTTTATACTTGGCATAGAAAATATGGCTGTTACTTCATCCAATGACCTTCATGAAGTTAAAATCTTGTTGTAAAATGTAACAAATGAACTAGTGGCTATTAAAAAACATCAAGCTCAAAACTACTAGCCAAATCAAGGATATCAACAGTTTGGGCAAGCAAGTAGACCACCTTTCTAAAATTACAATCAAGGACAAGGTTAGTTTGCACAAACTAGACATTATCAAGGTTATAATCTAGGTGCCCCTTCATCATCCAAGGCTCTAGCGCCTGCTCAAAATAATTTGATACAAGAATAGCCAAATTTCTCACTCATGGGATATGGTCAAGATCAGGTTGTTTATACACATGAGATGCTGAATCAATACATGAATGCATAAGACAATAAAGCATCCACCCAATTCCCAAAATTTGAGAGTTCAGTGCAACCTAGTATGGGTAGTAGTCAGGCTTAGCTCAATTCCACTCTCATGAATCACCTAGAAGGTGAATTCTATGCAGTCAATTATGTGGGCAGTGTGAACAATTAAGGCAACTATGTCACAACCAACACAAGGTCCAAAAGGAGAGACATGGAAGAAGCTGAAGTAGCTGCTCAAATGTCTACACCATCTTCTTCACCATAGGTGATCTAGAAATTTCTAAATTTTAGGCTGCCAATTGTACCCTCAGCTCCTCAGCCTGTGCCTTAGGCTGCAAGCAATCCCAAAGAAAATTTGAAAGGGAGAAACCCTTAGATCAATGTGGTAGAATAGATGAAGAAGCTACACATGAATATTTCCTTGTGGGATTCATTATCAATACTAGGACAAAAGGACATGATGTAAAAGGAATTGCATAGGCTAAATGAACAAGCTGTCCTAGTAAAAGTTGATAATGTTTTGATCACGAATGGGCAGCCTTCCACATCAGGCCAAGTTAAGAAAGAAGAAAAGGTCCCCCCTTTCTATTTGTCCTTGGTCATATGGGATTTCCTAGTGTACAATTGCATCATTGATAGTGGAGTAAGCACCTCGGTAATGCCCAAATGAATAGTGGATAAATTGGGGCTCAAATATGAAAAAATGACTAAGGGAGTCTTGCATCTAGATGGATCACCAACAAAGATAGTTGGAGTGGTGAAAGGTTTAAACTTGATGCTACATGCCTACCCAACTTTTTTAGTTCCCCATGATGTGGTAGTAGTGGATGTTCCCCCCTACTTTGCCATATGCTTGTCCAAGGATTTTACATCCAAAATAGGTGGGTACCTAGCAGTAAATTGGTCCTACCTAGTTTTTAGAACCAAATATGGGATCAAGGTCAAGATTGAGTCAGAGCCACTCCAAATAGATTATATGGAACCATAATCATTCAAGGAAATAAATGTTAGCTACACCATTATTGATCAAGAAGAATTTCAAGTGGATCAATCTCCATCCTCTACCCTTGAAGGAGTTACTGACATGCTCTTAGACGAATGGAGAAGTGACAACTTTGAGCATGACCCTTAAAAGTTCATAGAAGAGGTAGGCCTTAGGATTTATTAAATTAATGAAGAGGGTATCCTTGTACCAAATTTGATGAAAGCAAGCCAAGAGAGCTTAGGTTTATGGCATCTTTTCTTTGATGGCTCAAGAAGCAAGCTGGGAGCTGGTGGGGGAGTGGTGCTAGTTTCTCCTTCATAGGAGAAGTAATTTTTGGCTTTCAATTTCCAATTTTCTTGTGCATGAAATGTTGTAGAGTATGAATCTTTCATCCATGGTTTGGAGTGGGTGAGGAGAAGAGGAATTAGAGAACTACAAGTTTTTGGTGATAGTGAGTTGATTGTGAATCAGGTGAGAGGCCAAAATCTGACAAAGAATTCCTTACTTAAGTCTTAAAACTATAGGGTGTGAGACTTAGTAGAGAGTTTCCTTACTTTCAATGTCACCTCTATTCTAAGAGAGTAGAATAAGTAAGCAGACAGGCTAGTAGTGGTTGGTGCCTAGTTTGATGTCCCTAGGGAGATAGGCCAAAATAGCAATTTGCACCATTTGAAAGTTGTAATCAGACCCTTTATACCTAACAACATCACCAACTAGTAGGTGTTTGAAAATGATCAAAAATAGAACTCTTATTATAAGAGGAGGCTAAGTTTGCTACCAGAAACTAGGCTAAGCTACAACAACAATACGGTAGCTAGATTGTTTAGTTGAAGAATAATAAACTTCCTAAAGGCTTGGTCATTCTCGAAAGTATCTTCAACGAGGATGACCAATTCAAAAATGATAAAGCAAGCATAAAAATGAAGAAAGAGAATTATGAAAAAGTGGAGATATTCAAGAATAAGCTATTTACACTTGGGAAGGTGTGTAAAGATCATGAAAGGTAGGCCTTCATCTTATTGTGCCAAGAATTTGTTGATGTCTTTGCTTGGGAGTATAGTGACTTGAAGGGTTTCAACCCAAGTTTGGCCCAACATACCATTGAGGTAGAGGAAGGCACCAAGCTGATCAAGTAGAAGAAAAGGCCTATCAACCCAAAGATTGAGCCTCTCATGTGAAAGGAACTCACCAAGCTGATTGAGTCCAAGATCATATTTCTAATCAAACACTCTTCTTGGCTGGCCAATCTTGTTCCTATCCAGAAAAAGAATGGGGAGTTCAAATTATGTGTAGATTTTAGAGACCTCAATAGAGTCTCTTTGAAAAACCATTATCCTCTCCCAAGCATGGAGTAGATCCTTCAAATGGTGATAGGCAATGACCATTTCTCTCTCCTGGATGGGTATGTAGGATACAATTAGATTTTGGTTTAGGACTGTGACCAGTACAAGACAACCTTCACTACCAAGTGGAGGATGTTTGCTTATCAAAAAATTCCATTTGGACTATCCATTGCTAGCACTACTTTTCAATGAGCCATGGATATGGATTTTCAAGGCTTGATAAATAACATTGTACTGGTGTATCCTGATGACGTGACAATATTCTCTAAGGAGGCGGGCTAACACATGAAACACCTCACATAAATCTTTGAGAGGTGTAGAGAGTTTGGTATATCTTGTTAGGGAAGTCCAAGAACAAATACACCTGTTCTGATTCCTCTTGTTGGATCTTGCTCCTCAAAAAGAGCATAGTATGATTACCAAATATAAGCAATTATAAATACGGAAATAACCAGAAACACAAATAGCTAGAATTCACCAATAGCATAGAATATGAGAGACAATACACTATCTTGTATTAACACTTTACAGAAAAGAATACAACAAAGAGCCGCCACACTCTTTCACCTTACAGAGGTTTGCCACACCTCAAGTGTACAGTAATTCTTCTCACACAACACTCTCCTACACAAAAACGGTCCCAACAACCAACTCACAAACAGAATTGGTGTTCACCTCTCCAACTAGTCAGTAATAACCCTGCCAATTCACCAAGCACTCAAAAGTACTTCAAGTTGATCTCCCATGAACCTGCAACCTGCAATTCAATAGACCATACTCACATGTAGATCCCCTATGAGCTTGCAACAACCTACAACTCAATGATCTTACAATGGAAGTAACTTACTTGCCTTCCTTTCTATCTCATGCCTTAATTACAATACATGCCAATGGGTCTATAAATAGATCCCTAACTCAAACACTACCTTAGACTCTTAATTTAGACAATTATCCTCATAGCCAAAGACTCTAACTAGCCTTTGCATGCAAACACTTCATTCACTTAACTAACTGTCCATGTAACGAGCAGTTCGGGAACACACAGGCGACCGACATCGGTCCCTGCTAGTCTGGTTCTGCCGACATCAGCTGACTCCCTGCCGTCGCCGGTGGCCTTCTGCACTGGGTCACGACCGACGTCGGTCCTGCTGCCGACACCAGAGCTCCTAGATCTCAGCAACCTTCCTGTTCCTTCTGTTTGCAAAGAGTTGAAGCTTTTAGCTCCACAACTCAACAATCTCCCACTTGGAGATAAATAGCTGTAACCTATACTTATACCTGTACTTCATCTAGTTTGTTCCCTTGGCTTTGTATCCCTCCTCAAGATCACTCTTGAAGACCAACCACCACAAACTTGTAGTGTAAAACCTGTCATCCAAATCACCTGCCACATCCACATCTACAACCATGTAGAAATTAACCTGAACCTGCATAGCATGTGCACCTGCTACTAGTCCCTGTAAGAATCCACTGGACTATCCTCCAATGGTTCTCTCTTGGATTGGCTCCAACTTGTGACAACTCCCACTGATTGGGAAAACTCAGGTTTAGTACATACCATGCACTCATCCTCATTATGTGAATCAAGACACCTGTTCATAGAACTGTCCAACCATCGGCGTGCTAACCGGTTTCACACAATCATCCTGAAACAAAGTCAACATATGACCTACCATGTCTCTAGAACACACTCATGCTAAAGAATCTTGCTGCTCCCAGATTCTCCATGACAAACACCTGAACTAGCTTTACCTTTAGTTCAGCAATACCTGTATATGTAACCCTGCAACAAGCACATCATATAGAAATAGGATAGTGTAGCTAATACTATCCAACCTGGTAAAGAGAAACACAATGATCAAACCTCCATTGCCCTACAGCTCATTCAAGACCATATACCCTGATCTTCCATCTCACGTATCCATTTTCGCTCTTCTTTATCCTGAACATCCATTCATCTCTCAGTGCTTACTTCTAGCTGGCCACTCTACCCAAAACACCTGTTTGGTTCTCCTCCAAGGAATCACATCCTCATCCAAGCCTAGCTCCCACTATTTCCTGGATCTACCTATTCTGCTTCTTCAACAACTTCCTGGTCCTATGCCATAAGTGAGCAACAAGTAGTGTAAAGAAGGGAAATGATGAATTTAAGAACTTACTTATACCTTCAGTCCTCCATATGGGCACTTGAGACTCCATGACAGCTTGCTGTCCACCCAAAATTCATCTCAGTAACCGATGCCGATCACATCTCAATTTGCAGATGACCGAAGTCAGTTTCCTACGACTACCACCTTGCCGACGTCGGTTTCCCCTGGCCAACACCGGTCATTCTCTGCCCTAAGTCACCGACATCGGTCTGCACATAGCCGACGTCGGTCCCTGTATGGACGTCGACGCCAATTTTCTTGTCGACGTCAGTCTCTGTGTTTTTCTTGTGAGACCTGACTTTTTCTCGTGAGCTCTTTTTGGATCAAATCCTTGTCCAAATCACCCTTGCTCTGCTCAAAATTCTTTTGCATTTTGTGCTCAACTCTGTCCGTCATCTTCTCCTTAAAAAACAAGGCTTTCCTATTCTTGTCACTAACATTGGGTTCCTCAAGAAATGTTACCTTCTTCTTCTGCATACAAAAACCACGATCCATACCTTCCAAATCCGAAAGCATATCCTTTGACTCAAGAACAAGCATCTCTTTCTTATCTGTGTGACCAAGCCTATCAAGCCACATCTCTAAATCTACAGCTAAAGTAGAAAACCCAGAAAGAGAATCAGTAGTACAAGTAGATAAATAAAGCGTACCTACTTTCTTACCTCTAACTACAACAAGTGTACCCTTGGTAACCTTCCAAGAGTCCGCTGTGAGAGTTACTGTGCAACCCTCATCACCCAAACTTCTAACAAAAATTAAATTCCGCTCCAGAACTGGGACATGCATGACTTCTTTTAACACCCATGTGTTACCTGTCTGCAGTTTCAGCTTCACTTTCCCTTTGCCAACAATCTGACAAGGCTTACCATCCCCTACATAAATTTCTCCAAAATCTCCCTAGACATACTCATGAAAAAATTCCCTATGTGGGGATGCATGAAAAGAGGCACCATAATCTAAAACCCAAGATTCTACTTTATCCAAAGAACATACCAGAGCATCTCGTGCAGCATAATCTGCAACGTCTGCTTCTTCTTCATGTTCTTCATGCTGATCTGTACCTGATCTACAATCTCTCTTTAAGTGCCCTTGCTTTCCACACTTCCAGTAGGTTATTCTACCATACCTGGACTTGGATCTCTTGCCTGTCTTGGACCTTGATCTCCCATGCTCTATCTTTTCTCTTTGCCTTCCTCTGCGTTCAACACTCAAAGCATTTCCTGATGATTCACCTGTGCTATTCCTGCGTATCTCTTCATTCAAGATTACACTCACAACATCATCCACTTTTAAGACTTTTGAAGGAGACACAGTATTAGAAACTGCCATTACCAAACCTTCCCAACTTTCAGGTAATGAACACAAAATTAAGAGAGCTCTAATTTCATCATCAAATACAATATTGACTGAACTTAGCTAGTTTACTAAACCATGGAAATCACTAAGATGGCTATGAATAGATCCACCTTCCAACATTTGAAAATTAAATAAACGCTTCATAAGAAATACCTTATTAGAAGCTGAGGGTTTTTCATATAAATTTGCCAAAGATTCCATCAACTCCACCATTGTCTTACACTGTGATAAGTTGGAAATCATAGATGATGCAAGACTCAATCTAATAGATCCTAGAGCCTTCCGATTAAGAACCTCCCATTCTTCATCTTTCATATCCGAGGGTTTGCAAATAACCCCTCCCAACGGTAAGTACAAATCTTTTTGATACAGATAATCCTCAATCTGCATCCTCCACATTTGGTAGTTCTTGCCATTAAACTTTTCCATCCTTAGCTTACTGTCTTCTGTCATTGCTCAACTCCCACTCAAATAGAAACCCTGTGAGTACCTGTAATCAAAACACACTAACCAGATCTAATCCAATCTGTTAGTATCCCAACCAAAAGCTCTGATACCACTTGTCAGGGAAGTCCAAGAACAAATACACCTGTTCTGATTCCTCTTGTTGGATCTTGCTCCTCAGAAAGAGCACAGTATGATTACCAAATATAAGCAATTATAAATGCGGAAATAACCAGAAACACAAATAGCTAGAATTCACCAATAACACAGAATATGAGAGACAATACACTATCTTGTATTAACACTTTACAGAAAAGAATACAACAAAGAGCCGCCACACTCTTTCACCTTACAGAGGTTTGCCACACCTCAAGTGTATAGTAATTCTTCTCACACAACACTCTCCTACAAAAAAATGGTCCCAACAACCAACTCACAAACAGAATTGGTGTTCACCTCTCCGACTAGTCAATAATAACCCTGCCAGTTCACCAAGCACTCAAAAGTACTTCAAGTTGATCTCCCATGAACCTGCAACTTGCAATTCAATAGACCATACTCACATGTAGATCCCCTATGAGCTTGCAACAACCTACAACTCAATGATCTTACAATGGAAGCAACTTACTTGCCTTCCTTTCTATCTCATGCCTTAATTACAATACATGCCAATGGGTCTATAAATAGATCCCTAACTCAAACACTAACTTAGACTCTTAATTTAGACAATTATCCTCACAGCCAAAGACTCTAACTAGCCTTTGCATGCAAACACTTCGTTCACTTAACTAACTATCTGTGTAATGAGCAGTTCGGGAACACACAGGCGACCGACGTCGGTCCCTGCTAGTCTGGTTCTGCCGATGTTGGCTGACTCCTTGCCGTCGCCGGTGGCCTTTTGCACTGGGTCACGACCGACGTCGGTCCTGCTGCTGACGCTGGAGCTCCTAGATCTCAGCAACCTTCCTGTTCCTTCTATTTGCAAAGAGTTGAAGCTTTTAGCTCCACAACTCAACATATCTCTCAACCCAAATAAATGCATGTTCACTGTCCATGAGGCTAAACTCCTTGGCCACATTGTTTCAAAAGAGGGCTTGACCATTGATCCAAAAAGAGTTCGCTCCATCCTAGAGTTATCCTTGCCTAAACATAAGAAAGATCTATAGAGCTTCTTTGGCAAGATAAATTTCATCAAGAGATTTATTCCAAATTTTACAGAGGTAGTCAAGCTATTGACCTCTATGCTAAATAAAGATGAGAAATTCATGTGGACAACACAAAGGAAGGATAGTTTCGAAGAGATCAAGTAGGCTATCACCCAAGCTCCTACCTTGATCAGTCCTAACTTCACCAAAGATTTCAACCTCTACACCTTCAAAAATGAAGAGGTAATCTCCATTATGCTTACCCAAGCAAATGGTGAGAACCTTGAACAACCACTTGCATTTTTAGCCAAAGTCTAGATGGTTTTGAGGTTAGGTATACATACATTGAGAAGCAAGTCTTTGCCATCATACAAAGCCTAAAGAAATTTAGATATATGCTATCCAACAACAGGGTTCACCTCATGGTTCCACATCCCAACATCAAAGATTTCTTGACCAATCATGATCTGAATGAAAAGAGAGTGGGATGGATCACTAAAGTAATGGAATATGATGTGGATATCAAAACCACCAAACTAGTAAGAGGAAAAGGCCTATGTGAACACCTTGCCATAGACTTTAAACAAAATAAAGAAGACAGTTTGCTAATTCATAATGAAGCCACAATAGAAGAACCAACAGTCATGAAGGATTGGACATTAGACATGAGGCATTTCCTTCTCACTGGTGAGTGCTTGTAGGGCCTTGATAGGACCAAGAGGAGATATTTTAGACTCTAATCTATCCCTTATGTCCTGATTGATGGAATGATTTTTAGAAGGTATTTCATAGGAGTAATTTTAAGGTGCATAGACCCAGGTCAGGTCGACTGGGTGTTGTTTGAGTTCTATATGGGCCAGCTGGTGGTCACTTTCCTCTTAAGCCTGCAACTACAAGAATTATGAGAGCTGGTTACTTTTGGCCCACTTTATTTAAAGACACCCATGCCTAGGTATGAAAGTGCCAAAAGTGTGTGCTCTTTGATGGGAAATAATGGCTAGCTATAATGCCTCTATAGCTTATTTAGGTGGAACAACCATTCATGCAATGGGGCCTAGACTTTATAGGGATGATCAATCCTCCCTCTAGTGCTAGCCACAAATGGGCCTTGACCACCATAGACTACTTCATGAGATGGATAGAGGTTGTCACTTTGAAGGAGGCCATTGAAAGTGCAGTCCTAGACTTTTATGAAGGCCTAGTGACAAGGTTTGAAGTCCCAGCTATCTTCATATCAGACAATGCATTGGCCTTCTTGGGAATTAGAATGAGTGAGTGGGTGTTGAGATATAGCATATATCTCAACACTTCTTCCAACTACTACCCACAAGGTAATGGGCTAGTTGAGTCCACCAATAAGAATCTAATCAGGATTATCAAAAGAATAATGGAAAAAAATTAGAGAACTTGGCATGCCAAGTTGAAAACAACCCTATGGGCAGACAGGGTCACTCTAAAGAGGGCAATTGGCAATTCACCATACACGCTCATGTATGGGAGGGAAGATAGACTTACTATTTCACTTGAATTACCAGCCTTAGACCTTGCTCACCAGCTACAATTAGAAGAAGGCAACAACATGGAGGTTAGGATGTGTGAATTGATGTAACTTCAAGAAACAAGGGACCAAGCTATGGCTTCTATGACCAGCAACCAACAACAAACAAATAAGCACTTTGAAAAGAGATCCTCATTAAAAGGTTTATTTGAAGAAGACATCATCTTGAAATGGGATGAGGATTGAGCTAAGCTTGGAAAGCACATGAAGTTTGATGCCTTATGGAGTGGCCCATATGTCATCACTTAGTGCAAGTAGCACAATGTGTTCCAACTCTCCAAGTTGGATGGTGAAGAACTATGTATCCCAATTAATGGGATACATCTTAAGCATTATCACTAAGCCTTCTCCCATCATGTATATATTTTCCTTATTTTTTCTTATTTTCCCTAAGTGCTTTCGCACATGTTAGTAGTTTTCTTAATCTTGTGCGTGTTTTGTTTCCCTTTTTGGGGTAAGACCTTCGTGATTGATTATTGGATATCTCAAGGTGGTTACTAACTCTTTCAAAGCTACATCTTGACTCCATGCCAAATGGACTTTAAGGCTACTAGTTTCTAAGCATATTAGGCATGCTTCCCCTAAGAATCACCAATTTGTTGACTATTTTTGGCCTTATAGGCCAAAATTAGTCTCCTTCTTCCCCTACTGTTCTGAGCCAGTTCAATTTTTGGTTTGAACAAGTCTTTCAACAAAAGGATGAACTAGTTCAAAGAATGCAATGCTCTTATAAATCTCTTTAAACATTTTGTCTAGAGAAATTCAAAAGGAAAGAGACCGAAAATGTTCAAGACACTTTTGCTTAAGGTTGGAAAAAGTGGTTCAATGTCAAGGTTCAATGACATGATCTTTCCAAGAGCTTTGAACTTTGAATGTTGAATTTAAATAATGTTAAAGCATTGAACCTTTGTTGGTTTAAACAATTGGTTTAAGCAGTTGGTTTAATCAACTGGTTCAATTAGTTAGTTTAAGCAGTTGGTTTAAGTAGTTGGTTCAATCAGTCAGATCAAGCAATTGGTTTAATCAGTTGGTTCAAGCAGTTGGTTGAATTGGTCAATTCAAGTTGTTCAATTGAAATGGTTTGGTTCAAGTGGTCAATTAAATAAATGTGACTCCTTGCAAGACACAGTGATGAACCATTGAACTGTTGAACCATTGAACTCTAAGAAAGGGTTCAAGTTCAGGTTCAATCAGAAGGTTCAAAAGGCTTTTACAAAGCCTAAAGGATAGGTACCCTTGTGAAGGAAATAAAACATTTAGAAAAAGGGCTAAAAGGGTAGAGTTTTCCTAAGGAAAAGGCAACAACAAAAGTTGAATTTCTTTAGGCAAAATGCCTGAAGGAATTCTTTCAAACATTTTGTCTAAAGAAATTCACAAGGCAAAGAACCAAAATAAATTATTTCAGAAGAAAACCCCACTACAAAGTGAACAAGACAAATCCTTAGGACAAAAGTCCAAAGGAATTCCTTCAGAATTTTTGTCAAAAGGAATTTTTCCAAAGAGAAAATCCCACCGAAAGAAATAAGTGGAAAAATAAAGGGAACAATTCATTCAGATAAAATGTCCAAAGGAATTAAGAAACCAAGGTAGTCTGAAGGAGCCCGAAGGGCAGGTACCCTTGCAGAGGACTCTCAGCTACCAAAAGGGGGACTTTTCCAAGGCCAGACACCTTCCCTTCAGGGAGATTCAAACAAGAAAGCCAAAGGAAGGTGAAGCTGAAGTAATTACTCAAGGGGTGCTGGGCCTGAAGACATCAAATTTAGCATCATGAAATAGCCATTGGAATTCAAGCATCCAACGATGGGCCTAAAGATGTTAAATTCATGGCATTGAAATAACTGTTGGTATTTAAATGTTTGATCACAACCCTAAAAGGATTCAAAATCCTTAGGGCCAAAAGGAAGAGACAATCAAGAAAGGAGCCTGAGAGCCAAGGATTGATAGAAGATAACCTTGAGAACTTGAATTGCCAGAAAGGGCCAAGAGATGGAAAAGACAAGTGCATATATGGAAAAAATAGCCTAGGTGACAAAAGGGAGGCATGGGTAGGAGATTTATTATAGTGGTTGAAATAGTCTCTGCCAAGTGGTCATCAAGGAACACAAATAGTAAACAATGCAGCCTATTTTTCCTCATTTTGCATTTATGAGTAGACAGCCATGTGAATATCTTGAAGAAGGGGTCTTATTTGTAGACAAATGACATGACCCATGTTTTCACACATGACATTTAATATATATAAAATGTCAAATTTCAAAACTGCCAACTAACACATCATGCTCTTTCAATGACTTCCTCTTCCCAATGTTCTCAATGCAACATGGACCACTTGTAAAAAGGGCACCACATTCTTTTACAAAAGGGTGCCATTGCTTCCTCCTTCTCTATATATATGATAATCTCTCATTTGAGAAGACATCTCTCTCATTTTTTATATGGTTTAGCCCTACCAAATTTTCACCTTGAATCAATAGAAATCATTTTTTACCTTTATTTGGTTGGATATATCTCTGAGTGTGCTTGAATATTAACCTTGTGTTTAGTCATTTTTTATGATGCTTTCACAAGATTGATACTAACACACTTGGTATAGACAAAGTGCCATCCCTACAGGTAACAAGAAGAGCTATATCTGGAGCACAGAGACAGAAGAAGGTTACTAGACAATGTGTTTTCTCTATAGTGCCTATGGTAAGTTCATTTTCTATGTGTCTTCATTAAGCCTTTTTGTTAAAATCCCTACAGTCTGGTCCTTTCATTAGATAAAGTGTATGTATGTGTTTTTATGGTTCAAAGTGTGAGTAATGAGTAGATAAAAGTTGTTTGGTGCATCACCATCTTAGGTTAGTTTCTATTTTTAGTATCCTTCTCTCTTTTCAACCACCCCTTTTTATATATTAAGCAGTAGTACTAAAATAACCCAAAGATGCATCAAAGGGAGCTAGCCCTTATCTAGAGATTCTCCCCTTAGTTTTTCTAGACCCATAGGCAAGAGAGGAGTATCCATTATGCCACATGGAAGATAGGGCCTCAGCCTCCTGTCAAGGGTGCAATCCACATAGTCAATAGTTATATTTCTAAGGTAGTGAAAACAAGTCCAAGTCTACACTCTCAAATAAGGCTATAAGGTACTTTAGTCACTCACAAGGTTTGCAAACCTGTAAGTGACCATTTATGGATATTATATTTTAAGTTACAAATCTTTAGACCCATAGAGAGACCTTATACATCTCCTCATACATTAATATGGCCTTGAATACTTCACTTCCATCATCAAGTGATATAAATAGACTAGAAGCTCTAGTTATCAACACACATACCTTATATATTGGTTGACTATATACAATCTATACATACTAGTTAGGTAAGTTGAAGGTGTTGAAATTCTTGGTCATATAGTCAACAATGAAAATTAAGTGTGATAAAGTTGACAATGTCAAAATGCTGAAAGGTTTAAGATGTCAAGAAGTGGATTGTGTAACCCTAGATAAACAAATAGAGACCTATACGCTGAAAGCCTATAGGTCCTCAATTTGGACCAAAATAAATAATAATATCAACAAAAAAAATTGAAAACAAAAAAAAACTAACTTCAATTCAAATTAATATATTTTTAAATCCCATTGAAGAGCACTGGGTTACTTGCAAGCCAAGAGATGATCATGAGACTGAGTTCATAATTCTAATAGACACCTACAAGACTATGTACAGAATGAGGAATGAAAATATGGTTTGAAAGTGTCATGAGAATACTATGAAATATATTGGATGGTGAATCAAATCCATGGAGTTGACTTTTCAAATCATCATGACAAGTGAGAGTTTTAAGTTTCAAGCCTAATGCTCAAACAACCCCATAACACCTATAGGTTACTAATGAAAAATCTAGTCTTAAGCTTGAGGAAGGGGAAGAGGTGTATGAAAATGGATATGAGCCTATTTTAGATTTTCAAAACAAATACAAGAGTCACTAATAGGTTTATTGTCAAGAATTTTAAAATCTAAACAAATAAGGCAGTTAAAATCTTTATAAAGTTCAAATATAGGTTACAAGTTAGGATAAGTTGGTTCCAAGATAGAACAAGGAAACAAAAATTTTATCAAAACATTGAAACCTATATTAGGTTGACAAGAAAATCATATATTTTTTTAAATACATAATGGAATATGATGAAATTAAAATAAGTCTGGTCAAACAAAGTCTCAAAATCTCTACACACAGTCAAATATCTACCTTTAGGTCTACCTTCTTTATGATAGCTTTTACTTCATTTAAGAAGGGTTAAAGTCTTATGAGAGGTCTAAAGGGCTGAATTATATTTGGTTAATGGTTTCATAGTGTCATAAAAACCTCATTTTAACCCTCAGACCTACTAACAAAGGTGAAAAAGGTCAAAACTTTGTCTAGACATAATGAGTCTATGACACACACAAGCCTAATTCCATTGGCAAGTAAAAAATGATTGTTTAAGATGGAAAATAGAGGTAAGGATAATGGTTTTAAATATATTAATATCTCCATAATTATTAAATTACCCTAAAGGACTCCATAATCTATTGAGAAAGAATATAAGGAAGATAAGACCCTATTTAACCCTAATAGGTTTAATACCATATATAGACCATAAAACATAGTCATGTGCAAGTCGATTGTTGAGGATGGTGTAATGGTAAAAAGGTGTTAAAGAGTTTATATTATATTTAAAAGTTTACAAGACCATATAAAGATAGATCAAAGTAAGTAAATTCCAACTTTTGCCTTAAACCCTTTCTTGAGTTCCTCTCATGCAAGCTTGCACTTAAAGAATAGTCTTCTCCTATTTGGTAAGACCATGAACCAAATGTATGGATATATGTGGTTTTTTGAGGTGGTATATATGTCTCTAAAATATATTATATAGTAATAAAATATTTTTATAAGTCTCTAACCTGTATGAATAAAGACTAAGAACCCAGACCCCTCTCAAATGGCTTGCTTGCAACTTGAGGAGTAGCTTCTCACACTCATAAACTTCATGAGGTTTTTCGTGGGACCTAGTGGTGATTGGGTGTGATTTATGAGTCCATAAAAACAATATTATGTCATTAGGAGAGATAAATATGATATATTCTTTATGAATAATCCTTAAGAATAAAACATGTTGAAAACCCTCCTAAAACCCTGATACTGATCAGTCAAGGGAAATGGGATTAAAAGTAATTTTAATGACATATTTTTCTCCTAAAACATATTTTATTTTGTTTAATACTCCAAGTAGATTATCCACATGTAATTTTTCTATACTTGCATTTGTATGGTCTATAATAAATGCTATGTTTTGCATTTTTTTTGGTTTTGTAGGGGTTTTGAGCAAAGGAAAACTTGAAATTAATTATAGGTGTAAATATGTGATGTGTTATACCTATTAAATCTAAGAAATATGCATAATATATTATTTAAGTGATTAAACAAATCTTGTTTTCCAAGGCAGTCTCAAACAGATCTAAAATGAGACTAGGTGGCAAGGTCATTTCATGGTTTTCACACTTACATAGGGTCTCAAGACACAAAAATTGACATTATGGTTGGTGATATCATATGTAATTTTAATAATACTATTTTTTGTGATTTCACATGTGTGGGAGAGGTGTGGATCAGGAAAATAGGGTTCTAGGTAAGTAGGCATAATTGAGGAGAGAAAAAGGTAAAAAAAAAATAGACTTCCACTCAAAATAAGAACATGAAATTTGACATGAAGTTGTAAGGCCATAATTTTTCCTATAATATTCCTTAATTTTTTTATTACCCTCCATAAATTATCCTAAATAAGGAGGTTTATAGGTTTTTAGGGTTACAACAAAAATAGGCCTAGTAAGAGCTTGAGGAGCAAAATGGAATCTTGGGAGTTGTTATAGGAACCAAAATGGATTGTTTCGGGTATAATAAGATATGTTAAGAGTTTTTATAGGAACTTTTATCATATGAACTTGATTTTTGGGCCACTTGAACCAAGCTAGGTGTGGGAAATGAGGATTTTTAAGAAACCTATGCATATGAATGATGGGATGTTAGATTAGAGGAGTTTATTAATGCATGGTATGTGTAAAATAATTTGTATGAGATAATTTCATGGTGAATTAATGATTTATAATTTCATTTTTCACTCTTCTTATGCAAGGAAGGGAAGTTTTCAAGAAGCTAGTCAAGGTGTCAAGCCAAGTTCTAACTCCTACGCCACATGTAGGGTTAAAACATCTTAAATAATGAGACACATGTATTTGGAATTATATTTAGAATTTTTTTTATAAATCCTTTATTTTTTAACTCATGAGGACACTTTTAATCCCCTTCTACTATGCCCCTATCTCTCTTCACAATGTTCTATATAAGTAACCACTTTTGGATTTGTAAACCATCCACATCTGGTATGGTGAAGCCTTGCTAGTTTGAGTACTAATTTTGCCTTTGAATAAAATATTTCAAGTTGGTTTTTAGTTCTTAGCTTATTTTTTAGGTATGTGAAGTAGTTCATAGTTGAATGGCAAGTGATAGTCATCTCTCCTTGTGTTCATCTTACTCTTTCATATTTTGTGCAAGTAGTCTACCCTATAATAGGTCACATGAAGTGTAGTTAGTGTTCTTGTATGTATTTAAGTGTAAAATAAGAGTAAGAGTGTCTATAATTAGACCTCTTATTCATCCACCTTGATAAATGCTTTGCATCTTACCTTTATATTGAAACACTTATGTTAGAGAAATCTTAGGTGTTGAGATCAGTTTTGTGAATCACCTTTCATAGTGCAAGTTCATGGTATTATTATGAGTTAAAATTGGTGCATAACCTATATTAGGTTAATTTTAGTACCTTCTATCCCTTTTCCTAAAAAGTAAGTAGACTAGTTGTTAGTTGTAATTATGGTGTAAGGGAGCTAACCCTTCAATCTAGAGACTCATCGCTCCCATAGGTCACCCACAACTTGAGAGATGTTTCCATGTTAAATGAAATTTAAGGAGGCTAGAGTAGACCTCCTTTAGGGTCCAAATTTTATGCATAACAATTCCCTTGTGCTAAAAGAAGGTAATTATAATTTAGTAGTTGAATTGATAAATTCATGGGAAGAGGAGGTTAGAACCCTTACTCAATATATTCCATACACACACCATATAACTATATGGATATCTAATTCAAAGCATGCAAGATACATAGTTTTCAATGTTACTTTGGTGGTTTTATGACTATGATATTATTATTTTATTTTGGAGTGTTCAAGCTAGGTCAAATTGAAGATTAAGTATACAACATGTTTTTACCTAAAAAATTATAAAGTTATAGTGATAATGAGGAATACACAAGACACAAGAAACAAAAAAATTTAGACTAAAAAATCCTACAAAAATAGGCTTGATGACATAGATACAAGATTGGTGCAGTAGGCTTGTTGCATTTGGGCATGTAAATGATAAACCATTATTGATATAGCCTCATCTTAGAGCATAATGTAGGTCTATAGATTTAAGACCAAGTCAAACATAGTCAACATAGGTAAAATATAATGTTAGATTTATATAATAGTCAATGTCCATTTATTTCTTAACCTATTT